>OX451736.1:82411322-82751396 GCA_948472305.1 Vicia faba
GGACTCAAGATAAGATGTTGACCAAAAATTATGACTTTTGACTGCAAAATGACCATTTTACCCCTGCAGTTGACTGTAGAGCAACTAGGGCTTTTGACTGTGCAAATTGGCACTGTGAGTCTTGAAACTTGGCATGTAGGTGCTTGAGGATGTATATAGGCACATGAGACTTGATTGATCCATTGAAAACCTCAAATTCCTTGAAAGAAACAAAACCCTAATTTTGACTGGCTTATGAGGCATTTGGACTGTGCAACCCTTTGAGAAATCTTGAGCCATTTGAAGATGACTCTTGTCAAACTTTGAAGAATATGGGAGGGCAAATTTTGGGGTACAACAGTTGCCCCTGTTCAATCTTCTTAAACCTGAGGATGTAGATTGGCTTGCGTGCCTTTCGTGATCTGAAGGTGGAAGATGATTGAATACTAAAGTGCCCAAAAATTTGCACTCGCATGGTATAGTATCAGCAAGGTGATGTCGGGAATGGGCTTACAGATGCCATTTGGAAAGATGATGTTAGGAGGATGGTCTTATAGATGCCATCTGGAGAGGAGACAGAATCTTGTCGGGAATGGGCTTATAGATGCCATTTGGAAATGTAATGAATAGTTGTGGAGATGGGCTTAAAGATGCCATCCAGGGGTGTCGATCGCGTAAGAGATTCCTTAGCGAGAACTTGCGTACCGGAGAAAGAAAGATAGTTTTTCTGGCTAGATACAGGTATTGATCTTCAAACTCTTCACGTAGATAACTTTCCTGGCTAGATACAGGCATCGAATCTACAATCAATCGCTCACAGATATGCCCTGGCTAGATACAGGTATCGAATCTGGAACTTCAAAAGGTTGGTCGAGATAGCTTTCCTGGCTGGATACAGGCGTAGATCTCTGAGAATGAAATATAATTTCCTGGCTAGATACAGGTGTTGATCTTCAAACTCTTCATGCAGATAACTTTCCTGGCTAGATACAGGTATAGGTCTACAATCAATCGCTCACAGATATGCCCTGGCTAGATACAGGTATCGAATCTGGAACTTCAAAGGGTTGGTCGAGATAACTTTCCTGGCTGGATACAGGCGTAGACCTCTAATCAGTCGCTTACAGATATGCCCTGGCTAGATACAAGTATCGAATCTGGAACTTCAAAAGGTTGATCGAGATAGCTTTCCTGGCTGGATACAGGCGTAGGCCTCTAATCAGTCGCTCACAGATATGCCCTGGCTAGATACAGGTATCAAATCTGGAACTTCAAAAGGTTGATCGAGATAGCTTTCCTGGCTGGATACAGGCGTAGACCTCTAATTATTCGCTCACAGATATGCCCTGGCTAGATACAGGTATCGAATCTGGAACTTCAAAATGTTGATGGTAATCATATTTTGATTGACCTCTTCCTGAAAAGGCAAAACATTAGTTGTATGTAATGTCATGATGTATGAAATACATGATGTCATGATGTTCTCAAAAAATAAATGAGATCGTGTCGTATGCACTTTATCATGTATGTAAGCAGGAGGTATGAGATGTGATATGTTTATGAATGTATTTCCGTCTAGGAAAATAAATCCTTGACGAATGCCGGGAAGTTTGTTGAATCCTGGGCTGATGTTGAAGAGTAGAGTTCTTCGTTTCCGCTGGGGATGATGAACAAATATGATTACAAGAATAAACCGGTAGGAGAAGATGACTCCGTTGGGGAATAAACCTGATGGAGAGATTACTCTGCGGGGAATTACTCTGTGGGGAAGAGATGCTTCGCTGAGAATTTAACGATAACTCCGTTGGGGATTCCGTTGATAAGCTTTGTTGAGGGATTTGATGAACTCCACTGGGGGATAGAAAGAACTTCGCCGAGGACGATCTTTCCGTTGCAATTTGCTGAGGATAACCCAGTTAGACTCTGGTGGGGAATAACCTCTGAATATGGCCGGGGAGAGATATTTGTACTCTGTAGGGGACAAGTTTCCAGAATCTACTGGGGAGATGATTCAACTCTCCTGAGGAGACTTTTGGACTATACTGGGGAAAGGCTCCACTAGGGTGTCTGGTATTCCGCCGGGGAACAATCTTATATTAAGACTGCTGGGGATGCTTGCTGAGGAACATCCGTATATTCTGCTAGGGAATATTGAGATCTTCTGGGGATATCCAACTTCCTTAGGGCTGACAGTAGCCTAACTCTACTTGGGGAGAGTGTTGTTGACTTGCTAGGGATACTGTGCCTTTTTAGGGCTGATGGGAGACCAACTCTGCTTGGGGAGAGTGTGGTTGAATCTTGTCTCACTCTGCGGGGAATGAAGGTGTCTTGGTTAATTCTTCAGCTGAACCTACCTTATTACCTTGGTGGACAGAGCAACTAGACAGCTCGGACAATTCTTATTGCCCCAGTTTTTGCGGGAGAAGAAGGCCTATGAGGAGTTTGATAACTGCCGATTGACCAATCTTTTTCTGGTAGGAAAATGACGAGATGACGGGACATAGTCGTACGCTTTGATCCCTAATTTTTGCCTGGACCGCCCTTTCGGGTTTTCAATCCACCGGGATACCCTTTTTTGCCCAAGCCTCCTTTTCAGGTTTTCGACTTGTCGGGTGTACAGATATTTTTATTTTCATCCCTTATTTTTGCCTGAACCCTTTTGGTTCGCCGGGAAGCCCTTATTTTTGCCTAGGCCAGTCGACCTAGCGGGTCTTTGATTATGCGTAGTATTTTTCTTGACTATGTCCATGTTCTCAGAGTGTAGGGAAGTGTCACTGCCAGTAGTGTTGTGTTGCCATACTGCCAGAAGATGTTTGATCATGCAAGATTCGTCGCTGGAATTCATGTCCCATGCCCCAAGTGACTCAGGCAGAGATTTGCCCCTGGCTTTTTGGCATTTTGAGAGATTCCTTGAATCTTGACTTGACTGCCACAGATGATGGACAATGATTATGCCTGCCCCTTGGTTGGAAGTGTTTTTTCCACTTGAGGTGACTCTTTTTATTGAGAAGGCGTTTGTTCACAAGATATTCATCGTGCGAATTTCTCTGCTGTTTGAACAAATAGTCATATGCAAACAATGTTATTTTAAGAATGCAAAGTTTATGTCTGTCTTGAAGTTTTTGAAAATGCATTTTCAGTAAAACAAGCAATTTTGTAAAATGTGATGTCAACTCAAGATTTTACAGCGAGCCCTATAGGAGTCAGGATACCTTTTTGTAACAGTATGCTTTCGAACTAACCCATGCTTCAGCTAGGACTTTTAAGGGTTATAACGTGGTCTGGTTCACGGTTTAAGAAACAAAGGATAAAGGCTCAAATTTTATTTGTACCCACCCGTTCTTCGTGATGTTCTTCGATCCTAAACTCAGCTAATCGTGCATTAGATCTTGTTTGAGTCTTTGCTCTGATATTCCGGTGATGGTTCGGATACTGATAGTTTATTTTGAATAGGCAGTCATTTCTTTTTTGTTGAGGGTTTGTAGGACCTCTTTCTTTTTTTCGCTATCCCTGTTTTTTGCTTGAACTGTTTCTTTTTGTATTTACAGTCAGCGGGATGCCCCAGTTTTGCAAGTCTCCTTCATAGGTTTTGACTTAATGGGCTTTTATCTTGAGAGATGATGACTGCTTGTCCTGACGATTATAGGGAACCATCACTGTCTTTTGTTTTGGAAGGACTCCTTTGATGCCATTCATTGTGCACCTGGATCAACTGAGAGAACTACCCTGCCCCAGGTTATGATTAAGGGTTTTAATTTTTGAAAAGAAAAACTCCAACTTCTTTGGCTCAAAGGGGTTGACTAGGGATTATCTTCCTTATAACTCCACTGTTTAGGATTTGAAACAATGCTTGTACCTCATCAGCGGGGTCTGTTCAAAAGCATACTATAAAGATCGTGGTATCGTTTTCGTCATCCTCCCTTAAAAGGTTTAGAATTCTTAATCGAGAGTTGAACATCAAAAAATGAAAGCAATTTGAATATAGTGAATACGAATGGATTGATTCAAAACAGACATATGCGATGCATTAATGAAATAAAAAAGTTTGACATGATAATTGTTTGAATAAGCAAAGAAAAATGCAACTTCAGAATTCAAATGAACAAAAGTCTCTTAGTTTGAACTAGTCATCTCAGATGGAGAATTCTCAGCGGAAGATTTTCATCTCTCCATCCGGCATGAACTCCAGCACCCTTCCGTCGATCAAGTCTTGGATCTTATTCTTCAGAGTCCAGCAGTTGTCGGTGTCATGTCCTGGACCGTCAGAGTGGTATGCACACCTTTCATAGGGATGATAGGTAAGAGTGGAAGTATTTGGGTTCCGGGGAGGATCCTTTAATGTAATCAGCCCTGTCTTCAACATGTGTTGTAGCGCTTGAGTTGGTGACATGTTGATCTTGGTAAATTGCCTCCTGGGCTTGTTTGGCTTATTCTGATCAACCTGTTGTTTTTTGTGAGGTTGTTGTTGGACCCTTGAGGTAGTAGCAACTTGGAGAGGTCCATTCTTCACCATACCAAACTCTTGTCTTCTTGGAGGCTGATTACTGGTTTGATCCCCAGCCTTGACCGTTTGCTTCATACTATTGTATTTGTCTTGATGAAGTTGGTTGATCATGGCTCTCAACTCTTCTTGTTCCCGAGCTAAGCCTTGGATAAGAGCCATCTGCCCCAGCATCTGGGTTCTCGTTGCATCTACCTCAGCTTGCAGATGTTTCAGCCGTTCGTCGTCGCTGTCTTCAGGACTCTTCTTGATCAAATTCCCCATGAGGAGTGTTCTCCACTCTTCCTGCCCCTTGGATAGGCTTAGGAAGATTTCCCTGAACTGAGTATCTTGAGTATGAAGATCCTGGTTGTCTTGTTGGAGGGCCATTGCTGAAATAAACAGCGAGAACGTGAGAGACCTGTATCAGATGACCTGTTATGCAATGATATGTATGATATGCATGTAATGTTTTCAAGGATCTCGCGGGGTAAACAGAGAAACTTGTTAGAATTTGAATCCGGTAGCTTGATTGAAGGAACTTCATGTTGTTGAGAATCCTTCTTCAAGAGTCAAGGCTCACCATATCGAGTGGGTCATAGCCCCTGACTCAAGTTATCGTGTTTTGATCTCTGAACAACCTTGGCTAGAGGAAAATAAATCCCCTTTGCCCCTTGCTAGACATTTGGTTCATCATGACCTGCGTCACAAACCCTTGAGATCCTTGAAATGGGTTAGTCCTTATGCAAGATGTATGCAATGGTATGATGGCATGATGTTATGCTATGCGTGGAGTGGTGTAAGTAGACCCTGTTATAAGCCCAGATTAAGGACTGTAAACAAAACCTGCAAGGAACTCATGTTGTCAGATAACAAGAATGTGCAAGTAGTTCAAGTTTGAAGGCACACAAGTCACACAAAAGAGCCCTTAGATTTCAGGCTGGCATGAAGTTTAGGTACTACCCTCTTTCAGTTTCAGTTGGCTCAAAACCTGTCCTATCAATAGTAATCGGGTTCTAAGGAACTCAATATCATTGGATTGTTTTCTATGTTCATTGTTTTGATTTAGCCACTTAACTGGCGACCAAAATATTCCAAGAAAACAACCCTCAATGAGTG
The DNA here is from genome assembly GCA_948472305.1 of Vicia faba. Lineage (NCBI taxonomy): Eukaryota > Viridiplantae > Streptophyta > Magnoliopsida > Fabales > Fabaceae > Vicia > Vicia faba. The sequence goes on from OX451736.1 coordinate 82,416,901, forward strand.
TAGTATCGAGTATCTACCAACTTCGGACTGCACCAAAGTCGGTCATCTCACTACCCCTAAAGAGGCCAGGATGGTCAAGTAAGGTTCTAAGGTCAGTTGATGCTTCACGACACCACGCGGCGGCCCCGTACTCTCCTTGACTTGACTCAAGGGTTACCGGTACTCACCAAAGTGCCACATCAACGTAGCCACTGCTTCAACCATGTCGGTATACCCCACACAGTTCCCTCACAGTTTGTTGCTACTTCTAAAGGGTATCCCCCAGATCCGGGTTAGGATCTATAAAACTCTGATGCAAGCCCACAATATTAAAGCAAACAAGGCATACAATTGAAAACATGGTGATCTAATCCTAAGGTACACCTCACTTATTAAGATTTCCCCAACAGAGTCGCCAGTTCTGTGATCGGTGGAAATAGAACTACCTGTTTTTTAATGCTGGTTCGCGAAATGTCGCAGTAAGCAAGAGTCGCCACCGTCTTTTATTTTCTCCAACAAGGAAAGGACAAAAGCACAGCAAAATTCCTTTTCGAGATGTTTCTCGGTTCGGGAGGTAGATTATAGAAAGGGAAGGTGTTAGCAATCTTTCTATCCGTGGTTATCCACGGGCTCTTAGGTACTTGCTCACTATGTTTTCAAAATTGTTTGCTTTTCTTGTGTTTGTGGGTTTTGAAAAAGTTTAGTTTGAAAACTTCTAGGTAACTCTTGTATCAGTCCTCAAGAGTGTATGAAGTGTTTGTTTGAAAACTTTTTGAAAGTGTAGGTGCGAAAAGTTGTTTTTGTTTTTGAAAGAGCAAGTACCCAGGAGAAATCTACCTACTCTAAGGAATTAAGCTGTGTAAATGTCCTTTAGACAGTACTATCCCACTATTGAGAAGTAGGTAGCACCGTCGTTGGAGTTATTAGGGTCAATTCGATTAATGGGACATGTGGTCACCAAAGCAATAGTAGGACACCTTAGCGGTAACCCTAATGTCCTAGATCCTTTTTTATCCGAGGCAACCGTTTCGAGGCAACTGGATCTTTAGACAGGAGGGCGACCTCTAAAACACCCTGTACTCAATGACCACGTCGAGGCAACCAAGTGAGGTGTACCCTAGGAGTGGCATGTGCGAGTGTGTCAGGATTCAGTTTATATCTCTGCACAGGTTATGGTGAGCTACGGATTGATTTTATTTTCAGAGAAGTCTTGTCATGCATAACAGTTAATAATTGTGCGGAAAGTAAATTGCAGAAAGTAAATCTACGCTATTACAAGGCGTCGGGTATTTACATCGCCAAAAACATAACCCTTGAAAAGATAAATGCGAGAAAATAAAGAAAGCGATAAAAGTCCTAATTATCTATTATATTCTCGGAGCAATTACATAAATATGATCAAAATAGGAATCAAGAATAAACATGCGCGAAACAAAATTGCATCGGGAAAAGTCTTAGGGTTTTGACCCTTTTTGAGAAAAGAATGCAATTTTGGTCCTTTTTGCAATTAATTAATATTAAACCTAATTTACTAATCAATTAATTAATTAAAAGAAAAAAAGTATTTTTTATGTTTTTTAATGTCTTAATGAAAATAAAATAAAAGAAATTAAAAAGTTGTCAAAACCCTAATTCTATGTTAATTTTATTTATTATGAAAAAGTCAAAATTAAACCTAATTAAACTAAATTAGTTACATTTAGAATTTATTTACAAAAATAATTAAATAAAAGGTGAAATTAATAATAATAATAATAATAATAATCATATTTTTTAGGTTTTCTGAATTTATTATGAAAATAGTTAATTTATGAGGTAATTAAATAATAATAATAATAATATTTAATAAAAAATAATTAAATAGAAAAAATGAGAAACAAAACCCTGGGGGTGTTGGGCCCAGATGGAGGTTAATCTGGAAATTCTGTGGCCCATTAACAATCAAGCCCTTCTGACTTTGGGGAATTGTCCACGCGCAGGGTTGACCAGGAGTACCATGGTCAGCATCTCATGGCCATCAGATTTAAGCATGTAGCCACTTGGCGCCTGATTGTTTGAGGTGTATGATGGAACACCTTTGAAAGCCTGCATATGAACATGGTAAGAAAAATATCAAACAATTATTTTGGGGGACCTGGGATTCGAACCCAAGTCCCAAAGCTCATTGGGCGTTTGGCCAACCACTCCACCATGCTACATCAATTGTCAATTGAATAACAAATAAACATAATATATGCAAATTAATTCATGTGCTGCACAAAAGCAAAACACGCGCCTTTTTTTAAACCAACCAACCACGTATCAACACGCAGTCGTCTTCCTCGTTTGCTTGTAAAAAGAACAAATAGATAGCGGGGGTTTTTAACCCCCACAACCTGCAAGGACGAAAAATAGCGAATAGCAGTGTGGTTAATAGAAATATTTCGTGAGTATGGATTTGTGTTCGGCTGGATTCCACGATTTCAACCATAGGCATTAGGGGTCTCAATTTTTCCTGGGTAATAAAGCCCTAATCTGAGAGCTCAAGAACCCTAGATTTCTTCAATGGCAACTTACGATTCTGCGCATTTTAATCCAATTAACCAATACCATTAGCTTTATATGAATTCAAATAATGCAAAACAATGATTAGAACATGTTAATTATGCATGAAATATGAGTTTCGATTCTGAAAAAAGTATGCAAACCGTGCGACTGTTCTTGGTGATTCTTTGAGTTCTAGCGTATGGTTTTGATTGCAATATGTCACTGAGAGTTCCTGCAATGTATTAGAAACAATAAAATGCTTTGAATCGTGCTGGAATGCAAAGAACAGTTTTGACTTTTCTTGATTTTTTTTAATGGCTATGGCTTTTTTCTGCAGATTTTTCACGTCTAATGCATTAGGGTTGGCTTGTGTACTTATAGAGGAATAGAATTAGGTTAAATCTTTGCCAAGAAATCCATGGAATTGATGTTTGTATATTTGATTGAAAATCAAATATTTTTGAATCTTTTTTATTGGAAAAACTTTCCAAACTTGGAGATTCTTGTCCCTTTGATTTGCACACGAATTGCCAGCATATCTTGAGCTTGTTTGCTTCACAAAAAGATTGAAAATATCAAATCTTTGTATTTCCTACATTTTAAATTAATTAAATGAATTAAAATAAATTAAAAATCCAATTAATTAATAAAAATAAGAAAATAAATTGAAATAGTCTTGATGGGTCGTGCATAAGCTTTGAATAAAGTTTCAAGAAGGAATTTGAGGCCCATTAGCAAAAACAAGGTGTTTTGAGCAAAGTTGACTTTTGCAAATTCATAAAAATTTCCCAACTTCTCCAATGCATATCTTGCTCAATTTTGATCATATGAACATGTTCTTGGACATTTTAGAAAGGTCTTGAAGTCCTCTAACCAATGCCTTTTGTCCCATGTCATTTGGATTTACCAATATCAAGTTATGGCCTTTGACTTAAAGTGCATTTTTGTTGACTTTTGAAAAGGACCTATAATGTAGAAATTGATAACTTTTTATGAGAGAATTTCTTGGACTTGGAATGTGAAGATGAGTTGTAGGAAATGTTATCCCCTTAAAAATGAGCATTGGATGGGAATTTTCTGATGAACCATGAAAAAGTTATGCTCTGGTCAAGATACAGTTGACTTTTCTGCTGCCCAAAAATAGTAACTTTTGCATCTTGATGATTTTTGAGCTATCCTTGTGGAATCATGATCAAGACTTGATCAAATGATGATTGTGGACTCAAGATAAGATGTTTACCAAAAATTCTGACTTTTGACTGCAAAATGACCATTTTACCTCTGCAGTTGACTATAGAGCAACTAGGGCTTTTGACTGTGCAAATTGGCACTGTGAGTCTTGAAACTTGGCATGTAGGTGCTTGAGGATGTATATAGGCACATGAGACTTGATTGAGCCATTTAAAACCTCAAATTACTTGAAAGAAACAAAACCCTAATTTTGACTGGCTTAGGAGGCATTTGGACTGTGCAACCCTTTGAGAAATCTTGAGCCATTTGAAGATGACTCTTGTCAAACTTTGAAGAATATGGGAGGGAAATTTTTGGGGTACAACAGTAAGCCAACCAAAACTCCTATGCATCCTACATGCTTTATGGAAAGGGAATGGGTAAGTAAGAAAGTAGAACAAAAGCTCTTCAGAGGTAATGATTGGTTCTCTCTTATATTTAACAGCTTCAAGACTTGATATTCTATATAGTGTTTGTCTTTGTGCCAAATTCTAATCAGATTCTAGAGAATCTCACTTAACAGTAGTTAAGCGAATTTTCAAGTATCTAAAAGGTATTACTAATCTTGGCTTTGTTATAGAAAGTCCAGATAATATAAATTAGTAAGGTACTATGATGCTGAGTTTGCTGGAGATATAATAGAAAGAAAAAGTACCTCTGGGAGCTTCCAGTTTCTGGGAGACAACCTAATATCTTGGTCCAACAAAAGAAAATCCATTATTGCATTATCAACTGTTGAGGTTGAATATATAGTTGCAGCTAGATGCAGTACATAAATGCTCTGGATGAAAAGTCAGCTTGAAGACTTCAACATTTATGAGAGTAACATTCTTATTCTTTGCGATAATACTTATGCTATTTATCTTTCTAAAAATCCTATTTTACATTATAGGGATAAACATATAGAAATTAAACACCATTTTATTAGGGACTATATTTAAAAGGGAATTCTTTCTTTAAAATTTATAGACACAAACCATCAATGGGTTTATGTCTTCACTAAACCCCTTTTCGAAGATAGATTTAATTTCATTCTAAAACACCTCAGTATGGTATTATGCCCAGAATAAAAGTGTAGTTTCTGTATATTTAATCTTCAGAACTTTCTACTTTATTTTTTGTGAACTTATGATCATAAGTTTTTCAGAAGTGAGAAGGAAAGTTGTATCAGAAACTATCCAGAAGATCTGAATGTTTTTCAAAAATGTTTCATTTCTAAGATAGAAGCAAGCAGTTCACCATATCAACATCTCTCAACTCTAAACGCAGGGTCACCCTTTAAGGCTGAACACGTGTTCAAAATCTGAAGGGGCTAAAATGGTTGAGTTTATGCATTGAGGCGCGAGTCAAATTGGTAAATGTTCAAAATCTTCACGCTATCCCTCTTTTCAAAAATCATTAATGCACTTAATCATTGTGTTTATTTTATTAATTAAAATTAAAATCCTTGTTTTCTCCCATTGACTATTTATACCCCACTCTCTCACAAACAATCTCACGTCTTCACTTTCACTCACTCTATTTTCTCTGCATTTGTAACTCTATAAAAACCCTAAAAGTCTGTGAACAATGGCTTCATCTCTACAAATGTCTCAAGATTATCAAATCAACATTCCTGGTTCTTCCTCTACTATTGAAGAAAGGTACATTGAACCATCAAGAACTCTTCTCACCCCTGTTGATTCTCTGGAAGTTCTATGTGAACTTATTGTTGATTTTGTGAGTATGAAAGAAAATGGGTATGACCTAACTCCTGATGTTGAGTTTCAAGGATGGATGAAATACTTTGATAGTCTAATAGGTCTAGTTTTCCCAAAATTAGTGAAAGAATTTTGGATTCATGCCATAACCTCAAATCATCAAGTAACACCTTATGTTATGGGAAATAAAATTGTCATCATTGAAGATCTTATTGGAAAGCTTATTGGTCACGACGGCAACGGTATAAGATGCAGTGAAATGGCAGAAAAAGGTTCTAACCTAACCATCATTTCAAAAGAAATCTTTTCCTCTGGACAACCGTCAAACAAAATCAAAGATTTGTAGGATTATCTCAGAATTTGGTCTAAAATAATTATGGGGTGCATCAATCACATAAAACCAACCAGCTCTCCTAACTACATCAACATTGATCCATAGTACATGTTGTACTTAATCTCCACTAAATCCAAAGTTCATATTCCTCATATTTTGTTCAACCATCTGAAGACAAGTATCAAATAAACAATGGAAGAAGAAAGACCCAAGAGAGATTGGATTCCATTGGGAAGGCTCATTTAAGATATTCTAATAGAAAACCAACTGATAGAACATCTGACTGGGGATCAACAAGAAAATATTCTGGAACCATGTGCTGGAAAGCCTCTAAATGCCAATAATCTGAAGAAAATGAAGATAATTGAAACCATAAGAAGGATCCAACACTCACCGCCAAGGAAGTCATCACCACCAGAAGAGTTCCTCTGGAGGATTTTCCTCTATTCACTCAAGCAAACTCCTCTCCTAAAATTGTCCTCAAGTATCTGGAAGCCTGCAAGAGTGATGGTACGATTCTAGATGTGAATATTATTGATCTCATGCAACAACCTCCGGAAGTTGCTACCAGAAAGACAAGAAAAATTAAAGTTGCTGGAGTAGGAACTTCTCAGAAAACCCTCAAAGCTGCCAAAAAGAAAGGTAACTCATCTTTTGTTTCTGTTATTGAATCAATATTTTTATTAACTTCTGAAACCCCATCTTCTCCAAAACCTACTGAAGATCTATATCCTTAAACCCTTGATGATTTTGACATAGAAATTGACACCTCAATACCTACAAATAATCCTCTAATTAATCCACCTTCTACCTAATTTGATCAAACTCAACCATAAATTGCGCAAGTTCTTTCTGATATTGATCAATTTGATCCACTGTTTGAAGTTCCCCAAACCGAAAAACCAAATATTGGTTCTGACACCACGTCAGCCATTCCAGGCATCACTTGCCCACTCATGATCTCCCAACCACCCATAATCCCCACAACTACATCACAAGCTTTCTCCCTTCCAGATATTCCATCTCCCTATAATTTAACACCTCCTAACTCACCTATAATTCTTTCTAACTTTCCCACTCCCACTGGCTACCCAGAAGATCCCCTCAGAATAATAATTGATCTAGAAGCATGGGAAAATCTTGTCACAACTTCTCAGAAAATAGCCATTCCAAAACAAACACTAAAACTATCCAAATCAGATGTTGGTAAATCTTGCTGGTTTTTGAAATAGAAATAGAGGAATGGGTTAACTCCTTAAAGTAAGCTTGCATGGAGAATCTTAACCCAGCTGCTTCTGGTTCTCACTGGAATCAGTTCAAAATGGTTTAATTCTGAATCTCTGAAGCTAAAGGAACTCAGTTATGAAATCGATCAACATAACTTTTATGATCACCTAAAAATCTTCAAGGATCAAGTTCTATAACACCGGGTAAAGAAACCCCTCCTTCTTCTAGACAACACTTCTTGGGAAGCCTTTCAGGAATCATAATGTAAAGAACCATCTCCTGAACCTCAACCTCTTCCTCTGGTCGTATTTAAAGACAAAGGCAAGACAATTGAAGAATCTCCTAAGCAAGAATATGCTGCAGTGATTTATGAGAATGTGGGTTCTTCTGTTGAAACAACCTCCTCTTCTTTTGTGTTGAAAACTCTGGAGGAGTTGAAGAAAGAAAAGGAAACTCTTAAGGAAATGCTAGAAAAACAGAATGAAACAAACAAGTAAATTAAGGGCATGCTTGGGAAACAAAAGGAATCAAATAATCAGATAAATAGTCTATTGGAAGCCTTGTACACACGACTTCCACCTCCTCAACCTTAGTTCTGATATATTGTTTTGTTTCTGCTATGTTTGTTTATTTCAAAACTTTTGTTTTTCTACCTTCTCTGTATTAATCCTCTTTAAATGCAAAAACCATTTTGTTATCTTTACGTGTAACACCCCAATTCTACCCCAAGCAAATTATGCGAGATAAATCAGAGTTATAAAATTTCAATCATACAAATGAATCGGGACGTCACAAATTCATCTAATAAATTCATTGCATTCATCATGGATATATAACCCTTTTCAAAACATCGGATGAACCATCAACATAACATCTTTCATTAAATAATTCAACAACTACGCAGCGGAATTCTTTAATAACATCTCTAAATGAAACGACAACATCGAAACATCTCGTAATTAATAATAATTCAATTTAAAAGTCAACAACTGAAAATCAACAATCAAAAATCAGCAAGCGTTCATCCCCACGAGTGTTACATATCAGAGCAATGACACCGACTCGAACTTATTGAAGGTATACAGCCTTCACTCGCGATTACCTGCACGTTACCAACATAAGGGCAACATTCAAACAGAAGGGGTGAGATATCTAACAATATAATAAAGCGCATGATAATTAATATATTAAATCAGATCAATAATGTCACCACTTCTCAGCTCATAATCAACAATAATTACAGCATATATACTCATTCATCAACATCAAATACACTTCATTACTCAATCATATAATGCGACTCAAAACTATACAAATGCATGTGGTACCATTGGAGCAGAACTCCCATCTCAAAAATCTGTCAATTAATAGAGGCATCAACAAGGCATAGCCTTCATCTCAAAATTTGCCAATCCAGGCCATCTCAACGAGCATAAGCTCCATCTAAAAAAATGCAATGTATGCGACTCTTCATGAATGTAATATCAACATCTCAATCATCTCAAAACACAACATCTCATAAACATCTCAGAATAACATCTCATGAACGTCTCAGAACAACAACATCTCATAAACATCTCAAAACAACACATCTAAATCATCTCAAAACAACAACATCTCATAAACATCTCAAAACATCTCAATTACAGCATCTCATAAACATCTAAAATAATTTATTAAACATCACTTATTTATCAAACGTCATTTGTTCATCATAACTATCAAACACAACTTTAATAACCACATCTTACTAATAACTCAGATGTGCATTAATACTATAGTAATCCATACTGTTATTCTGCAGTTCTACTTTGTTTCTGTCACTAATCCTACTGTCATAATTCTAACAGCAGCCTCTAAACATCTCACATTCATCAATCTGTCCAAAAATCAGCACAACGGTCATCTACGGGAATTAATTATAAATATAAGATTGGTTACTAGTATTACACCTCTTTATCATCATTTGAATCGTCTAGAATAAAGTTCATCGCGTTAGCTAATCAACGCTTTGAACGACATCTCAAACAGCATACTACAACTCAAGTTACAGTAATTTAAAAACTGATTCTGTCAAAATTAGTCAGTATGGGTCGACACGAAACTCTATGGATCGATGCGTAATGCTTCTTCTGCACAACATGGGTCGATGCAAAACCCTATGGATCGACTCATCCTGTTTCATCTATTCACTATGAGTCGACACATCCTCCTTATGGATCGACTCATCCTGGCTTTAATCACAACATGTATCGACACATGCACTTACCGATCGACTCATCCTGAGTCTTGCAACTAACATGTATCGATGCAAGCCCTACATGCATCGACTCATCCTGAGTCTAACATCGCCCATGTATTGACTCATACAGCTTGAGGTCGACACATCCTGGTTCCTTCTGCATAATTTTCTGCGTTTTCTACTGTAATTCACTACGGGAATCTAATTACAGTCCTACAAACCTCATTATAATCATGGTAATTCATCACTTAACGTTATACTCTATTACTCCCTCGATCAAACAACATGATAACGTCATTATTCATCAAGAATTCATCAATATTCACCATACATCATTCATAACACATCCGATTCAAGAACAAACATCAATTACATCTAACCCCATATATCAAACATCATGAACCCAATTATAAAGCCAGAACCCCATCCTTACCTTGGATCGAAGGTCGCTCTACAATTTCCTGGTTGAATCTTTGTTCTTGATGTTCCCTTCTAATTCCAGCAGCTTCACGTTCTTCACAATCCTTATTTTCTTCTTACTGCTCCCTCCTTCTATTCTTTCTCACAAATAATAAAATAACCTAATATTATTATATTATTCCTCAGTGGGCTCCAAACTTACACCCCCTTATAACATCTACTATCTCAAATTAAGCCCACCTTGATAATATTACACTTCTAATATTATTTCACATGATAATATAATACCTCCAATATATTATTATTTATCCATTTAATAAAATAAATCCAATTTAATAACACTTCTTCACAAATATTCCAAAAAAAATTTAATTAAATAATTAATTAAATTACGGGCGTTACATTACGCGTTTTTATTGCTTTTTGATTTTTGACAAAAGGGGGGAGAATGTAAGACATTTTGGATATAACAGTGTCGAGACTTAGTCTCAAACATTTCGAATATCATAACCTATGTTTCATCTTTTAGAAGCAAACAGGAAAAATCTCTTAGAAGTAACTTCTGTCAAATGGACTTATCAGATTTTCCATCACAAACCTCTGATCAGAACATCTTCGGGGAAGTATTTTTTTTCTTTAGCTGAGTATTCAACTAAGGGGAAATTTTAATTCCTTAGGTTCTTACGTAAACTATCAAAATATACAAGTTTTTGTCATCATAAAAAAGGGGGAGATTGTTAGAACATAGTTTGGTTCTACATCTTAGAAATAGTTTTAATGATAACAAAATACATGATATATATATATATATATATATATATATATATATATATATATATATATATATATATATATATATATATATATATATATATATATATATATATATATATATATATATATATATATATATATATATATATATATATATATATATATATATATATATATATATATATATATATATATATATATATATATATATATATATAAAAAGAACAAATATGCTCTCTAATAATGTATTTAAATATACAGAAAAGTTCTGATAAAAACTGCATAAAGGATTATGAGAGATTTATGTTTTGAAGCTCTGATTAGACATAAAGTACAAACTTAGAAGCAAATTCATGTAACACGCTCAATAGAAGAAGTTATAATGTTAAAACTTCTGAAGCACCAACACTGTAAGTAAAATTCTGATACTCTGACAAGTGAAGTTATGGAAAAACAAAAGAAGTCTCAAAGAACTCATCTATACAAAAGTTCTAAAGATTCAACATTTAAGCTCAAGCTACACTCTGATAAGTAACTACTCTGAAAAGTGAAAAAAAGCTTCAACATGTCTGACTCATCCAAGTTCTAATAATATGAAAATCAAGAAACTCTGAGGATCTAAAGTCTCAACAGTAATATTCTCGTTCTGATAAGATCCAAATGAAGAAAAGTTTTGATGTGTTACAACTTGTGATACGGTGGGAGAACTGACTATGGTTTTGCGTTTGTTTTCGCAAATGTTTCGGTTGAGCAAGAGTCGCCACCGACTTTTTATTTTATCCTAAGGAAAGGTTTAAAAAGCACAGCAAAAACCTTTGAGATTTTTCTTGGGTTCGGGGAGTAGATTATAGAAAGGGAAGGTATTAGCACCCTTTCTATCCATGGTTATCCATGGGCTCTTAGGTACTTGCTTAGATCAACTTGCCTTGGTTTTCAATTGTTTGAAATGGTGCTTGGTGTGTGGTTTTGAAAATGTTTTGAAAAAGATGCCTTGTATAGGCTACCCTTGTAACAATTCTTTACTCGAATGTTTTACAAAAGGTGTTTGTCTTTTTGAAAAGATGTTTCAAGGTTTTCTTGAAAGTTTGTTTTGAAAGTGTTTGTGAAGTGGGTTTTGAAATAAGGCAAGTGTTTTCTTGGAAAGTTGACAAGTACTTAAGAGTTTATCTACCCTAAAATTTTCTCAAAGATTTTTGTTATGTTTTAAACCTTTTGACAATTTTGTTCCACCATTGCATTTGGTGGACAATCTTGTTTTAGGAGATTAAAGGGACGGGCGCGGGTCATCGTTTAGACCATAGTTGCAATAGTGTTAAATGTCTTTGGGCATTTTTCTTTAAAAGGGACTTGATCATTCATTTAAGCAACATTTTGAGGGACTATGACCATTTGATTGTTTATTTTACCCAAAGAAGTTCAACATACAATATGGCCCAATTATTTGAAGGCAACAAAGTGGAATACCCTAGGGGTGCAAGTGTGAAATGTGTTGTCCATTTTCATGCTTATTTATCTTAAGATTAGGTCCAACTATTTTTGTTCGCTTTATTCGCATACAAACCCTAACTCTAGCATAGTATGTTTAGAAAGCGATAAAGTGCGAAATTTAAATTCCTACGCTATTACATCACAATAATATAAGGAGGGGGGTACAATGTTCAAATGGGGATATATTTTGACAAGAAATTGAATCTAAGCTATTACATCATTTGCTTTGAGTATTTACAATATGAACAATTGCATAAATAAATGGAAATTGAGATAAATATGCAAAAAGGTAAAAAAGAATTTTCATGTGTATATATAAAAAAAGAATATTATTTATGTCAAGTAAATAAATAAAAAAAATGAGAAAAGAATTATTTTTGGAATATTCTCATATTTAGGGTAAAACCCTAATTCTATTAAATAAAACATACCATTTATTTATTATGAACAAATATTTATCTACATATACAAAAATAAAATAAAATGAGGTATTTGTCCAAAATGTATTTTTTATATTAAATATTAATAGGAAAATAAAAGGGGTATATATTTTGTATTTATCCTAAATATATTAATGAACATATGTATATATGTATTATTTTAAATATGTATTATATATAAATAATAATAATATTTAATATTTTAGAAAATAGTATTTTTTTTATATAAATATTTTCAGAAGGCAAAAATAGAATAAAAATGAAAATAAATGTGTTTTTACATATTTCTTAATATTTTTAACAAAATATATACATTCCCTTATTTATGTATAAATTAGAAGAAAATCAAATAAATACCTAATAAATTAGAAAATGGTGAGGAAAAATATTTTTTTGTTTTTAATATTATTAACAAAAATAAATAAGTCAGAAATAAAAAAGAAAAGTCAAAAAATCAAGCAAATGGACAAAATGGGCTCAGGGGGTGCAATATCAAAAATATGGTGTGAACAAGAAAATAACACAGGCCCAGCCCACGTAGCATCTTCTTCAACCTTCAGCCAAAAATGTCTCAAAAACGCGCGCTTGTAACAGGGATTCAAACATCCTGATTCTTTGAGCTTTTGCACAAACTTTCAACACAAAACATGTCAAGCATGGAATCACGATTTCAAACATATAAAGAACATCTCCTAACTCTCAAAAATGAGAGAGAATTTTAACAATCCCAAATCCTAACCTAAGTTTTCTGCCATTTTTAAACCTTAAATTCTCTCAACTCAGGCAAAAGAAATGAAAAGTAAAAGAATGTACATGTTCAGTGGCATGAGTATGACATTGTTTATTCACAAACCTAAAGCTAATGATGCCTAATAAGAGAGATACGAGTTCACCAAAATACCTGTTCATCTGAAGTTCTAACTGGCAAATGGGGAGCTTACAGTGCAAGATACTGATTGGTATAGCTTCCTTGAGGTGTGGTGATGCTGTTCCAATATCTACTTTGCCTTGAGACACCTTGAACTGAGCTGTAGAACTTCAACTGCAAAATGGAAAAGTGAAAATGGTGTAACTTGTTAGAGGAGTTACAGGTCGTGTTTCAAGGCATGGTTAGCTTATATAGGTGCTAGGGAATGTGTATGAACTGGTTTTGGCAAGAGAGCTTGAAAGGAATAGAAGTTGGCACTCAAACTGCAGAGGCAACTCTGTTTTTGCAGTTTGATGGTGTTTTTTGGTTTGATGATGTTTGGGAGGCAAATGGCTCGTGCAATAGCTTGGTTATGATGTGTGTAATGTGTTTGATAACTTTGTTCTTGTGTGTCCAAGCTGAGATGGGAGTTGGTCTTAGTTATGCAATGTTTCTTAACCTTTAAGCAACAAAATGCAAGTTGGTGTTTTAGGTCAGTAGGGGACCTCTAATCCTGCTGCAAAAGCTTCTCTTGATCAGAGTAATTTGTTCATAATCTTGTGCCAAAGAGATTTGGTTTGTACTTGCTTTGATTTACCAATTGGACATAAAGTGGACTTTTGCAAAAATGGATAGTTTACTTTATCTAAAAATGGATCAAACTTGTATACAATACTTGAACTCATAGAATAACACTTTGACACAATGAACAAGCATTAAATTATTGAGTGTAACTTGGTTTAAGGACCTGTAATCAAGGGCATGCTGGTTTTGAGAAGTTTGCATAACTTATGAACATGAAAAAATGGTCAATTCAAAAGTGAGTTTTTGCTATATTGTGAAATTCGATTCTCCCTAACCATGAGGTTGTTTGAGAAGTTCTTGGACATTTTGGAAAGCTTGGAATGTGTACTACAATCCATCTTTGAAATGCAATTTGAAATTCCAAGTGTAAGTGTATGGAAAATGGCCTTGAAGTAGGGTAGAAAACCTTGTCAAAATAGGTCAAATTTCACTAAGTTAGGAATGGTTTAGTGCCCTTATTCAAAAATTTGTAACTTGAGATGCAAGCTTCAAATGAGAAAACTTTGTGAATCAAAGTTGTATATTATGCAACAAACTACAACTTTCATGTTTGGACTTTTGTTTGAATCCAAATGGATCATGGTGAAAAAGTGGGGCAAAGTTGGGAAAAAATTAGGGTTTTTCATAACTTAGAAAAATTCTAAGTTATGAAAAATTCCATTTTAAACCCTAATTTGCACTTTGTGATTTCTTGGTGAACAAGTTTCATGATTTGGAATGTTTTGATGAAAAATGAATCTTGACTCTTGATTTTGACCAAAAAGTCAAAGTTTGACTTTTCAGTATACAGTCAAAATTGATCAATTGACTGGGAAATTCAACTGTCAATTTTGTGTACTTGGGATCTTTTGAGTTTGTTGAGCATGTCAAGATAATTCCATGGGGTCCTTGAGTCCATATGTGAGCTTGGTTTGCCATTGGCTAGGTCAAACAGTCAAAAATTGCCTTTGTGCAGTCAAAACCCTAAAAATGACCATTTTGCCCTTTTGGTGATCTGATCAAGTTTCTTGGGGAATTGTGATTCACACTTGATCAAATGGTTCATATGAGTTCATAATGTTGATGTGGGTCAAATTTCATGAGGTTTGACTGTCAATTGGCCACAGTTGACTTTTTCCCCAATACAGTTGATTTCTAGGTCAATAGTCCAATTGACTGGGCAAAACTTGGAATCAAGACTTGAAACTTGATGTGGGTAAACTTGGGAGTCCAATATGAAGCATGAAAGTCATCTTGGGCATTTTAGGTCAAAGCATCTCTGTGCAAACACAAACCCTAGTTTGAGTCAACAGTGCAAGGAGAGGTCTTGAGCAGATGAAAACCTAACTGGATCTTGATCTCCAAGGGCTTTGTGATGAGAAATCAATGAGAAATGGGAGGGCAAATTTTGGGGTACAACAGTTGCCCCTGTTCAATCTTCTTGAATCCGAAGAGTTAGATTGGCAAGCTTGCCTTTCGTGACTCGAGGGTAAAAGGAGATTGGACACTAGAGTGCCCGGAAATTTGCACTCGTCAAAGCAATGGATGCGGGAATGGGCTTAGAGATGCCATTTGGAGATGGGCTTAACGATGCCATCTGGGAGAGTGACAGAAATCTTGTCGGGGATGGGCTTAGAGATGCCATCTGGAAGGGAATATCAGGAAAGTGTCCAAGCTGGGGACCATCTCTGAACTGGGGGGTCTGAACAAGCAATAGATTGACATCCGTTGTTGGGAGGAATCTGTAAACTGTTTTCAGTGGTTTGGAGGAGAAACTGAACAAGCGATAGGTTAACATTCGTTTACTTGGAGAACCCGTGAACTGTTTTCAGAAATCTTGAAGTTGAATAAGCCATAGAGCAGCATCCGTTGTTGGGAAGCGTCCATAAACTGCTTTCAAAAGTTGCATCTGAACGAGTCGATAGATTAACATCCGTTTACTTGGAGAACCCGTGAACTGTTTTCAGAAATCTTGAAGTTGAATAAGCAATAGAGCAGCATCCGTTGTTGGGAAGCGTCCGTGAACTGTTTTCAAAAGTTGCAGAAGAATCTGAACAAGTAATAGGTTAACATCCGTTTACTTGGAGAACCCGTGAACTGTTTTCAGAAATCTTGAAGTTGAATAAGCAATAGAGCAGCATCCGTTGTTGGGAAGCGTCCGTGAACTGTTTTCAAAAGTTGCAGAAGAATCTGAACAAGTGATAGGTTAACATCCGTTTTACTTGGAGAACCCGTGAACTGTTTTCAGAAATCTTGAAGTTTGAATGATTTTAGTCTGTCGACTGATCTTTCCTGAAAAGGTAAAGAGTTAGTTGTATGCAATGTTATGATGCATGATGCAATATATGTGACATCAATGTTTACGACATGAATGTGATGAATGCGCATGTAAGCGGGCGAGCTATCTTGCTGAGGATAAATGAATCCGAGGTGGCGGAAGATGAAAGCATCTTGACTGCTGTCGGGGAAAATAAATCCTTGGCTGCTGCTGGGGAAAAGAATTCCTGATGACCTCTACTGGGGAGTATTAATCTAGCAGACTCATGCTGGGGAGGTAAGATTGAGAATCTTCAGCTTGACGGGAAGTAACTTTGGCGATCTCACTGGGGAACTCAAGATTTCTCTTCCTAAAACTCTGTGGGGAGAAGGCTCATTAGTCTGGCTCCGCTGGGGATATTGAAAATTTGCACTCCTGAGGGAAATTGAGCTCTGGAGGACTCTCTGGCTGGTGATAACAAAGATAAACTCCTCTGGGGATCATATTGATAAGTTGTGCTGGGAAACTCTTGATGAACTCCGCTGGGGATAGGAAGAAATTTGGCGAGTGCGATCTTCTGTGGTTGTTAGCTGAGGATAACCCAGTTATAAGCCTTTGTGAGGAATAACTTTGAATAAAACTCGGGAGAGACGTTCGTGCTCTGCGGGGAAATACCTTCCAGAACCTTACTGGGGATAAGCTTCAAGAGTCTGCTGGAGATAAGCCTCAGGGTTTGCTAGGGATATGGATTCCAAATCTCTTGGGGGATTTTCTTCGAAAGGGTGTCAAGATATCCATCTGTACCTTCATCCTATCAGTAATCCTCTTTCTTAGGTTCATTTAGGAAGTGATTATGTTTCAAATGCATATGCCTATTTAACAAAACATTGGACGTTTCTCAAAATAAAACAAATAGTGCAAGAGAAAAAGAAAAGGGAAATGACACAAATTTTTGGGAAGAGTATTTGTATTGATTTTCTTTGAGTATATTTGTACAAAGGAGACAATCATCCTAGTAAGAGGACTTTGTCGTAAATGTTAAAAGATTTTATACAAAATAAAGGATGGCTATGTGAAATAATTCCATGGGATTCCGTTCCGCTATAGCTTTCACAACTCTGAATATCTGTCCATTCAATGCTTCGTTTGACGATGACTGGATCGATCAGAAGTCTGGAACTGGTTGATGAAGAGATTGTCTTTGAAGTGATCCGACGAGACATAGTCATACGCTTCAATTCCCTAACTTTTGCCTGAATCGCCCTTTCGGGTTTTCGATCCACCGAGAAACCCCTTTTTGCCCAAGCCGCCCTTTCGGGTTTTCGACTTGCCGGGTGTACAGATTTTTCGTTTTTATCCCTAATTTTTGCCTGAACTGCCCTTTCGGGTTTTCGATTCACCGGGATGCCCATTTTTGCCCAAGCCGCCCTTTCGGGTTTTCGACTTGTCGGGTTATTTTATGCGTAGTATCTTTTGACTATGTCTGCGTTCGCAGGGTGCGGCAAATCGCCGCCGTCCATGGTGGTCAGAATCATTGCACCACCAGAAAATATGCTCTTGATCACAAATGGTCCTTCATATGTAGGAGTCCATTTGCCCCTGGGATCACTTTGCGGCAAGATAATCCGCTTGATTACGAGATCCCCGACTTGATACACTTGACGTCTGACTTTCTTATTGAAGGCCTTGATCATCCGCTTTTGATACGTCTGACCATGGCATATAGCAGCAAGTCGCTTCTCGTCGATCAGATTGAGTTGATCAAGTCGGGTCTGCATCCAATCATCTTCATTCAAACCTGCATCCTTCATAATCCTTAGAGAAGGGATCTGGACTTCCATAGGCAAAACAGCTTCCATGCCATAAACCAAAGAAAAAGGGGTTGCCCCAGTTGAAGTACGTGTCGTCGTACGGTATCCATGCAGAGCAAACGGTAACATCTCATGCCAGTCTTTGTAAGTAACTGTCATTTTCTGAATGATCTTCTTGATGTTTTTGTTCGCAGCTTCAACAGCACCGTTCATCTTCGGCCGATAGGGAGATGAATTGTGATGATAAATCTTGAACTGTTCGCATAATGCAGTGATCATTGTGTTATTCAGATTTGTACCGTTGTCCGTGATGATCCTGTCTGGAACACCATACCGACATATGAGATTTTGCTTGATAAAGCGGGCAACCACATTTTTGGTGACAGAGGCGAAGGAAGCTGCTTCGACCCATTTAGTGAAGTAGTCAATGGCAACCAGGATGTGAAGCGATGTCCATTGGAAGCCGTGGGCTTGATCTCTCCAATCATATCAATGCCCCACATTGCAAAGGGCCACGGAGCAGTCAGGACGTTGAGAGGAACCGGAGGGATATGAACTTTGTCAGCATAGACTTGACACTTGTGGCAAGTACGGGAATGTTGATGGCAGTCAGCCTCCATGGTAGACCAATAACAGCCTGCCCTTAGGATCTTCTTAGCCATTGTATGCCCGCTCAAGTGAGTGCCAAATGTGTCGCTGTGTATATCAATCATGATCAACTCTGCTTCAGATTTATCCACACATCGGAGTAATACACAATCATGGCTTCGTTTGTAAAGGATGTCGTTGCTCAGGAAGAACTTAGCAGCGAATTTCCTTAAGAACTTCTTGTCATTTACGGAAGCTCCTTCAGGATAATCTCTAGTCTCGAGATACCTTTTGATTTCATGGAACCAAGGTTGTTCCACTACTTCTTCGGTATTAATCTCGTGGCAATGTGCCGGTTCATCCATTCGCTTGATGGTGATTTGGGGAGCCTCGTTATCCCAGTTGAGTTTAAACATGGAGGACATTATGGCTAGAGCATCGGCTAGCTGATTCTCTTCTCGCGGGAAATGCTCGAAGGTAATTTGCTCGAAATGAGGCAACAATGTCAGGACATGTTCTTTGTATGGGATAAGATTAGGATGCTTGGTATCCCAGTCTCCTTTGATTTGGCTGATGACCAAAGCCGAGTCCCCAAATACGACCAAAGATTTGATCCCCAAGTCTATAGCAGCCTCGAGACCAAAGATGCAAGCTTCGTATTCAGCCATGTTGTTTGTGCAGCTGAAGCAAAGTCGGGCCGTGAAAGGAGTGTGACAACCTTCCGGAGAAATGAGTATTGCGCCAATACCGTTTCCAAGTGCATTTGAAGCACCATCAAAGTACAGGGTCCATCGGGATCCCTTTTCGGGTCCGTCATACGGTCCGTTACTTTCAACGTTGTCCAAATTCATGATGTCCTCGTCTGGGAAGTCAAATCTCATGGGTTGATAGTCTTCGATAGCCTGATGAGCCAGATGGTCAGCTAGTACACTCCCTTTTATAGCTTTTTGGGTGGTGTACTGGATGTCATACTCGGTTAAGATCATTTGGCATCTAGCTATCCTTCCAGATAAAGCGGGCTTCTCGAAGATATACTTGATAGGATCCATCTTGGAAATCAACAAGGTAGTATGAGTCAACATATACTGTCTTAGTCGGCGAGCAGCCCATACCAAAGCGCATCAAGTTTTCTCGAGCAGTGAGTAGCGAGTCTCACAGTCGGTAAACTTTTTACTAAGGTAATAAATAGCATGCTCTTTTCGACCAGACTCGTCATGCTGGCCCAAAACACACCCCATTGAGTTATCCAAGACGGTCAAATACATGATCAATGGTCTTCCTTCGACAGGTGGCATCAGAATAGGAGGTTCTAGCAAATACTCCTTGATTCTATCAAAAGCAGCTTGACAATTGTCGTTCCATTCCACTACCTGATCTTTTTTCAAGAGTTTGAAAATTGGCTCACAGGTAGAAGTCAGATGTGAGATGAATCTGGCAATATAGTTTATGCGCCCCAAGAATCCTCTAACCTCCTTTTCAGTACGGGGAGCAGGCATCTCTTGTATTGCTTTTACTTTTGCCGGATCGACTTCAATGTCTTTGTTGCTTACAATGAATCCCAGGAGTTTACCAGACCTAACTCCAAAAGTGCATTTACTTGGATTCAGCCTGAGCTTGTATTCTTTTAATCTGGCAAACAACTTCTCCAAATGCTCAAGGTGCTCTTCCTCTGTTTGTGATCGAGCTATCATATCGTCTACGTAAACTTCAATCTCATGATGTATCATGTCATGAAATAAAGCTACCATGGCGCGTTGATACGTTGCCCCTGCGTTCTTCATCCCGAACGGCATCACTTTGTAACAGAAAGTGCCCCATTGTGTAACAAAAGTTGTTTTCTCCATATCCTCGGGAGCCATTTTAATTTGGTTGTAGCCCGAGAATCCGTCCATGAAGGAAAACACTTTATGCTGAGCTGTATTGTCGATTAAGATGTCAATATGAGGTAGCGGGAAATCATCTTTAGGGCTGGCCCTATTCAAATCCCGGTAGTCCACACACATTCTGACTTTGCCATCTTTCTTCGGTACCGGTACGATGTTAGCGACCCATTGAGGATAGGACGTAACAGCCAGGAAGCCAGCATCGAATTGCTTCATTACTTCTGCTTTGATCTTTTCGGACATGTCAGGCCTCATTCGGCGAAATTTTTGCTTGATTGGTGGACAGTCTTCTCTTGTGGGGAGACGGTGAACCACGCTGTCTGTATCTAGACCCGGCATGTCTTCATAGGACCAAGCGAAGATTTCAACATACTCATTCAGCACCTGTACCAAGCGCTCCTTGACTTTTGGTTCCAGGTTGGCACCCACTTGCACCTCCTTCCGATTCTCCTCGGTTCCCAAGTTAACAGCTTCCAATGGCTCTTCATGCGGTAAGATGGCCCTTTCCTCTTGTTGCATAAGTCTGGCTAGTTCCCCGGGTACTTCACAACCTTCGTCATCTTCATACTCGGCTAGATTGACCAGATATTCAGAGTTATTGAAAGATATAGCAGAATAGTCACCCATGGAATCCGGAGTGGATGGGTACCTGCATTGGTGAGTGTGGGTGTGTGTAAGGGATAGCCATCCTTAAACAAAAATGCAAAAGGAAAGAAAATGAACGTAAGCAGTTTATCAAATGAAAAACGTCCAATGAATCATTAAACATGGCATATGAATATGAAAAATAGTCAAAACCCTTACAAGTGGACCTACATGCCCCGGGCAAGGCAGGAGGTGAAAAGATAGTGTACGGATTGTTTGAAAGTAAAATATTACAGACCAAATAAGAAATGTTTAACAGATAAATTACTGATGAATAAAAGTGATGGGGACAAAGTCTTTAGCCTCCCAATTGTTCAATCCTCCTCTAACAGTTGGATAAATCCACTCTTCAATGTTGCTTTCCTTGTCTTCATCTTCCAGGGCGTTGATTCTGTAAGGAGAAATTTTGACTGGCGCTCTTTCAATCTTTGACTGGCGCATAGCTTTCTGGCCAGCGGCTGTGAAACCTAATCCAAACTTGTCAGTCTTATGCGGAAAGTCGGGTAACTTCCCCCATGCTGAATTCTTCCCTTCTTTGATTGCGGCTCTTGCATTCTCCAGAGATGCCATCCTGGCCATCTGTCTTGGTGCCTCAGCTGTCAACTTTGTTACTGCTATTTCAGGAAGAACTTCTTCGAAATGTTGAAACGGTGTCTCAATGAACTCTCCCTCAACCTCCACATACCGGAAAGAATTTAAATGGCTAATCATGTACTCTTCTTCGCCGTGGACAGTGATGATCTTTCCCTTGACAGGATACTTCAGCATCTGATGCAAGGAGGAGGTGACTGCCCCAGCATGGTGTATCCAAGGTCTACCCAGCAGGCAAGAGTATGATGGACGGATGTCCATTACATAGAAAGTGGATTTAAACACCTCAGTACCTATCTTGATGGGAATTTCAACCTCTCCATGGACCATTCTCTTCGACCCATCGAAAGCTCTGACGACAATATCACTCGGCTTCAATTCCAACCCTTCGCAATTTAGCCGGTCCAAGGCCTTCTTAGGCAAAACATTCAGCGACGACCCGGTATCAACCAAAACATGTGCAAGGGTGGTTCCGCGACACTCGATTGAAATATGCAAAGCATCATTGTGGTTTCGGCCTTTAGGGGTTAGGTCGGCATCAGAAAAACCTAATCCATTGTCCGCAGTCAGGCTAGCTACGCAATGTTGAAATTGATCCGCAGAGGTTTCCTGGGGCACATGAGCTGCCTTCAGAAACTTAATCAAAGCTTTAGCATGCGCTTTTGAGCAAAGCAATAATGCCAGCATGGAGATCCTGGAGGGGGTTTGCCCCAACTGTTCCACCACATCGTAATCACTTCTCTTGATTATCCTCAAAATCTCGTCCATTTCTTTCTTGGAGGCTTCCGGGATCACCAAGGGTTGAGCCCTCGTCCTGACGGGCTCATCTTGTATTCCCTTTCCTTTATCAGCAATGGTAGGAGAGACAGCACTAGGAACGACAACCTCTTCAATCAAAGGAGTTCTAACAGAGAGCTTTACTGGTGCAGGGATGACTTCTTTAGCTGATGAGGGTCCAAAGACTGCTCTTGGAGGGGCAATCTCTGGAGAAAATATTCTCCCGCTCCTGGTGATTTTGCTGGTGCCTGCAATGTTACTAATGCTGGCTTCTTCATCATCCGAACTTTCTTCAATTACTTCAACTTGCTTGATACCATGGTAGTAGATGTCACCACCATAGTTCCAAGGTATCGACTTCTCAGAAACATAGGGAACAGGCCCCGGCATCGTTATCTTTAAAGGAACAGATTTTGCAGCTGGTGTAATCTTAACTGGCTTTTTGACGGCCTCGGAAAGATTGGCGTGAATGGTTATGATTGAGACATTTTCAACATGAACTGGAACAGCAGAAACTTTTTCAAACAGAATTTGTCGGCTATCCATAAGGCCTTGGATGCCTTTCTTTAATAGCGGACAATCAAACGGCAGAGAGTGGCAACAGTAGCTGTCTTCTTTACATCCCGGGAAGATCCCGGCCCTTAACAAATTCAACTTAATGGTTAGCAGTGGAGTAGTCAGATCACTGACGTCAGCAACATACAAATCCTCTTCAATGGCATTGATATTTCGGCCGTGCTTTGGCATAGGTGCAAATATCACATTAGGCTTCTCTGGAGCGTCAAACTCTACCTCCTTAGCCTCTATCAGGTCTTGGATTTTATGCTTGAGTGCCCAACAATCATTGGTGTCGTGTCCAACACTATCTGAATGATAGGCGCATTTAGCATTGGCATGATAATGCGGGGAGGACATATTTACATTCTTTGGCGCCTCCTTGATGGTGGCAAGATTCAACTTCAATAGATGGGGAAGCACTTGCGCTGGAGTCATATTAATACGGGTGAATTGCCGTTGTGGCCTTTCCACCCGTTGCTGATTTGGTCTGGACTGGTTATAGCGAGGCTGCTCACTCGGAGTGTTTTGAATCATTACGGCCCCCACAGTTGGCCGACGCTCCATCTTCCCTGCTCTTCTCTGAGAATATACCATAGTTGTCTCCTTCTTAAAAGGCTTCTTCTCAACACTTGCAGCAATACCCTTCTGAATCTTTCCTGACTTGATGCCAGCTTCTATTCTTTCGCCGGTTAAGATCAAATCGGTAAACCCTGCGGAAGAGTTATCAATTAGATGATTGAAAAATGGCCCAGATAGGGTCCCAAGAAACATATCAACGAGCTCACGATCGGTTAAAGGAGGCTGCACCCTGCCAGCCAAATCCCTCCATTTTTGTGCATATTCTTTGAATCCCTCACTTGTTCCTAGTGACATACCCTGAAGTTGGGTACGAGTAGGAGCAAGATCAGAATTATACTGGTATTGTTTGTAGAAAGCGGTGGCCAAATCTTCCCAATTTCTGACACTGGTTCCTTCTAGCTGATAAAACCACTCCAACTGAGCTCCCGACAGGCTGTCTTGAAAGAAATGAATCCAGAGATTTTTATCTGCTGTATAGGGTTGAATCTTTCTCACGTAGGACCTGAGATGCATTTTGGGGCAGGACAGCCCATCATACCTCACAAATACTGGCACTTTGAATTTTTGGGGAATCACAATCCCGGCAACCAAACCCAAATCTTCAAAATCCAAACCCGGTACCCTTTGTAATTCCATGGCAGCCAATCTGTCTTCTAAACCCTTGTATTTGTCATCAGCTGGAGGATATTGCTGGTCAGAATAATCTTCATCCTCTTCAACCTCTTCCTCCTCCGCATCAGACTCGGAAGGCACCGCAACTCGATCTCTTTTACTAGTCCCTTCATCAGAAGTAGGAGGAAATTCAAGCACTCTCCGAGCTTCTCTGTCAAATCTTCTCCCCAAAGTAGCCACTCCGACCCTCTTTTTCTTCTTCACTGGGTCCTTATTCTCCAAATGAGCCTTGATATCTTCTTGACTCTTAACCAAAGTCATCAAGAGTTGCTGGAACTGTGCATTCTGGGCTTGCAGGTCTTTGACTGTTTGCTCGAGATCCATCCTACTGAAATAAACAGCAGACAGATAAGGAAACCTGGAGTGAGACCTGCTTATGCACATGATGAATGGTATGCTGATGTATGCAATGCATTCAAGGATTTATAACATTCAAAATTGTTTTAGACAAAGAAGAACGCACGTCATATTAATAAGAAGAAATTTGTTAGTACATAAATGCCCCATGGGCCAAATGTTACAAAATAAAATTCTCAAGGCAGAAAGACATTGCGCATCCTCTTTGGTGCGATGTAGGTGTTGAGGGCCTCTTGCTCGTGGAGTCGGCGGGTAAGCTCTAGAACCTTCTTTTCACTGGCGTAGTAGCTAGCTTCAAAAGTGTTTCGTTCCTCCTTGAGCTGAATCCAACTTTTCTGCATTTCCTCCCACGATGTAGGCATGTCTGGATGTAGGATGGTGTAGGGAACCTCTCCTTCATTGACGGGCTCTTTAATCACTGGGAGTACATGAGGATAAGGCATCATTAGACTTTGGGCTCGGGCTCGTACCCACTTGAGATAGGGCTCAAGAGGGATGGAGTTCTTGTGTCCCAGAGTCTTGCTATCAACCTTGTTGAGTTTTCCCCAAGCTCTGATGAATCTTTGGCGAAGTCCTTGCGCATCGTTGTCGAAGTCAAAAACTAGGCTAGGAATCAACATGTCATGAGGGCCATCCCTCCGTGCATACCCAAATTGCCTCAAAGCTAGGCAAGGGTTGTAGGTGATGCCTCCCCTGATTCCAAGTAAAGGAACATTAGGAAATTCTCCGCAACGATCGACGATGATGACATTTTCTCCGGATCGAGAATACCAATGAACATCTGAATGTGTAAGAGTCATCAATCGTTGTGACCACCTTGTACCTTGGTCATTCTTCAAGACAGATTGTGGAAGGTGCGAAATAAACCACCTTGCAAGGATAGGAGTACAGCACATGAGAACACCCCTCTTTCTCATTGTTCGTGTGTAAAATGAGTGGAGGATGTCCCCAAGCAATGTTGGTATTGGATTTCTGGACAAGAAGATTTTGACGGCGTTGACATCTACCAATTGGTCAGGATTTGGGAATAAGACCAACCCGTAGATAAGAAGGGCCACAATCTCTTCAAAGGCTTGTAGGTCCAATGAGTTCCAACATTCTTGTGCCTTCTCAAACAAGAATTTTGCTAAGAATCCTTTGACGCCGCTTCTGGTTTCCCAATGCCCCTTGATGTCGGATGGTTGTAGATGTAATGCTCGAGCAACATCTTCCGGCTTTGGTTCCTTTTCCGTACCGTTGAAGGGTAGTTGATTAAGGATAGGGATTCTTAAGAGTTGAGAAAACTCCTCCAAAGTGGGTACCAACTGATAATCAGGGAAAGTGAAGCAGTGGTGAAGAGGGTCAAAGAATTGGAATAGCACTTTCATCATGTCTTCTTCAATGTTGGTGTTGACAAGGCTGAGCAGTCTACCATGTCTTTCACTGAAGGATGAATTTTCCGGAATTCTTGAGGTGATCTCCTTGAGTTGAGGAGAGATTCTCACAAGGTTGACTTGAATGGTATTTCTGCGAGGAATTTCCATGTCCTACAAAACAAGAACAAAGATGAAGATCCAAAACCCTTGAAATGGTTAGTGAATGCATATGATGTTTTATGATGTTCATGATGTATGCACAAAACATATGTACAAGCAAGTCACATCAAACCCTAATTTCAGGCTTGCATGGGGTTTCATAGGTAAGTACCCTCTTGAGTGTAGTTGGCTTAAAAACCTGTCATATAAATAGTAACCGGGTTCTAAGGAGCTCAATATCACTGGATTGTTTTCAATGTTCATTGTTTTGGTTTAGCCACTTAACTAGCGACCAAAATATTCCAAGAAAACAACCCTCAATGAGTGTAGTATCGAGTATCTACCAACTTCGGACTGCACCAAAGCCGGTCATCTCACTACCCCTAATAAAAGGCCAAGATGGTCAAGTAAGGTTCTAGGTCATTAGTGCTTAGTGACATCACTCAACGGCCCCGTACTCTCCTTGATTGAACTCAAGGGTTACCGGTACTCACAAATATGTCGCACTAATATAGCTATTGCTTAGACCGTGTCGGTATACCCCGCACAGTTTCCATAACGTATTGCTATCTATGAATGTTTCCCAAAATCCGGGTGGAGGATTGTAAACCCAAACAATAGAGCCAAAGTATAAAGCAAGCAAATCAAACAATTAGTCATGCAAAGGGGGTGATCTAAGCCCTAAGGTTACTCCACTAAAAAAAATCCTCCCCAGCAGAGTCGCCAGTTCTGTGATACGGTGGGAGAACTGACTATGGTTTTGCGTTTGTTTTCGCAAATGTTTCGGTTGAGCAAGAGTCGCCACCGACTTTTTATTTTATCCTAAGGAAAGGTTTAAAAAGCACAACAAAAACCTTTGAGATTTTTCTTGGGTTCGGGGAGTAGATTATAGAAAGGGAAGGTATTAGCACCCTTTCTATCCATGGTTATCCATGGGCTCTTAGGTACTTGCTTAGATCAACTTGCCTTGGTTTTCAATTGTTTGAAATGGTGCTTGGTGTGTGGTTTTGAAAATGTTTTGAAAAAGATGCCTTGTATAGGCTACCCTTGTAACAATTCTTTACTCGAATGTTTTACAAAAGGTGTTTGTCTTTTTGAAAAGATGTTTCAAGGTTTTCTTGAAAGTTTGTTTTGAAAGTGTTTGTGAAGTGGGTTTTGAAATAAGGCAAGTGTTTTATTGGAAAGTTGACAAGTACTTAAGAGTTTATCTACCCTAAAATTTTCTCAAAGATTTTTGTTATGTTTTAAACCTTTTGACAATTTTGTTCCACCATTGCATTTGGTGGACAATCTTGTTTTAGGAGATTAAAGGGACGGGCGCGAGTCATCGTTTAGACCATAGTTGCAATAGTGTTAAATGTCTTTGGGCATTTTTCTTTAAAAGGGACTTGATCATTCATTTAAGCAACATTTTGAGGGACTATGACCATTTGATTGTTTATTTTACCCAAAGAAGTTCAACATGCAATATGGCCCAATTATTTGAAGGCAACAAAGTGGAATACCCTAGGGGTGCAAGTGTGAAATGTGTTGTCCATTTTCATGCTTATTTATCTTAAGATTAGGTCCAACTATTTTTGTTCGCTTTATTCGCATACAAACCCTAACTCTAGCATAGTATGTTTAGAAAGCGATAAAGTGCGAAATTTAAATTCCTACGCTATTACATCACAATAATATAGGGAGGGGGTACAATGTTCAAATGGGGATATATTTTGACAAGAAATTGAATCTAAGCTATTACATCATTTGCTTTGAGTATTTACAATATGAACAATTGCATAAATAAATGGAAATTGAGATAAATATGCAAAAAGGTAAAAAAGAATTTTCATGTGTATATATAAAAAAAGAATATTATTTATGTCAAGTAAATAAATAAAAAAAATGAGAAGAGAATTATTTTTGGAATATTCTCATATTTAGGGTAAAACCCTAATTCTATTAAATAAAACATACCATTTATTTATTATGAACAAATATTTATCTACATATACAAAAATAAAATAAAATGAGGTATTTGTCCAAAATGTATTTTTTATATTAAATATTAATAGGAAAATAAAAGGGGTATATATTTTGTATTTATCCTAAATATATTAATGAACATATGTATATATGTATTATTTTAAATATGTATTATATATAAATAATAATAATATTTAATATTTTAGAAAATAGTATTTTTTTATATAAATATTTTCAGAAGGCAAAAATAGAATAAAAATGAAAATAAATGTGTTTTTACATATTTCTTAATATTTTTAACAAAATATATACATTCCCTTATTTATGTATAAATTAGAAGAAAATCAAATAAATACCTAATAAATTAGAAAATGGTGAGGAAAAATATTTTTTTGTTTTTAATATTATTAACAAAAATAAATAAGTCAGAAATAAAAAAGAAAAGTCAAAAAATCAAGCAAATGGACAAAATGGGCTCAGGGGGTGCAATATCAAAAATATGGTGTGAACAAGAAAATAACACAGGCCCAGCCCACGTAGCATCTTCTTCAACCTTCAGCCAAAAATGTCTCAAAAACGCGCGCTTGTAACAGGGATTCAAACATCCTGATTCTTTGAGCTTTTGCACAAACTTTCAACACAAAACATGTCAAGCATGGAATCACGATTTCAAACATATAAAGAACATCTCCTAACTCTCAAAAATGAGAGAGAATTTTAACAATCCCAAATCCTAACCTAAGTTTTCTGCCATTTTTAAACCTTAAATTCTCTCAACTCAGGCAAAAGAAATGAAAAGTAAAAGAATGTACATGTTCAGTGGCATGAGTATGACATTGTTTATTCACAAACCTAAAGCTAATGATGCCTAATAAGAGAGATACGAGTTCACCAAAATACCTGTTCAGCTGAAGTTCTAACTGGAAAATGGGGAGCTTACAGTGCAAGATACTGATTGGTATAGCTTCCTTGAGGTGTGGTGATGTTGTTCCAATATCTACTTTGCCTTGAGACACCTTGAACTGAGCTGTAGAACTTCAACTGCAAAATGGAAAAGTGAAAATGGTGGAACTTGTTAGAGGAGTTACAGGTCGTGTTTCAAGGCATGGTTAGCTTGCATAGGTGCTAGGGAATGTGTGTGAACTGGTTTTGGCAAGAGAGCTTGAAAGGAATAGAAGTTGGCACTCAAACTGCAGAGGCAACTCTGTTTTTGCAGTTTGATGGTGTTTTTTGGTTTGATGATGTTTGGGAGGCAAATGGCTCGTGCAATAGCTTAGTTATGATGTGTGTAATGTGTTTGATAACTTTGTTCTTGTGTGTCCAAGCTGAGATGGGAGTTGGTCTTAGTTATGCAATGTTTCTTAATCTTTAAGCAACAAAATGCAAGTTGGTGTTTTAGGTCAGTAGGGGACCTCTAATCCTGCTGCAAAATCTTCTCTTGATCAGAGTAATTTGTTCATAATCTTGTGCCAAAGAGATTTGGTTTGTACTTGCTTTGATTTACCAATTGGACATAAAGTGGACTTTTGCAAAAATGGATAGTTTACTTTATCTAAAAATGGATCAAACTTGTATACAATACTTGAACTCATAGAATAACACTTTGACACAATGAACAAGCATTAAATTATTGAGTGTAACTTGGTTTAAGGACCTGTAATCAAGGGCATGCTGGTTTTGAGAAGTTTGCATAACTTATGAACATGAAAAAATGGTCAATTCAAAAGTGAGTTTTTGCTATATTGTGAAATTCGATTCTCCCTAACCATGAGGTTGTTTGAGAAGTTCTTGGACATTTTGGAAAGCTTGGAATGTGTACTACAATCCATCTTTGAAATGCAATTTGAAATTCCAAGTGGAAGTGTATGGAAAATGGCCTTGAAGTGGGGTAGAAAACCTTGTCAAAATAGGTCAAATTTCACTAAGTTAGGAATGGTTTAGTGCCCTTATTCAAAAATTTGTAACTTGAGATGCAAGCTTCAAATGAGAAAACTTTGTGAATCAAAGTTGTAGATTATGCAACAAACTACAACTTTCATGTTTGGACTTTTGTTTGAATCCAAATGGATCATGGTGAAAAAGTGGGGCAAAGTTGGGAAAAAATTAGGGTTTTTCATAACTTAGAAAAATTCTAAGTTATGAAAAATTCCATTTTAAACCCTAATTTGCACTTTGTGATTTCTTGGTGAACAAGTTTCATGATTTGGAATGTTTTGATGAAAAATGAATCTTGACTCTTGATTTTGACCAAAAAGTCAAAGTTTGACTTTTCAGTATACAGTCAAAATTGATCAATTGACTGGGAAATTCAACTGTCAATTTTGTGTACTTGGGATCTTTTGAGTTTGTTGAGCATGTCAAGATAATTCCATGGGGTCCTTGAGTCCATATGTGAGCTTGGTTTGCCATTGGCTAGGTCAAACAGTCAAAAATTGCCTTTGTGCAGTCAAAACCCTAAAAATGACCATTTTGCCCTTTTGGTGATCTGATCAAGTTTCTTGGGGAATTGTGATTTACACTTGATCAAATGGTTCATATGAGTTCATAATGTTGATGTGGGTCAAATTTCATGAGGTTTGACTGTCAATTGGCCACAGTTGACTTTTTCCCCAATATAGTTGATTTCTAGGTCAACAGTCCAATTGACTGGGCAAAACTTGGAATCAAGACTTGAAACTTGATGTGGGTAAACTTGGGAGTCCAATATGAAGCATGAAAGTCATCTTGGGCATTTTAGGTCAAAGCATCTCTGTGCAAACACAAACCCTAATTTGAGTCAACAGTGCAAGGAGAGGTCTTGAGCAGATGAAAACCTAACTGGATCTTGATCTCCAAGGGCTTTGTGATGAGAAATCAATGAGAAATGGGAGGGCAAATTTTGGGGTACAACACAACTCATTCATTACAAATCAAAAAGTAACAGTTGAACTAAGACAAGATCTGTATTTTTGGAAAGTGCATTAACAACTCTTATCAACCTTCCAAATTTATCTTCTCATGTCTCATATGCCTCGCCTATATAAAGAAGACTAGGAAGAAGAATTAAGACAACACACTATTACGTATCAAAAAGAACTATCTTTACTAGCTCTCATGTGCTTTAATCTTGTGTATAAATCATTGTTGTGATATAGGTTTTTAGAAACACCATTTATACACATCTTTATTGATTTATATTTTGTTATACCTTGAGAAACCAAGTTATGGTTTAGACTGAAGAAGACATTGACGGTAGTCATTGTATTTGTGTAATCAAGTTTTGATTTGTGGATTAAGACCTCGTTTAAGAGAGGAGAAATCACCTTGGCGGGTGGACTGGAGTAGTTTGAGTTCAAACGAACTAGGATAACCAAACATGCCATACTGTTTTAATTTTGAAAACCCCAATTCAAACCCCATCTTCTTGTGTTTTTCTATCCTTCAACTAGTCATCATCCTACCAACCGCACGAGGACAACCACCCAGGAATGGCCAAAATCATCTTTGCCCGTGAGCACCTCTCTGCTCCTCATAACGATTAGTCCCGAGCATCACTGTCTGTCATGACTAAATCCTGGAAGTTACCTATTTTTGAGGAACCTGATATATATGCCCAAAAATAGGAACCAACGGCTAAGCGTCGGGGGCACTATATAAATCTCCACACTTGTAAGATCCAGGTATCCAGTATTCAACTCTAACTCTAAGAAACACTTAAACGTATATGTGCTCCTATTGACTTTAGCATCGGAGTTCCTTGCAGGTACACCCCCTCCTTCTTTATTCCAGCATTGAAGTTGAAGTCTCTGGCCCACTTCAGGTTCTAGTTAACCGGTAAGGTCAGTGGCATCGTCTGGGGAAAATCTTCTCTCCCCATCTTTCTTTCCCCTAAAACCAAAAATCAAACCATATATTCAAGATTCCAATCATGGCCAGTCATGATGACGACAATGCTCACAAACCCATCATCTCCCATGTCCACAAGACAAATGACTATGGTGGGATGCCCTTTCTTGAAGATGTCATCTCATTGAGAGACAGTCACACCGCCTCCCCATCCTTTGACGAGGTTGAAGACGTCGATGTCGAAGCTCACAAGATCAAGAAGGCTCAAGAAAGAGAACAAAAGAACATGCGGGTAATCTCTGCTTTGCCCAATGCTGACCCTGCTATGGCAGCTATTGTACCCCAA
This sequence comes from Vicia faba, assembly GCA_948472305.1. Taxonomy (NCBI): domain Eukaryota; kingdom Viridiplantae; phylum Streptophyta; class Magnoliopsida; order Fabales; family Fabaceae; genus Vicia; species Vicia faba. Next base: position 82,449,103 of record OX451736.1, read on the forward strand.
AATTTTCCCTCTCATTTCTCAAGGATTTTCTTACAAAGATCTTCTATGACGTCAAGTTTGCAACACTCATACATCAATTTAGGCTTGGAATTGGCACAAGGGAAAAATGGTCAATTGCATATTAGAAAGTCAAACTTTGACTTTTTGGTCAACATTACATTCCAAAGATCAAATTTCATCAAGAAATTCAAGAATATCTAGCTTGATCATCAAGAAGTCCAGGAAGTCAAAAGTCAACTTGAAAAGTCAAGATTTCCAAGACTTAGAAATTTTTCTAAGTGTTTTATACATGATAATTTCATCACTTCATGACATTCTTTCATCAAGATGCAAGACGGTTCAAGGGAAACTTTCAAAATGAAAGTTGTAGATATCCATGATATCTACAACATTACTTTACAAAACTTTTCCTAGAAGTGCTTGGATCTTGAGTTATAAATTCATGAAGTCGTGACATTTTCATTTTACACTTAGAGAAATTTTCAACAGATTTTGTTCTGGATTTTACCCTAACTTCTTGGCATTTTTTCACATAGTTCCAAGATGATTTTGTCAAAATGGCCAACATGAAAGTTATAGAGGATGTTTCAAGATTTTCAAAACATCCAAGAGCATGAATTTATCATATTTGTGCTAGGAGATTCAAGGGCATGAAGTGAGCATCCATTCTTGAATTACAAGCCATTTTTATTGAAGAACACATAATCCAATTGGCATGATGTGTTGCATAATCTTACTTTACAGGCCTTCTTGCTTGCAAATCTCTACATAATTTAATGTTTACACAAGATCTTGAGCTATTACCCAAGTGTTTGAGCCATTGTCCAAAGGATCTTTCCATTTATGGCATAAAGGCACCATTGCTATTCTTGAAAAGCAAGCTTTTTGTACAAAGTTTGTCTTTAGCCCATACTTTGCTTGTTACTGATTATACTCAACCATAAATCACGGGAAGTAGCTCCTCAATACCAGCAACTTTGGTACTTCATCTTGGAACCATGGAGTACTTGACATAGTTTGATTTTTGTAATCCAACCAAACCATAACATGTTGTCTTGCAAACTTAGTCAGCTCATATGCGCAAGCCTCTTGCCTATAAATAGAAGAAGCATTTGCAAGACAAAGGGGTTAGAAAAAAAGAAGGGAAGAGAGGTGGGAAAAGGTTAGAAAAATAGATAGAAAAGCCAGAAGTCTTGTTGTAAACTAGCTATCAAAAAACCATAATAGTCCACAAAACTTCCACTTTTGAGTTTTAAAGTCCAAACCTTTGAACCTCTCATACCTTGCAAATTCAGTCCAACCATCTAAACACCTCACATACATCACCTAGAAATTGTCCAAACTCAAGGACAAGCTTCTGCAACACCTCTGCTTTCTCTTCCAAAGTTCAAGAACAGTCAAAACAACAACTCAAACTCAGAACATAAGATCTAGCTCCAAGGTAAGTTTCTTAACTTTAGTTCTTCATTTCAAGCATCATAAGTAATTAATTTTTTGAAGACAAAGTGTAGTAACCATTGTCCTTGAATCTAACCTTTTGTTTATCTTCCATTCTTTTCATTATGTGTTGAAAACTAACCCATGTATGCAGCAAAACAATGTTGAAGTAGAAAAAAATGACAGCATGAATCAACACATAGCCTTATGAGTCGATACATACTGCTTTACAATTTCAAACAGAAGAAACCACAGTGTGTGATTCAACGCAAAGCACGTATGAGTCGACACATGAAGTGTATGAGTCGATACATATTGTTTTACAGGCCCAAAACATAAGAAAAAAACAGTGTATGAGTCGACGCAAAGCACATATGAGTCGACATATGCAGTATATGAGTCAACACATACCATTATGTATCGACTCATACTGAGTTGACTTGGCAATACATGGGCAAGGAAAGTTATGTGTCGATGCATGTGAGCTTGTGTCGACACATAATAGTTCAAGATGCATTTTTTCCTTCTTTTTACACTATTTTTATGTTTCCTTCATGGTTATTCGATATGGTTGTAATATTTAAGTTCCTACTTCATCCCCATTTGTAAATTGTATCCTCATCCCCCAAACAATGTAATAGCATAGGACTTTATTTTCCGTAATTTAACGCTTTCAAATACAAATGTCAGTAACTAGGGTGTGTATGGAAAGATGAAATCAACAAGTAGATAACCCTAATCAAAGATTAAATGCATGCAAATCAGATACACTATCCACACATGCACCCTTAGGGTTAACTCCACTTGTTGCCTAAAAAATGGTCATGTTACGCATGTGGGATGTCTTAGCACAAACAAAAATATAAGATCATAGTCCCTCAATGACCCTATCAAAGTTGCCTTTAAAAATGATCTTAGTCCCTAAAGAAAAAATGCTAAGTCATCTCACAACATTGCTATCATGGTTATACGATGACCCACGCCTGTCTCGTTTACATCCAAAGATAGGGTTGTTTACCAAATTAATGGTAAGACAACAATGTCAAAGGAAAAGAAAATGAACAAGAAAGACTTTTGAGTAGGTAAAATGTTCCTAATTACTTGCTCAATTTCAAACAAACATCCTTGCTATTTTTAAAACAAACACCTACACTTTCAAACATCTTACAAAATTGAAAACATTTTCAAAAGATCAACATCTTTGTATACATTCTTACGAATGAGAATAATTACAAAGATTGCCTAAACAATGGACTCTTTACAAAATACTTTCAAAAACCACACAAAGCATAATTTCAAACAAAAGCAAGTGATCTAGCAAGTAACTAAGAGCCCATGGAAAACCATGGATAAAAAGGGCGCTAATACCTTCCCTTTTTATAACCTACCCCTTGAACCCAAGAAACAATCTCAAAGGTCTTTCCTGTGCTTTTTCACCTTTCCTTTTGGATAAAAGAAAATTCGGTGGCGACTCTTGCTAACCGCAACATTTGCGATCAAACGCAAAACACCCAAGTCAGTTCTCCCACCGTATCATAGAACTAGCGACTCTGCTGGGGAGTGAAAATTAAAAATGGGGTTACCTTAGGGTTAGATCACATTTACTTGCTTACATTGTTTGATTTGTTTGCTTTACATTTTGGTTCCTTGTTTGGGTTTGAATCCTCCACCCGGATTTGGGATACCTTATAGGTAAGTAGCAATACGTTGTGGAAACTGTGTGGGGTATACCGACGCGGTCTAAGCAATAGCTACATTAGTGTGACATATTTGTGGGTATCGATAGCCCTTGAGTAGTCAAGGAGAATACGGGGCCGCTGAGTGATGTCATGAAACACTAACCAACTTTTAGAACCTTTACTTGACCAACTTGGCCATTAAGACGTAGTGAGATGACCGGCTTTGGTGCAGTATGAAGTTAGTAGATACTCGATACTACAATTATTGAGGTTTGGTTTTTTGGGATATTTCGGTCGCCATTAAAAAGGCTTGCGCTGAAACAATTCCCGAAAAAACAAACTAGTGATATTGAGCTCCTTAGAACCCGGTTACTATTACTAGGATAGGTTTGAGCCAACTAAACTTCAAGAGGGTACTTACCTATGAGACTCCATGTAAGCCTAAACCTAAGGACTTGTTTGCTTTGTTTGTATATATATATATATATATATATATATATATATATATATATATATATATATATATATATATATATATATATATATATATATATATATATATATATATATATATATATATATATATATATATATATATATATATATATATATATATATATATATATATATATATATATATATATATATATATATATATATATATATATATATATATATATATATATATATATATATATGTACATAAACATCATGGACATCATAAGCATTCTCACTAACCATTTCAAGGATTTTTGGAATTCATCTTTGTTCTGTTTTGTAGAACATGGCTTCTGCTCGTAGGAACACTATCCAAGTCAGTCTCGTGAGGATACCTACACAACTCAAGGATTTAGTATCAAGGGTCCCTGAAGATTCTCCATTCACCAAAAGACATGGTCAACTCCTTAGTTTGGTTACCTCAAGTATTGAAGAAGATATGGTAAAGGTGCTTGTCCAATTCTTTGACCCTTTGCATCATTGCTTCACTTTTCCCGATTACCAACTTATGCCCACTTTGGAAGAATTTTCTCAACTCATGGGGACCCCTATTCTTGATCAGTTACCTTTCAACGGTATTGAAAGAGACCCTAAACCTGAGGAAATTGCTCGAGCTCTACATTTGCAACCATCTGACATAGTAGCAAATTGGGTAACAAGGAGTGGTGTAAAAGGGTTCTTAGCAAAGTTTTTGTTGGAGAAAGATCAAGAGTGTTGGAATACTTTAGATCTACAAGCCTTTGAGGAAATGTTGGCTCTTCTCGTCTATGGGTTGGTACTATTTCCCAATCCTGACCAACTTATAGATATAAATGCGATCAAAGTTTTCATATCTCGTAATTCGGTGTCGACATTGCTTGGAGACATCTTGCATTCTCTTCACTCTCGCACTTTTAAGAAAAGAGGGACTTTGATGTGTTGCACTCCTCTTTTGGCTAGGTGGTTTATTTCGCACCTAACTCGATCCGTGATGAAGAATGAACAAGGTATGAGGTGGTCTAAAAGATTGATGTCACTTTCACATGCTGATATCCGTTGGTATTATCGCTCTTTGGAAGACATTACCATCATTGATCATTGTGGGGAATTCCGTAATGTCCCTCTACTTGGCATTAGGGGAGGCATTACTTACAACCCTTGTTTATCTTTGCGATAATTTGGATATGCTAGGAGAGATGGCCCTCATGAGGTACTCATCCAAGGAATTGCGTTTGACTACGAAAGCGATACCCAAGGTTACCGTCAAAGATTTATATGAGCTTGGGGTATGTTAACAAAGTTAATTGCAAGACGTTAGGGTGTAGGAATTCCATTCCTTTGGAACCTTATCTTAAATGGGTGCAGGCTTGCGCTCAAATTCTTAAGATGCCTTATGAAGCCGTCTTACCTGTTATCATGGATCCAATAGTTGAGGGAGACGTTCCAAATACTATCCTCTATCCTGATATGCCTACTTCTCTTGAAGATTTGCAAAACGCTTGGATTCAGTTAAGAGGAGAGAGAGACACCCTTGAAGCTAAGTTCTATGAGGGCGAGAAGAAGATATTAGAGCTTACAAGGGAGCTTCATGAAGAAAGGAGTTTAAACACCTACACTGCGCCAAAGAGGATGCGCACAACTTTTCTGTCTTACGAGTTTACTTTATGCTTATTTCTGTTGTTGTAAGCCCAAGAGGCGTGTTTGTATTCAAATCAGAACTCTTTAATACAAGTTAACGTTTGTTCACTCTTTGTTTATACAAATTTAAATTCTTTAAATCCTTGAAATCATTTGCATATACATATTCATGCATCATATCATAAGCAAGCTTTTCACAACAAGTTTCCTCATCTTTCTACTGTTTATTTCAGTAAGGATGGATCTCGAACAAACAGTGAAGGACTTGCAAGCTCAGAACATTCAGTTCCAAGTCAACTTGATGACCTTGGCCAAAGGGCAGCAAGAGCTAATGACATCATTGACAACCAAAAAGAAGAAAAAGAAGGCCCTCATCAACATGGGGAAGAGATTCAAAGAACTAATTCGCCAAGTGCAAGTAGTCGAAGACTCATTTGAGGAGGATGAGAACCAAGCAAAAGAGGCAAGAAGCACCCGTGCTGAGGGTGTGAATGATCAAGATTCTGAAGATGAGGATCACTTTGATGAACAATACTCACCTGTTGGCGAGGAAAAGTACAAAGAATCAGAGGATAAGCTAAAGGCAGTTGAAATTCAAGCTGTGCCTGGCTTGGATTTTAGTGATTTGGGCCTAGTTCCTGGGGTCGTCATTCCTTATAAGTTCAAGACACCAGTCTTCGCCAAGTATGATGGGGTCTCCTGTCCCAAACTATATCTAAGATCTTATGTGCGTAAAATACAACCACACACTGCTGAGAGAAAACTGTGGATTCACTTTTTCCAAGAGAGTCTAGTTGGAACTCAGCTAGAGTGGTTTTATCAATTAGAAGGTTCTCGCGTCCATACGTGGGAGGATTTGGCCATTGCCTTCTATTACCAGTATCAATACAACAACGACTTGTCACCAACGAGAGTTCAACTTCAGAATATGACCATGGGAAGTGACAAAGGGTTTAAAGTATATGCCCAAAAGTGGAGGGACCTTGCCAGTAGGGTCCAACCACCTTTGACCGAAAGAGAGCTAATTGATATGTTTATGGGTACATTAACTGGTCTATTCTTCAACTTGTTAATTGGAAGTTCTTTGTCCGAATTCACCAAGTTGATTTTAACTGGTGAAAGGATTGAAAGCGATATTAGAAGCGGCAAAATTCTTATGGCATCTGGTTCCACATCCAACTCCATCAGAAGGCCCTTCATTGGAAAAAAGGAAACAAATGTTGTGCATGGGACAAGAGCCCATACCAAGAAGGACCATCATTCATCTGTAAATGATGTATTAACTTCCAACCCTTAACCTACTCAAAGGCAACCCTCCAACAATCAGAGACCTGAAGTTCCCCGACGATGATTTACAAGAATAAGCATGTCATTATCACAAGCCTTACAACATCTGCTAAAGGCCAATTTGGTGACTCTGTGCAATCCACCATCCAACCCTGATGTTTCCTCACCTAATTACAACCCGAATGCGAAATGTGCATACCATTCCAACAGCCCCGGCCATGAGACCAACAATGCTGGGCATTGAAGAACAAAATTCAATATTTGATAGAAAACAAGACAATTGAGTTTGATCCACCCGCTACTCCAAACGTGGTAACCGCGCCAATGCCAAAACATGGCAAAGGGGTTAATGCCATTGATGATGTTACTTTTATCGCCTCTGTCAAAGATTTAACAACTCCCTTGACCATTGTGAAAGCTAATTTGCTAAAAGCCGGTGTGTTTCCTGGATGTTTCGCAAATTGTGCTTGTTATGATCAACGAGAAAATGGATGCGAGCTACTGAAGAAAGGTGTGCAATGCCTGATAAATAGCCGCGAGATTATATTCGAAAAGATTCTAACCATCAAAAATTCAATCGACAAAGTTGAAGATTTGGCCATCATAACAATTTCAAACAAACCTCTTAGGATCTCATCCAAAGGTCCTATCAGGGTTTCGAATGAACCGATCATTGCTCCTCTTATAATCACTACTGCCGGACCAGTTCCATACACCTCTGATAAAGCGGTACCATGGAATTACAGTGCCGAGGTTTATTACCATGGGGTAAAACAGGATTCTTGGATTGATGATAATGAAGCTGGTGTTACTAATATTACTGGTTCTAGTAAAGTCATGAGAACAAGAAGGGTCTTTTCCCCTGTTATCTCACCATGAACCACTACCACAGTTCCAGTCTGCATAACCAATGGCAATTTTGGTGCCAGTACTAAAGGGAAAGGGAAAGAAGGTGAGCCTGCTAGGGAAGAGGCACCTGCTAAAAAGTTTGTTATGGAAGAACCATCCACTCAAGAGATGGAGGAGATTCTGAAGATCATCAAGAAAAGCGACTTCAAAATAGTAGAGCAGTTAGGGCAAACCCCTTCTAAAATATCAATGTTGTCCTTATTGCTATGTTCCGACGCCCATGCACAAGCTTTGATTAAGTTTTTGAAAAAAGGCTCATGTGCCTCAAGAAACCACAACCGATCAATTTGAGAACTGCGTAGCAAGTCTGACAGCTGACAATGGTCTGGGATTCTCCGACGCAGATTTAACTCCCATGGGAAAGAATCACAATAAAGCCTTGCATGTTTCTGTTGAATGTAAGGGGACCACTCTGGCACATGTTTTGTTTGACACATGCTCATCTTTAAATGTGTTACCTAAAGGCGCTTTAGATTGGCTAGACTGTGAAGGTTTGGTTTTGAAGCCAAGTGATATTGTTGTGAGGGCATTTGATGGGTCGAGAAGGATGGTTCATGGAGAGGTGGATCTCCCAATTAAGGTTGGTTCATAGATTTTCAACTCCACATTCTATATAATGGGCATACGGCCTGCATATTCTTGCTTGCTTGGGCGCCCATGGATCCATGGGCCAGGTGCGGTCACTTCTACTCTCCACCAGAAGTTAAAATATCCAGTTCAAGGGAAGGTTGTCACTGTTTGCAGCGAGGAAGAATTTATGGTAAGCCATCTCAATTCTTTCAAATACGTAGAAATGGATGGCGAATTCATAGAAACTCCTTTCCAGATGTTTGAAGTTGTGGCCGCCACCAAAATCTCCTCTGACACTCCAAGAGCTGATAAAGTTATTCCCAAGATGGTTTCTCTTAATGATGCTCGTGCTGTGGTAGAAGAAGGAAACAATGTGATATGGGGTCAACTCCTTGACATCCCGTTCAAGGCAGACAAGTTTGGGTTAGGTTTCACCTCCCAAGCTCAGAAAGAAGTTAGAAGTGCTCGTGTTGGAAAGCCGCCTCTCCACCTTAAAAATCATGAAGTGAACGCTGTAGAAGACTCCGATGATGAGTGTGCTTTTGAAGACTGGATCTACCCAACAACCAAAGGGAAGCTCAACAATTGGCATGCAAAGGATTTCACTCATGTTTCTTTCATTGAGGAGTAATTACTATTTACTTTTTTCTGTCAATTCAAGAACTCTATGTCTGTAATATTATTTCCAAACAACGACTTCTAAGCCATGTGCCTTGCCCGGGGCACTTTGGTCCATTTGTTAAGGGTTTTGCTCATGTTTCATCTATCATATGACCATTTAATATAAACCATTTGACCTCTTTGCATTCAAATTTTATGTTCATTGTCTTTCATTTCCTTTATTACTTTTTTCAATAGCCATGTATCTTACATGCGCACACACACACACATTTGCAGATCATCATCCTCTCTGGATCTTATTGTCAACAAATCTACTATTGTCAAGTATGATTTCGAACATCCAATTCACCAAGCCGAAGACGAAGGCGGGGAAGATTGTGAAATACCAGGGGAACTAGCCAGAATTTTAATACAAGAAGAGAAAGCTATCCAACCTCATGAAGAGCCAATTGAAGTCATTAACCTAGGTACTGAGATAGACAGGAGAGAGATTAAGATATGCGCCAACCTAGAAGACAGTGTCAAAAGCAGATTGGTTCAGATGCTACATGACTACGTGGAAGTATTTGCTTGGTCATATGAAGATATGTCAGGGTTGGATACCGATATTGTGGTTCATCGTCTGCCTACCAAGGAAGACTGCCCTCCTGTTAAACAAAAGATTCGTCGGATGCGGCCAGATATGTCTGAGAAGATAAAGGATGAGGTAATGAAGCAGTTCGATGCAGGTTTTTTGGCTGTCACATCTTATCCTCAATGGGTTACAAATGTGGTTCATGTGCCAAAGAAAGATGGAAAGGTCCTCATGTGTGTAGATTATAGGGATCTGAATAAGGCAAGCCCCAAGGATGACTTCCCTCTACCTCATATTGACATCTTGGTTAATAATACAGCTCAACACAAGGTCTTTTCCTTTATGGATAGATTTTCTGGCTACAACCAAATCAAGATGGCTCCCGAAGACATGGAGAAGACAACTTTCGTTACGCAATGGGGCACCTTTTGCTACAAAGTCATGCCGTTTGGATTGAAGAATGCAGAGGCAACATATCAAAGAGCTATGGTAGCTTTGTTTCATGATATGATCCATCATGAAATAGAGGTCTATGTGGATGATATGATTGTGAGGTCTCAAACTGAAGAAAAACATCTCGATCACTTGCAAAAGCTATTTGAGAGGTTGAAGAAATACAAGTTGAGATTGAACCCTAATAAGTGTACATTTTGAGTAAGATCTGAGAGGCTCCTAGGTTTTATCGTCAGTGATAAAGGCATCAAAGTTGATCCTTCCAAAGTAAAAGCCATTCAAGAAATGCATGTTCCTCGTTCTGAAAAGGAGGTTAGAGGATTCCTGGGTCGCCTTAACTACATCACCCGTTTCATATTCCATCTGACCGCTACTCGTGAACCGATCTTTAAACTCTTGAAGAAAGACCAAGTAATCAAGTGGAATGACGATTGTCAAGTTGCCTTCGATAAAATCAAAGAGTATTTGCAAGAACCTCATATTTTGATGCCTCCAGTGGAAGTAAGACCATTAATCATGTATTTTACGGTACTAGAGAACTCTATGGGGTGTGTGTTGGGTCAGCATGACGAGTCTGGCCGAAAAATGCACGCAATTTACCACCTAAGAAAAAAGTTTACCGAATGTGAAACTAGATATTCACTGCTCGAGAAGACTTGTTGTGCTTTAGCGTGGGCTGCTCGCCGGCTAAGGCAATATATGCTGACTCACACTACTCTGTTGATTTCTAAGATGGACCCTATCAAATACATCTTTGAGAAACCAGCCCTATCCGGAAGAATAGCTAAGTGGCAAATCATTCTGACCGAATACGATATTCAATATACAACATAAAAGGACATCAAAGGAAGCATATTGGCAGATCATTTGGCTCACCGAGATGTTGATGATTATCAATCTATGAATTTTGACTTCCCGGATGAAGACATTATGTTGGTGACTGACTGTGCAAAACCTGAACCGTATGACGGACCTAAACCAGGATCCCGATGGACCATGGTTTTTGATGGGGCTTCTAACGCTCTGGGCAATGGAATAGATGTTATAATTATCTCTCCTGAGGGTTGCCATACTCCCTTCACAGCCAGATTATGCTTTGATTGTACGAATAACATGGCGGAATACGAAGCATGCATCCTGGGATTGAAAGCTGCCATTGATTTGAGAATCAAGCACTTGAGTGTTTTTGGAGACTCTGCTTTAGTGATTAGCCAAGTAAAGGGGGAATGGGACACTAAGCATCCTAATCTCATTCTTTACAAGGAGCTTGTGTTGACTCTGATATCATACTTCGAAGAGATCACTTTTGAGCATTTTCCTAGAGAAGAGAATCAATTGGCTGATGCTTTGGCCACTATGTCTTCCATGTTCAAAGTCAGGTGGGACAATGAAGCTCCCATGATTATGATTGAGAGATTTGGCGAACCTGCACATTGCAATGAGCTCGACACCGACGAAGAAAAACCATGGTATCATGAGGTGAGGAGGTATCTTGAGGTATAAGAATATCCCGAGGGGGCTTCCATCAATGATAAAAAGTTCTTGCGAAGATTTTCGGCTAAATTCTTTCTAAGCAACAAAATTCTATACAAACGCAACCACGATTCTACTCTACTCCGATGTATGGACAAGAAAGAGTCAGAGGAAATTATGGAAGATATGCATAATGGCCTCTTTGGGACCCATTCAGTTGGACATACTATGGCCAAGAAAATCCTAAGAGCTGGTTATTATTGGTCTACCTTGGAAATCGATTGCCATCAACACTCTAGGACTTGCCACAAGTGCCAAATCTACGTTGACAAGGTCCATGTACCTCATATTCCTCTCAATGTCATGACTGCTCCGTGGACATTCGCAATGTGGGGCATTGATATGATCGGGGAAATCAAACCAACCACTTCCAATAGACACCGTTTCATCCTTATCGCCATCGACTATTTTACCAAATGGGTCGAAGCTGCCTCATATGCCTCAGTAACCAAGAATGTGGTAGCCAGGTTTATCAAACATAACCTCATTTGCCGTTAAGGTATTCCTGAAAGGATCATTACCGACAATGGGACTAACCTCAACAATGCTATGATTACTGAGCTTTGCACCCAGTTCAAAATCAAGCATCACAATTCTTCTCCATATAGACCCAAGATGAACGGCACAGTGGAAGCGGCCAACAAAAATATCAAGAAGATTATGCAAAAGATGGTGGTAACATACAAAGACTGGCATGAGATGTTACCGTTTTCCCTCCACGGCTACTGCACTTCGGCTCGAACATCAACCGGGGTAACTCCTTTCTCTCTGGTTTATGGCATGGAAGTTGTCTTACCCATAGAGGTCCAGATTCCTTCCCTAAGGATCATAAAAGAAGCTGACTTTGGTGAAGATGAGTGGATTCAAACAAGGTTGGATCAGTTGAATTTGATTGACGAGAAAAGACTGGTTGCTGCCTGTCATGGTCAAGCGTATCAAAAACGTATGATCAAGGCATTCAACAAAAAGATTAAGCCTAGGGTATACCAAATTGGGGACCTGGTGATAAAGCGCATCATTTTACCGCAAGGCGATCCTAGGGGAAAGTGGACTCCTACTTACGAAGGACCATTTGTCATAAAGAAAGTTTTCTTTGGTGGAGCCATGATGCTGACTACCATGGATGGCAAAGATTTCCCGCATCTGGTAAACGCGGACATAGTAAAAAAATACTACGCATAAAGTGACCCGCTAGGTTGACATACCTAGGAAAAATAAGGGCATTGTTGTGCCCCAAAATTTTCCCTCTCATATTTCTCAAAACATTGCAAGAAAAATCTCCAAGTGGCTCAAGATTGCTCAAGAGTTGGACAGTTAAGCTATCTCCTAAGGCAGTCAATCCCAAATTAGGGTTTTGTGTTTCATCAAGATCCTTGAGTCCAAATGACCTCAAGTTCTACCCAATGTCCCAATATGTCCTCAAGGTCATCCATGTCAAATTTCAAGCCTTGCAGAGGAAGTTTGCTCAGTCAATTGCTCAAGGGGTCCAATAATCGACTGTCCTAGGGCAAAAGTCAACTGTGACCTATAAACAGTCAAACTTCAAGATTTTTTGTCAACATTCTCATTTTGAAGGATATTTCATCATTTGATAAAGGGTTGATCATGATTCATCAAGGATTGCTCAAAATTCATCAAGACTAAAAAGTTGCTAAATTAGGGTTTTGTAGGAAAAGTCAACTCAACTTTGACCAAGCATAACTTTCTCATACTTTATGATAAATGACCCATCCAAAGCTCATTTTGAATAGGATGCAATTTCCTACAATCCATATTCATACCCCAATATCAAGAAATGCACTCACAAAAAGTTACAAATTTGGACATTATAGGTCATTTTTGAAAGTCAACAAAAACACCTTTTTTTCCAAAGCTTATAACTTGAGAATGGAATATAAAAATGAGATGAGACCAAAAGGTTTGGTTATAAGACATCTCAAGATTTCTAAAAAGTCTAATAACACTTCCAAAAGTTCAAAATTGAAGAAGTTATGCATTGTTGAAGTTGGGCATTTTTGCAAAATTGCCAAAAGTCAATTATCCCCAAAAATTCAAATTTTGTCAAATGGGCCCATTCTTTTCCACTTGATTTGATCTTGTCACATTACACACGTGTCCTAGCTTCATACTTGAGCCCATTTATCAACTTTCTTATTTTATTTGATTTTTTATTGAATTATTTCATTTTAAATCAATTTAAATCAAATAAAATCACAAAACTTGATTACATGAGATCTTTTTCTATTTTCAGGACCTAATCACCATCAATATCATGATCAAATTCGTATCAAGCATTCCATGTGCAAAAAGATTGGATTTTTGGCAAATTAAGCAAGTTTTCAATGGAGGATCAAATCCAATCTCAAGGCATTAATGTACAAGGATTCAAGACCAAATTGTTGACCTAATACATTGCAGCATACATGTACAATCCAAAGCACACGAATTTGAGACCTGGAGGCTGCAAGAACACCAAAAGCAAAACTTGAAAAAAGGTGAAAAAGTGTGAAACTGAAATCGTTCTTAGAGGCAAATTTAAAGGCAAAACTCTACACTAATCAATTGTTGGACAATCATTGAAGCAAAACCAACCCAAAGCCAATCTCCATATACGCACAAAAGCTCTGTAAGTGTCTCAAAAATTGCTTTTCGTTTGAAATTGTAACTCCATATTCTTGCATTTTTCTGGCAAATCTTTGATATATTTATGATGCTTATGAATTTTCTGAGCTTTTGGCATTGTTTGATTGCATTTATCTGGATTGTAGCCCTATAACCGAACCTAGGGTTTTGTAGCTTGTTTTTTGGGCATTTCTCTCACAGGCAAAATCAGCATCATTGATGGACATGGACGTGACCAGGGATGATAGACGAGCATGACCATAGTCTTGGATTTGATTTCCATGGCCTAGAATTAGTTTTAGGTTTGACCTAGGAATTCAGCTGCGGATACGAATCCGCAGGAAAAAGTACAGGGTTGAAGGAAGAAGACGATGACGCGTCTCCCCCTGGTTGGTTGGTTCAAATACTTAGCGCGTTTTTATTTTGTTCTGGCATATTAATGTTGTTTCCCATATTATTATTATTATTCAATACACTAACAACTGAAGCGTGATGGTTGAGTGGCAAAGGCGTGTATCCAATATCCAACAGGACATGGGTTCAAATCCCAGTTCCCCCGTGCATTTGTTATTATTTTTCAATAGGTCATTCAGTGTGAACTCAAGCGCGTGGCCTATCATACAGCCTCACTCAAATGCATGCCAGATGGCCCCAGGCCAGATCTGGTGGTCCAGATGTGATGTCCACCATACGCCCTAGTCAAAGTGCCACGCTGGATTCCAAAAGTCAGCCAGGCATGCATGTTAATGGGTCACAAAATTGCCATTTTCACCTTCTTCCAGGCCCATATACTCCTAACTCTTTCTAATTTCATTTTTTTTATTCAATTGTTTATTATTATCATTTTTAATAATTAACTAACCAATCAAAACTTTTTTTCTCATAAAATAAAGAAACCAAAAATATTTTCTTTATTAAAATTAAATTTCAATATTTTATTTTTGTTAATAAATATTAATTTAATTAATTTAGTTTTAATTAGGAATAACTTTTAATATATTTTGCAATAATTAAAATTAATTTAGACAATTGGGTTTTTATTAACATTGATCAAATTATTTTTATTTCTTTAAATATCAAAAATCCAAAAATATTATTTTCATTAATTAATTATTATTTATTAATTTAATAACTAACTTAGATCTAAGTTCTTTTTAATTCAAAATAACCAAAAAATCCTTTCTTTAATAATAAAAGGGTCAAAACCCTAAAACTTACGCCCGATTTAATTTCCTACACGCGATCCTTTTTATTCAATATTGTATCTGTTTCCTGGAATGTAATAGTTTAATAGGACTTTACTATTTTTACCGCTTTATTTATTTTCCGCATTTTAATTTCAAGGGTTGCTTTTGGCGATGTAAATACCCGACGCCTTGTAATAGTTAGTTTAATTTCCGTAATTTAATTTCCGCAACTTATAAACTGTTAGATATTTGATAATATGGAATGCATGACAAGATCGAATATTTAACTTAAAATCAACATAGATAACCATTGACATGTACAAAGACAAAATTTAACTGAAAATAACACACTCGCACAAGCGCACTCTTAGGGTACACCTCACTTGGTTACCTTCGTAACGCGGTCATTGAGTATAGGAAGTTTTAGAGGTTGCCCTCTTGTCCAAAGATCATAGTTGCCTTGAAACGGTTGCCTCCGAAAAATTATCTAAGACATTAGGGTTACCGCTAAGGCGTCCTAACATTGCTTTAGTGACCGCACGTCCCTTAATTGAAATGACCCTTAAACTCCAACCACAGTGCTACCTACTCACTAATAGTGGGATAACATTGTCTAAAGGACATTAGCACATATTGATTCCTTTTTCGAGTAGGTAGGTGGTTCTTAAGTACTTGCTCTTTCAAAAAAACAAAATCTTTTTCACACTTACACTCCTTTCAAAACAAAAACTCTTTCAAACCCACAAGCACAAAGAAAGCAAATTTTTGAAAACACTATGAGCAAGTACCTAAGAGCCCGTGGATAACCACAGATAGAAAGGGTGCTAACACCTTCCCTTTCTATAATCTACCCCCCGGACCCGAGAAACATCTCGAAAAAGGAATTTTTCTGTGCTTTTTTCCTTTCCTTGTTGGATAAAATAAAAGATGGTGGCGACTCTTGCTTACCGCGACATTTTTCAAACACAAACGCAAAACGCAAACCATCATTATAAAAACAGTCAGTTCTCTCCCACCGTATCACAGAACTGGCGACTCTGCTGGGGACGCTTATAAGTGGGGTGTATCTTAGGATTAGATCATTGTGTTTTCAATTGTTTGCTTTGTATGCTTTATATTTGTGGGCTTGAATCAGAGTTACTATAAGATCCTAACCCGGATCTGGGGGATACCCTTTAGGTAAGTAGCAATAAACTGTGAGAGAACTGTACGGCGTAGACCGATGCGGTTGAAGCAATAGCTACGTTAGTGTGGCACTTTAGATTGTACCGATATCCCTTATGTTGGAACGAGGAGAATATGACTCATCTAAGGGGTCATTAAGCACCAACTGGCCTTAGAACCTTTAAATTGACCAACTTGGCCATAGAACAGTAGCAGTATGCTACACTCATTGAGACTAAACTCTCGCATTGATTCCGTCCGCAAGAAAAGGTTGCTAAACTAGAATTATGACTGATTGAGGGTAGTCAGTGATATTGAGATCCTCTAGAACCCGGTTACTATTTTTAGGACAGGTTTAAACCAACTGAACTGAAAGAGGGTAGTACCTAAGCTCCTTGCCAGCCTAAAATCTAAGGGCTCTCTGTGTGACTTGTGTGCCTTTACCATTTTTGCTATTTATGGATACTTATGATGTGCCTTCTATCATGACATCATGACATCATAACATTGCATACATCTTGCATTGGACTAACCTATTTCAAAGACAGGAGGGATTCATCTTTGTTCTGTTTTGTAGGTCATGATGCCCATGCGTAGGAATACCATCCGGATCAACTTTGTCCAGGTTCCCACCATGCTTAAAGAGTTGGTTGCAAAGATGCCTGATACTACCTCCTTCCTCAGGAGACATGGTTACCTCTTGGGTTTGGTCACTTCCAAATTGGACGAGAAGATGATGAGTGTCCTAGTCCAGTTCTATGATCCACTGTACCATTGCTTTACTTTTCAGGACTACCAGTTGGTTCCCACCTTAGAAGAGTTTTATGATCTGCTCGGTATCTCTATTCTGGAGCAGACCCCATTTACTGGTTGGGAGAAGATCCTTAGTCCAGAAGAGATTGCTTCATCCCTTCATTTGACTAAGGATGAGGTAATGGCAAATTGGGAGACTAGAAGTGGAGCAAAGGGCTTCCTGACTGAGTTCTTGGTTGGTAAGGCTAATTATTTCTGGGATAGTCTAGACTTCAAGGCATTCGAAGATATTCTGGCTCTTATGATATACGGCTTGGTATTGTTTCTGAATCCTGACTCCTTTGTTGATGTGAATGCGATGAAAATCTTCATCTCTCGTAATCCTGTACCCACTCTCTTGGGTGACATTCTTCATCAGCTTTATGCCTGTACTGCCCGAAAGCGAGGAACCTTGATGTGATGTGCTCCATTATTGGCGAGGTGCTTTATTTTGCACCTCCCCAAATCAGTGCTGAAAAACAAAGAAGGCATGGGCTGGGCTTATAGGGTTATGTCTCTCTCTCATAATGACATCATATGGACTATCAAGGGTATGGATGAGGTGGCTATTATTGATCGATGTGGGGAGTACCCCAATGTTCCACTGATATGAACCCATGGAGGAATTTCTTATAATCCATGCTTGGCCTTACGTCAGTTTGGGCGAGCCAGAAGAGAAGGACCTCATGAATTGCTAATGCCTAATATCATCTTTGATTTTCAAGGGGATAGCGACGAGCAGCGCCACAGATTCATAAGGGCTTGGGATAGAGTTCACAGATCTGATCCACATGAGTTGGGTCCAAAGACTTCTCTTCCGATGGAGCCATATCTCAGAGGGGTTCGTATCCGTGCCCAAAAGCTGGGCATGTCGTATGAAGTCGTCTTGCCTATCATTGTTGAAGTTGCTAATGAAGAGGGGGTTCTTCCTACCATCCCCCATCCTTACATGCCCACTGATATTGGGGCACTGAAAAGGTCTTGGATGCAACTGAGAGAAGAGCGGGATGCTTACCAAGAAAAGTTTAACGAGCAAGAGCAGAAGATCCAGAAGTTGACTAGGTAGTTGGAGAACGGGCGAATTCTCAATGACTATGTCCGCACCGACAAGAAGCGACCATGGGAGCACTGATTGTCCTTTGATTATTTCCTTTCCAGTTTTTATTTACCTTTCAGTATTTCCTTTCTTGTAACGCCTTAAGGGAAATTTTTTGAACAATTTGAATTTCAAAGTTTATCTAATAAAAGTGTGTTTCATTTCTTGTTTACGAATTTGAATCTCTCGATTGTCTTTGAAATCATGTCATACGCATTTCATCCCATGCACTTCATGACAGGTACCCATTACAAGTCTCTTATCTTCTTCGCTGTTTATTTCAGCATCCATCATGTCTGCTGAAGCATCAACTGAGCAAGCAATCAAGGCCCTACAGGCTCAGAATGCCCAATTCCAAGAGTTGTTCATGAATCTAGCTAAGGGTCAGCAAGATCTGAAGACCCTGATTCTGAAAGAGAAGAAGAAGAAGAAGAAGAGGACAATCCTGTTTAACACAGGTTACAGGTTTGGAAACAGGCTACAGGATGAAGTTTATTTGACCACCTCATCTGGAGGGAAAGATAGTCAAGAGGAAAGGAGGGCTCCTAGCCCTGTGGTCTCAGACAATGAGACGGACTTCGACGAAGACCAGTATCTTCCGGCTGAGGATAGATACAAGCAACTGGAAGACCGATTGAGTGCGATGGAAGTTCAGAAAGTGCCTGGTCTAGACTTTGGTGATCTGGGTCTATCATCTGAGGTAGTGATTCCCCATAAATTCAAGGCACCAGCCTTTGCTAAGTATGATAGAGTTTCTTGTCCGAAGTTGCACCTCCGGTCATATGTAAGGAAGATTCAGCCGTACACCGCTGATAAGAACCTTTGGATCCATTTCTTTCAAGACAGTCTCTCAGGGACTAAGCTTGAATAATTTTACCAGTTGGACGAAGCCAGTATCCGCAGTTGGGAGGATTTGGCTACTGCTTTCTACAGGCAGTACCAATATAATTCCGACCTCGCTCCCACGCGTACCCAACTCCAAGGTATGTCAATGGGAATGGGCGAAGGTTTCAAAGATTATGCTCAGAAGTGGAGGGACCTCGCTGGAAGAGTGCAACCACCTTGGCGGATCGGGAGCTTGTGGATATGTTTCTGGGGACCTTGTCTGGTCCATTTTTCAACCATCTGATTGGAAGCTCTTCGTATGGGTTTACAAAGCTAATTATGACCGGTGAGAGGATTGAGGCTGGTATTAAGGCTGGTAAGATACAAAAGGGTGCTTCATCAAGCACCGAGAAAAAACCTTTCAAGAAAGAGTCCAGTGTTGTCTACAGTTCGAAAAGCCAGAATAGACCTGAACGCCGCCAAGCTGTTAATGCGGTTGTTATTTCAAGACCTGCTGGTGCTCCTCAGTACAACAATCAACAAAAGGCCGAGAGACCTCGAAGGCAATTCACCCATCTCAACATGACTTTATCTCAGATTCTGCCACAGTTATTGAAAACTAATCTAGTGATTCCAAGGGAAGCCCCGAAGAATCCAAATACGACATCACCAAAGTACAACCCTAATGCCCGCTGTGCTTTTCACTCTGATAGCCCGGGGCATAATACAGATGATTGTTGGTCTTTGAAGAATAAAATACAGGACTTAATTGATGCTGAGGAAATTGAGTTTGAGGTGCCCGAAAGACCTAATGTTGTGACTGCTCCTATGCCCAAGCATGGAGTGAATGCTATAGATGAAGACTCATTTGTGGTTTCTGTGAACGACATTGTTACCCCTTTGATGATTGTGAAGAAGAAACTTTTGCTGGCCGGTTTATTTCTGGGTTGTGACGAAGGTTGCCGTATGTGTTCTGCCCTACCAACCGGTTGCCCACTTTTGAAATCAGGTGTCCAAATGCCTGATGGATAGTAAAGAAATTATGTTTGAGAAGATTGTTGCTCCCTTAGTTCATACTGAAGAAGTTGCTATTATCACCATTCTCGACAATTCTTCCAAGGCTTCCTCGAGAAAGCCTGTTAGAATTACATTTGTTCCAAGAATCGCACCATTGATCATCACTGTTCGGGGCCTATCCCTTATACATCTGATAAAGTTGTCCCTTGGCACTACAGGACTGATGTTTATTTTCATGGAGTTAAACAAGATTTGGATGCTGATACTGACGTCAGCAATATTGTTGGACCTGCTAAAGTCACCCGCAACGGAAGACTTTTCTCACCTGATATCTCTCCACCAACTGCCCGAAAACCTGTTGTTATTACACCTACCAGTGTACCTGCTGCTATTCCTGTTCAAGTTCCCGTTCTTACCCCTGTTACCGAGTCATCTAATACTCGAGGCAAAGGGACCACTGATGAGACTGCCCATACGGAGGCACCAAAGACGATTATTGTTGAAGCTTCTAGACAAGAGATGGAGGAGATTCTGAAAATCATCAAAAAGAGTGACTATAATGTAGTGGAACAGGTGGGGCAAACCCCGTCCAAAATCTCTATTTTGTCACTGTTGCTATGCTAAGAGGCCCATGCCAAGGCTCTGATTGCATTCCTGAAGACTGCACACATACCACAAGAGACATCAGCTGATCAGTTTAAAGAATGCGTGGCCCATCTGACTGCTGATAATGGGTTGGGTTTCTCTGACGCTGACTTGACTGCTAAAGGGAAGAATCACAACGATGTCATGCACGTCTCCATTGAATGCATGGGTACTACTCTTGCCCATGTATTAATGGATATTGGTTCCTCATTGAACATTTTACCTAAGAAAGCTCTAGACCGGTTGGACTATGAAGGATTGGAGCTAAAACCAAGTAACATTGTTGTTAGGGCCTTTGATGGGTCTAAGAGAATGGTGCATGGAGAAGTGGATATTCAAATTAAGGTTGGTTCTCAGGTTTTCAACTCTACATTCTATGTGATGGACATTCGGCCATCTTATTATTGTTTGTCGGGTCACCCATGGATCCACAAAGATGGGGTCGTAACCTCAACGCTCCACCAGAAACTGAAGTACCCAGTAAAAGGGAAGATTGTGACAGTACAAGGAGAGGAAGAGTACATGGTGAGCCACCTCAACTCTTTCTGATATGTGGAGATGGATGGGGAGTTCATTGAGACCCCATTTCAGCATTTTGAAGAGGTTTCCCAGACGCTGGCGTCAACTGAGATTGTTGTTGAAGATTTTCCTATGAAGATGGCTTCCTTTAAGGATGCCCGGGCTATTGTCGAGAAAGGTGGGTGTGCAAAGTGGGGCCAACTCCCTGATTTTACACAGAAGACTGACAAGTTTGGTTTGGGTTTCACTGCAGAAGCTCAAAGGGCTGTTCGGAATGCGCAGATTGGAAAACCTCTTGTGTTCATCAGTAACTCGAGAGTGAATGCCATTGAAGATGATGTGGAAGAGTCTGAGTTCGACCGCTGGATCTATCCTACTACTGACGGTGGACTGAACAACTGGACAGCAAAGGACTTCATCCCTATTTCTTTTGTTACCCAGTAATGAAATTTTTGAATTTGTAACAGACAATGTTTTAAACTTTATGGCCCGGTGTCTTACCCGGGGCACCGGGGCTTCATTTGTGAGGGCTTTATGTGTGTCATTTTCATATATCATTAATAAAAGCATTGGACGTTTCTTGTATTTCAAATTTTGCGCTCCTTGTTTTTCTTTTACTACATATTGCAAAACAACTATTTTACACACACTCACATATACAGGTCTACATCCACTCTGGATCTCATTGGTAATGACTCTGCTACTGCCAGTTATGACTTCGAAAATCCGATCAACTTAGCCGAAGACGAAGGTGAAGATGATTGTGAAGTGCCTGGTGAACTTGCAAGACTGTTACTTCAGGAAGAGAGGGTTATTCATCCGCACGAAGAGCCAGTAGAATTAGTGAATCTGGGTACAGAGATAGACAAGAAAGAGGTCAAAGTCGGTGCAAATCTGGAGCATAGTGTGAAGCAACGGTTGATTCAGATGCTGCATGACTATGTTGAGATCTTCGCCTGGTCTTATGAAGATATGCCTGGGTTAGATACTGATATTGTGGTTCACCGCCTACCTACCAAGGAAGACTGTCCTCCAGTAAAACAGAAGGTTCGTCGAATGCGCCCAGAGATGTCTGAGAAAATCAAGGCTGAAGTTATGAAACAGTTTGACGCCGGTTTTCTAGCAGTTACTTCTTACCCTCAGTGGGTGGCCAACGTGGTTCCTGTGCCGAAGAAGGATGGTAAGGTTCGAATGTGTGTTGACTATAGGGATCTGAACAGGGCAAGTCCCAAGGATGACTTCCCTTTGCCTCATATCGACGTTCTGGTTTACAACACTGCTCAGCATAAAGTCTTCTCCTTTATGGATGGTTTCTCCGGTTATAATCAGATTAAAATGGCTCCCGAAGACATGGAGAAGACAACTTTTGTTACTCAATGGGGTACCTTTTGCTACAAGGTCATGCCTTTTGGATTGAAGAATGTTGGGGCAACGTATCAGCGTGCCATGGTTGCTTTGTTTCATGACATGATCCATCATGAGATTAAAGTATATGTCGATGACATGATTGCAAGGTCCCAAACCGAGGAGGAACACCTTGACCAT
Organism: Vicia faba; assembly: GCA_948472305.1. Taxonomy (NCBI): domain Eukaryota; kingdom Viridiplantae; phylum Streptophyta; class Magnoliopsida; order Fabales; family Fabaceae; genus Vicia; species Vicia faba. The sequence continues at coordinate 82,471,693 of OX451736.1, forward strand.
CTTCAAAAGTTGTTTGACAGGTTGAAGTTGTATAAGCTGAGGTTAAACCCGAACAAGTGCACCTTCGAGGTGAGATCTGGTAAGCTACTGGGTTTCGTCGTAAGCGATAAAGGTATTCAGGTGGATCCGGCAAAAGTGAAGGCAATACAAGAGATGCCAGCTCCCCAAACAGAGAAAGAAGTCAGAGGCTTTCTGGGACGTCTAAACTACATTGCCCGGTTCATCTCGCACCTAACTGCTACTTGTGAGCCAATCTTCAAGCTGCTGAAGAAAGATTAAGTAGTACGTTGGAATGATGAATGCCAGGCCGCTTTTGAAAGGATCAAAGAGTATCTACAAGAGCCACCTATTTTGATGCCTCCAGTTGAAGGGAGACCTCTGATCTTATACTTGACAGTACTAGACAACTCAATGGGGTGTGTGTTGGGGCAGCATGACGAGTCTGGCCGAAAAGAGCATGTTATTTATTACCTTAGCAAAAAGTTTACCGACTGTGAGACTCGATACTCGCTGCTTGAGAAAACTTGTTGCGCTTTGGCATGGGCTGCTCGCCGGTTGAGACAGTATATGCTGACTCACACTACTCTATTGATTTCAAAGATGGATCCAATCAAGTATATCTTCGAAAAGCCTGCTTTGTCCGGAAGAATAGCAAGATGGCAGATGATCTTGACTGAGTATGACATCTAATATACGACCCAAAAGGCAATTAAGGGAAGTGTGTTGGCAGACCATTTGGCACATCAGGCAGTGGATGATTACCAGTCTATGAACTTTGAATTTCCGGACGAGAATATCATGTTGGTAATTGATTGTGAGACACCTGGACTGGATGAAGGACCTGAGGAAGGATCCCGATGGTCTATGTACTTTGATGGAGCTTCAAACACTTTGGGTAACGACATTGGCGCTGTGATCATATCTCCTAAAGGCTCTCATACTCCGTTCACCGCCCGACTATGTTTCAACTGCACCAACAACATGGTGGAGTATGAAGCATGCATCATGGGTCTTCGAGCAGCAATTGACCTAAGGATTAAGTTCCTAAGTGTCTTCGGAGATTCCGCTCTCGTGATCAGTCAGATCAAAGGCGAGTGGGATACGAAACACCAAAATCTTATTCCTTATAAGGAGTACGTATTGACGTTGCTTCCTCATTTCGAGGAGATAACCTTTAAACACTTCCCTAGAGAGGAGAATCAGTTGGCAGACGCGCTAGCTATGATGTCTTCTATGTTCAAAGTCAATTGGGACAACGAGGCTCCCCGGATTATCATTAAAAGATTGGACGAACCTGCATATTGTTGTGATATTGAGGCTGAAGAGGTAACAGAAAAGCCCTGGTTTCATGAGGTAAAGAGGTACCTTGAGGCTTAGGAATACCCCGAGGGTGCATCTGTTAATGACAAGAAGTTTCTGAGGAGGTTCGCAACAAACTTCTTCATCAATAATGACATCCTTTACAAGCGCAACCATGATTCAACCTTACTGCGTTGTGTGGATAAGAATGAAGCAGAAAGGATCATGGCGGAGTTGCATGAAGGTACTTTCGGAACTCATTCGAGTGGACACACCATGGCAAAGAGGATCCTACGGGCAGGTTATTATTGGTCCACAATGGAAGCTGACTGTTATCAGCATTCTCGGACATGTCACAAGGGCCAAGTCTATGCTGATAAGGTGCACATACCTCCAGTCCCTCTAAATGTCTTGACGGCTCCTTGGCCTTTTGCAATGTGGGGCATTGATATGATCGGTGAGATCAAACCTACAACATCCAACGGGCGTCGTTTCATCCTGGTAGCTATTGATTATTTTATGAAGTGGGTTGAAGCAGCTTCCTTTGCTACCGTAACCAAGAACGTCGTGGCACGGTTCATTCGGCACAATCTGATCTGTCGATACAGTGTACCAGAGAGGATCATTACGGATAATGGTACCAATCTCAACAACAAGATGATCACCGAGCTCTGCGAGCAATTCAAAATACAACATCATAACTCTTCTCCCTACCGGCCGAAGATGAATGGGGCTGTTGAAGCGGCTAATAAGAACATTAAGAAGATTGTGCAGAAGATGACAGTGACATACAAAGACTGGCATGAGATGTTACCATTTGCTCTTCATGGGTACCGTACCTCAGCGCGAACGTCAACAAGGGAAACGCCTTATTCCTTGGTATACGGCATGGAGGCCGTACTTCCTATTGAAGTTCAGACACCCTCTCTTCGGATCATGAAGGATGCAGGTTTGAGTGAAGATGACTGGATTCAGACCCGGCTTGATCAGCTGAACCTAATCGACGAAAAGAGACTTACTGCTATTTGTCATGGTCAGACGTACCAAAAACAGATGATCAAGGCATTTAACAAGAAAGTTAGACGACAAGAGTATCAAGTTGGGGATCTGGTAATCAAGCGCATTATCTTACCTTAAGGTGATCCCAGGGGCAAATGGACCCCTACTTACGAAGGGCCATTTGTGGTTAAGAACATCTTCTCAGGCGGAGCTATGATTCTAACCACCATGGATGGTGACGACCTTCCTCACCCCGTCAATGTAGACATAGTGAAAAGATACTACGCATAATCAAAGACCCTCTAGGTTGATTGGCCTAGGCAAAAATAAGGGCTTCCCGGTGAACCAAAAGGGTTCGGGCAAAAATAAGGGACGAAAATGAAAAAATCTTTACACCCAGCGAGTCGAAAACCTGAAAAGGAGGCTTGGGCAAAAAAGGGTATCCCGGTGGACTGAAAACCCGAAAGGGAGGTCCAGGCAAAAATTAGGGATCAAAGCGTAACACTATGTCTCATTGGATCACCTTGCATCCAGACTTCGGTATCAACTATTAAGCTCGGACGGCACTAATCAATCTGATCTACCTTCAACCAATAGCAAAGTGATGAGATGCTCGAGAATATAAAGGCAATAGCAGAGTTGGAACCCAGCGGGATTATTCACATAGCTGTTTTGTTTTCTTTTCACAAATTGTATAAATTCTATTTGTTCGGTGGCGTTCTCTTATTAGAACGTCAGCCTCTTGTACAAAAATGCCTATTTACAGGCCAAACTTCAAAATCAATACAAATTCATTTTCAGACAAATTTCAAACTGTTTTTCCTTTATCTGTTTTGTCTTGCAAAGAACGTCCAATGTTCATTTTTGATATATGCATTTGACATTAATTGCTACTCACAAATATTTGCATGCGAAACAAAAGATGAATTATTGGTAATATCAGAAACAGGGGCAATAAAATTGTCCAAGCTGTATAGTTGCTCTGTCCACCAGGTACGACGGTAAATTCAGCTGAAGAATATGGCTAAGATGCCTTCACTCCCCGCAAAGTAAGACAATAATGGTAGCTCTCCCCCAGCTGAGACTTGCAACTATGAGCGAATCAGCAATGCTTTCCCCAAGCAGAGTTTATCTACCATCAATACTAAAAAGGCTTGATATCCCCGACATTCTTAATATTCCCTAGCGGAGTATAAAAATGTTCCCTGACAGAATACAAGATACCCCCAGTGGAGCTAAAATTTTCCCAGCGCAGTCTGAAAAAGCTTCCCCAACAGAGTTGAAGCATATTCCCCAGTAGACTCTGGAAGTTTATCCCCAGCGGAATACAAATCTCCCCAGCCGAGTTCAAAGAATCATTCCCAGCAGAATTCTGAGGATTATCCCCATAAAAGTCTAACAGGTTATCTCCAGTAACGTCGCCACTGAGAGATCGTCCCCATCGGAGTTCTTTCCTTTCACGAACAGAATTCAATCCTCAACAGATTCAATATCACCAGCAACGATAAGTCATCCCGACATAATTTATCAGTGGAATCCTCAGCAGAGCATCTCTTCCCCACAGAGTAATCTCCTCATCAGTTTATTCCCCAACAGAGTTATCTTCTCCTACAGGTTTATTCTCGCAATCACCTTCGTTCACCATCCCCAGCGGAAGCGAAGAATTCAACTCTTGTCTCCATCAACTATCCGGGATTTATTTTCCCAACTAAAACATCACATTCCCATACATCATGATACATGCATATATGCATCATACCACACAATCTCATTTATTTTGAGAGCATCATTACTTGATATATATCATGTATTTCATACAACATGACATTGCATATGGCTAACTCTTTACCTTTTCAGGGAAAGACGAATCAATAAACACCACCGACTACTCATATGACCTGGTAGTCCCCTCAAAGAAAAATTACATCTATGGAAGACTTTCGTCTGGTTCAGTTAAATCGATTCGAAGATTTTTCTGATTTATCCAGCCAAAGTTAATCCAAGACCTCCTCTGGTTCAGTCAGATCGACGCGAAGATCTCCCTGATTCATATTCCAGTTGAAGTTATTCCGAGACTTTTGTCTGGTTCAGTTAAATCGATTCAAAGATTTTTCTGATTCTTATCCAGCCAAAGTTAATCCAAGACCTCCTCTGGTTCAGTCAGATCGACGCGAAGATCTCCCTAATTCGTATTCCAGTTGAAGTTGTTCCAAGACTTTCGTCTGGTTCAGTTAAATTGATTCGAAGATTTTTCTGATTCTTATCCAGCCAAAGTTAATCCAAGACCTCCTCTGGTTCAGTCAGATCGACGCGAAGATCTCCCTGATCCGTATTCCAGTTGAAGTTATTCCAAGACTTTCGTCTGGTTCAGTTAAATCGATTCGAAGATTTTTCTGATTCTTATCCAGCCAAAGTTAATCCAAGACCTCCTCTAGTTCAGCCAGATCGACGCGGAGATCTCCCCGATTCGTATTCTAGTTGAAGTTATTCCAAGACTTTCGTCTGGTTCAGTTAAATCGATTCGAAGATTTTTCTGATTCTTATCCAGCCAAAGTTAATCCAAGACCTCCTCTGGTTCAGTCAGATCGACGCGAAGATCTCCCTGATTCGTATTCCAGTTGAAGTTATTCCAAGACTTTTGTCTGTTTCAGTTAAATCGATTCGAAGATTTCTCTGATTCTTATCTAGTCAAAGTTAATCCAAGACCTTCTCTGGTTCAGCCAGATCGACGATAAGATCTCCCTGATTCGTATTCCAGCTGAAGTTCAGACCACCTATCAACAATCTCCAAATGGCATCTGTAAGCCCATTCCCGACATCACCAGGCTGATACCACTTCATGCGAGTGCAAATTTCTGGGCACTCTAGTGTTCAATCATCTTCCACCTTCGGATCACGAAAGGCCCGAAAGCCAATCTATATCCTCAGGTTTAAGAAGATTGAACAGGGGAAGCTGTTGTACCCCAAAATTTGCCCTCTCATATTTCTCAAAACATTGCAAGAAAAATCTCCAAGTGGCTTAAGATTGCTCAAGAGTTAGACAGTCAAGTTATCTCCTAATGCAGTCAATCCCAAATTAGGGTTTTGTGTTGCATCAAGATCCTTGAATACAAATGACCTCAAGTGCTCCCCAATGTCCTAATATGTCCTCAAGGTCATCCATGTCAAATTTCAAGCCTTGCAGAGGAAGTTTGCTCAGTCAATTGCTCAAGGGGTCCAAAAATCGACTGTGCTAGGGCAAAAGTCAACTGTGACCTATAAACAGTCAAACTTCAAGATTTTTTGTCAACATTCTCATTTTGAAGGATATTTAATCATTTGATCAAGGGTTTATCATTATTCATCAAGGATTGCTCAAAATTCATCAAGACTCAAAAGTTGTTAAATTAGGGTTTTGCAGGAAAAGTCAACTCAACTTTGACCAAGCATAACTTTCTCATACTTTATGATAAATGACCCATCCAAAGCTAATTTTAAGAGGATGTAATTTCCTACAATCCATCTTCATACCCCAAGATCAATAAATGCACTCACAAAAAGTTACAAATTTGGACATTATAGGTCATTTTTGAAAGTCAACAAAAACACCTTTTTTGCCAAAGCTTATAACTTGAGCATGGAATATCAAAATGATATGAGACCAAAAGGGTTGGTTATAGTACATCTAAATCTTTCTAAAAAGCCAAAGAACACTTACAAAAGTTCAAAATTGAAGAAGTTATGCATTGTTGAAGTTGGGCATTTTTGCAAAATTGCCAAAAGTCAACTATCCCCAAAACTTCAAATTTTGTCAAATGGGCCCATTCTTTTCCACTTGATTTGATCTTGTCACATTACACACGTGTCCTAGCTTCAGCCTTGAGCCCATTTATCAATCTTCTTATTTTATTTGATTTTTTATTGAATTATTTCATTTTAAATCAATTTAAATCAAATAAAATCACAAAACTTGATTACATGAGATCTTTTTCTATTTTCAGGACCTAATCACCATCAATATCATGATCAAATTCGTATCAAGCATTCCATGTGCAAAAAGATTGGATTTTTGGCAAATTAAGCAAGTTTTCAATGGAGGATCAAATCCAATCTCAAGGCATTAATGTACAAGGATTCAAGACCAAATTGTTGACCTAATACATTGCAGCATACATATACAATCCAAAGCACATGAATTTGAGACCTGGAGGCTGCAAGAACACCAAAAGCAAAACTTGAAAAAAGGTGGAAAAGTGTGAAACTGAAATCGTTCTTAGAGGCAAATTCAAAGGCAAAACTCTACACTAATCAATTGTTGGACAATCATTGAAGCAAAACCAACCCAAAGCCAATCTCCATATACGCACAAAAGCTCTGTAAGTGTCTCAAAAAAATGCTTTTCGTTTGAAATCGTAACTCCATATTCTTGCATTTTTCTGGCAAATCTTTGATATATTTATGATGCTTATGAAATTTCTGATCTTTTGGCATTGTTTGATTGCATTTATCTGGACTGTAGCCCTATAATCGAACCTAGGGTTTTGTAGCTTGTTTTTTGGGCATTTCTCTCACAGGCAAAATCAGCACCATTGATGGACATGGACGTGACCAGGGATGATAGACAAGCATGACCATAGTCTTGGATTTGATTTTCATGGCCTAGAATTAGTTTTAGGTTTGACCTAGGAATTCAGCTGCGGATACGAATCTGCAGGAAAAAGTACAGGGTTAAAGGAAGAAGACGATGACGCGTCTCCCCCTGGTTGGTTGGTTCAAATACTTGGCGCGTTTTTATTTTGTTCTGGCATATTAATGTTGTTTCCCATATTATTATTATTATTCAATACACTAACAACTGAAGCGTGATGGTTTAGTGGCAAAGGCGTGTATCCAATATCCAACAGGACCTGGGTTCGAATCCCAGGTCCCCCATGCATTTGTTATTATTTTTCAACAGGTCATCCAGTGTGAACTCAAGCGCATGGCCTATCATACAACCTCACTCAAATGCTTGCCAGATGGCCCCAGGCCAGATCTGGTGGTCCAGATGTGATGTCCACCATACGCCCTAGTCAAAGTGCCACGCTGGATTCCAAAAGTCAGCCAGGCCTGCATGTTAATGGGTCACAAAATTGCCATTCTCACCTCCTTTCAGGCTCATATACTCCTAACTCTTTCTAATTTCATTTTTTTATTTTATTCAATTGTTTATTATTATCATTTTTAATAATTAACTAACCAATCAAAACTTTTTTCCTCATAAATTAAAAAAACCAAAAATATTTTCTTTATTAAAATTAAATTTCAATATTTTATTTTTGTTAATAAATATTAATTTAATTAATTTAGTTTTAATTAGGAATAACTTTTAATATATTTTTCAATAATTAAAATTAATTTAGACAATTAGGTTTTTATTAACATTGATCAAATTATTTTTATTTCTTTAAATATCAAAAATCCAAAAATATTATTTTCATTAATTAATTATTATTTATTAATTTAATAACTAACTTAGATCTAAGTTCTTTTTAATTCAAAATAACCAAAAAATCTTTTCTTTAATAATAAAAGGGTCAAAACCCTAAAACTTACGCCCGATTTAATTTCCTGCACGCGATCCATTTTATTCAATATTGTATCTGTTTCCTGGAATGTAATAGTTTAATAGGACTTTACTATTTTTACCGCTTTATTTATTTTCCGCATTTTAATTTCAAGGGTTGCTTTTGGCGATGTAAATACTCGACGCCTTGTAATAGTTAGTTTAATTTCCGTAATTTAATTTCCGCAACTTATAAACGGTTAGATATTTGATAATAGGGAATGCATGACAAGATCGAATGTTTAACTTAAAATCAACATAGATAACCATTGACATGTACAAAGACAAAATTTAACTAAAAACAACACACTCACACATGCGCACTCTTAGGGTACACCTCACTTGGTTGCCTTCGTAACGCGATCGTTGAGTATAGGAAGTTTTGGAGGTCGCCCTCTTGTCCAAAGATCATAGTTGCCTCGAAACGGTTGCCTCAGAAAAATGATCTAAGACATTACGGTTACCGCTAAGGCGTCCTAACATTGCTTTAGTGACCGCACGTCCCTTAATCGAATTGACCCTTAAACTCCAACGACGGTGCTACCTACTCACTAATAGTGGGATATCATTGTCTAAAGGACATTAGCACAGATTGGTTCCTTTTTCGAGTAGGTAGGTGGTTCTTAAGTACTTGCTCTTTCAAAAAAACAAAATCTTTTTCACACTTACACTCCTTTAAAAACAAAAACTCTTTCAAACCCACAAGCACAAAGAAAGCAAATTTTTGAAAACACTATGAGCAAGTACCTAAGAGCCAGTGGATAACCACGGATAGAAAGGGTGCTAACACCTTCCCTTTCTATAATCTACCCCCCGGACCCGAGAAACATCTTGAAAAAGGAATTTTTCTGTACTTTTTTCCTTTCCTTGTTGGATAAAATAAAAGACGGTGGCGACTCTTGCTTACCGCGACATTTTGCGAACATAAACGCAAACCATCATTCCAAAAACAGTCAGTTCTCTCCCACCGTATCACAGGCATCTTGGTGAACCAAAAGGTTCAGGAAAAAATTAGGGATATATGCAAAAGATTGTACACCCGGCAAGTCGAAAACCCGAAAGGGCGGCTTGGGCAAAAAAGGGTATCCTGGTGGGCTGAAAACCCGAAAGGGCGGTTGTGATACGGTGGGAGAACTGACTTGAGTTTTGCGTTTGTATTCGCACTTGTTCGGTTGAGCAAGAGTCGCCACCGACTTTTTATTTTATCCTAAAGGAAAGGTTAAAAAGCACAACAAAAACCTTTTGAGATATTTCGTGGGTTCGGGGGGTAGATTATGAAAAGGGAAGGTGTTAGCACCCTTTTCATCCATGGTTATCCATGGGCTCTTAGTTACTTGGTTTTTTAGATCACTTGCCTTGATTTTCGATTGCTTTGAAATTGTGGTGTATGTGTGTGTTTTGAAAATGTTTTTGAAGAGATGCCTTGTCTTAGGCAACCAATGTAATTGACTCGTGTTTGAGTGTTTTACAAAAGTGTGTATCTTTTCGAAAAGATGTTTCAAATGTTTTTGAGAGTTTGTTTTAAAAGTGTTTGTGGAGTGTGGTTTTTGAAAAGTTGGCAAGTGTTTTTGCAAGTTGATCTCAAGTAACTAAGAGTTTTGTCTACCCCTATTGTACTCAAAGGTTTTCTCTATGTTTTCAACCCTTTTTTAACAATTTTGTTCCACCATTGAATTTGGTGGACAATCTTGCGTTTAGGAAGTGATCGGGACAGGCGCGGGTCATCGTATGGACCATGAATGCAATGGTGCCAAGTCTTTGGCAATTTTGCTTGAAGGGACTTGATCATTTTGATAGGCGACTTTCGAAAGCGTCATCGAGGGACTTATGATCATTTGATTGTTTTGCCAAAGAAACTCGACGTGCAAGCATGGCCCATTTTGGAAGGCAACATGTGGGATTACCCTAGGGGGTGCAAGTGTGATTGTGTATTGATTTCATGTATTTGTCTTGTATTAAGTTATCTAGCGTTTGATTTTATGTACATACAAACCCTAGGTCTAACCATGGTATAATTCGAAAGCGGTAAATTGCGGGAATTTTAAAGTCTACGCTATTACAAATAGTATCCGGGAGTGGGGTACAAATTCACAAATGGGGATGAGACTTTAGGAATGTAGTGTCCAATAATTTACAACCAAATCGAATTGCGCAAATGTGAAATATAATGTAAAGCAATGCATAAGAATAGTAATTGTATGTGTATCAAATGTAAGTATATTGTGTAAGTGCAAGTGTACATGTATTTATTTACAAGTTGAGATGTGAATTTGAATGTATTATTAAGTGCGTATTTGTTCTTTTGTTAATTATGTACAAAAGAGTATTTTAGTTAAAAGAAAGAAGAATGTTTTAAATTTTAATTATATTATGTATAAAAAAAGTATTTTAATTGATTATGTACAAATTATTTCTAAGAAATTGTATTAACTTAAAGAGAATTTATGTATAAATCAAAATAAGTTTTAAAAAAAAAGTGTTTTAAAGAATGTATTTTTATGTATTTTAATTAACTAAAAAAAAGCAATTAAACAATTTTTTTCTATGAAATGTAAACAAAACAATGATATACAAAAAAAACAAAAGGTTGATAAAAATTTTAATGACAAGAAAAAGTGTGTTAGTTTATTAACAAAAGAAAGCAAAAAAATGTTTTAAATGAAAGAAAAATTTGGAGATTTGAATGGGCTAGGACACGTTGGAAAGGGCAAAGGCCCAAAGGGGTTTCACAGCACATTTGCAAGGGTTTGGCATGTTTGTTCAGAAAGGGATTGGATTAGGGTTTGAGATTGAGGCGCCGTTCGTTCGTCTTCTTCGCAAGGTCTTTCTCGCCATGGCCTCTGAATTTCTCCGTCCCCGTTGTCAGAGGCGCCGCCTCCTTCTCTTTCCTTTCATGGTTACGTGGACGTTGGCCAAGAGGTAACAATTTCAACCTTTAGGGTTTTAAATTCTTGCATGTTTTTTAACGTTCTGATTTCGATTCTTACATCGTGATTAAATTCTGTTTATATGAGGTTTTGAAGGAAGGAAAAAAAATAAAGGAGAGAAATGGACCTTTGGGGAGGAAGAGAAATGGGCGGTGGCGCACTAGGCGGCCAAGGACGGAGAAATGTGATGTAGCTGTGAGCCTTGAGGGAGGGCTTCCCTGGTACTCAGTATTTTTGCCTTTTTTGTTGTTTAATGATGCATGCTGAAAACGAACTTCTTTACCTTCTTCTCTTTGTTGCCTTGTGTTTGGTTGCTTGTTGTATGCTGAGATTGAATGATTGCCCGATGATGAGGAAACTCTGAGGGTTTGTAGCCTTTGAATGCCTGATTCTTATCTTCCTCTTTGTTGCCTTCTGTATGCTATGCTTTATTTGAACCTTTGCCCAATGATGAAGCTTTCTGAGGGCCCTTGTGATGATTGAGTTTGACAGGGTTATGGCCTTGGGAGTTTTGTTTGGATTCTGCTTATGATTTCAGGTTTGTGGCCTGGGATGCAGTTTTATGTAATTGACAGGTTTTCACAGGTTTTAGGCATATGAGGCCTTGACAGGGTTTACTGGTTTTGAAAGGGGTTTTATGGCTTTGACTGATGTTTAGTGTGAGGTTTGAACAGGTTATACTGGTCCAGCTTGTTGGACTGGTTGATGGCCTTAAGTTTGACAGGGTTAAGCTTGCAGGTTATGGCTGTTAGCTTGGTTGTTAGCAGGTTGTAGGTTTACTGTTTTTTAGGCTTCACTGTTTTTGTTTGGATTATGCTGGTTTGCTTGCAGTGTTTGGACATTACAGGTTTTGGGATGGAGGTTTACTTCAGGCTATATGTTTGGGCTTGAGTTTGGACAGTGGTCTTGGCTTTGGCTTGATAAGTTTTTATTGTTAACTGTTTGACAGGTTTTAGCTTGAGAGCCTTTGAATCTGATAAGCTTGAACCAGTTTTTTGTATTGTCCTCCTTATAAGTTATACTGGTTCAGGTTTTAAGGCTAGAGGCTTTCTTTTGGTGGAAGGCAGTTCTCCCTTTGGTTACAGTTTTGAGACCTTTTATCCTTTTCTTATCTTTGCCTCTTGTCCACTGTGTTATTTGCAGTTTTATTTTCTATACTTTCTTGCCTAAAGCCAAACCTGTAAGCCTAACCACTTTTCTCTCTTCTCTCTCTCTCCAGTACAATTCAAAACATTAAAATAATGTTATGTGTACTTTTCTGAAAGGGCAGCTGCTTGGGAAATGATGCTTTGACTGTGCTTGCTTGCAAAACTAGTTTTAGCCTGCATATTTTCTTTCTCTTTTCCATACTTTGTGCTGCATCTTGTACCTTTTGATACTTTGATATTCTGATATCTTTCCATACTTTTGGACATTTTGACAGCTTTTGGCCTAGTTTGAATATGAACTCAGTTTGGGACTTTGTGGTTCAATTTGAATTTGGACTTTGTAGTGCTGTCTTGCTTTGAACTATGCAGTTTTTTGACAAACTTTGAACTTGTGCATTTTTTAATTCTGTGCATTCCAAGTTTAGCAAGCAAATATTCATCCCTCTTTGTGAACCGGGAGAAATCCCGTGATTTGCAGAGAGGGCTAACTGATTCCAGTCAGTTGCCTTTAATGATGAGCCCAAATTAATTGTCTGCTTTTAATTATTTATCTGCTTCTGACTTTTCTTCTTTCTTATTCTTTGCAGATAAAATCCAGTGAGGCAGAGGGAGCAAGGGATGGAAGATGAAGACTTAGGAAAACTTAGAAAAATTAGGATAGTTTTTATTTAAATTTAAATAAATGTAATATTATTATTGTAAACATTTTTGTAAACAAAAACAATTATACAAGTTATTTAAAGATAAATAAAAGGTCCTTTGATTAATTCCTTTCTTCCTTTCAAATGTTCATTTTATTATTTATAATTCTTTAAGTTATAATAATTGAAACTAAATTCCAATTATTTAAACTCAGAATAACAAACAATTAAATAAACATTGTGGTTTTTAGCATCGATCAATTAATAAGCCTGGCGCTTCAAAAAATCCAAAGTAATGCACAGTCAAACACAACAACTGCCCAACTGTCTTTTCTCTTAATGATTTAATCCAACACTGCAAATTCAATCCAAATGTTTCAGTCCACATCTCAACATAACTTGAAAAACACTGTAGAGTTAAACCTTTCTGAGGAACCGCGCATAAAAAAACCCTAATTCTTGGCCAAATGTCAAAGAACGTTCGCCTGATGAAAGTTGAGCCAAAATCAACCAAAACCCTAAGCAAACTGTATGAACTGTTCCAGAGCCATGAAAATCAATGAAAACCCTAATTTTGTCTGATTGACGAGAAAAGTCTGTTTGACCGATTCTTGAGCCAATCTGAAAAATCAGGAAAAGCCTGAAGTTGTGATTTCTTGTGGAAAAATACGAGGGCAAATTTTGGGGTACAACAGCGGTCTAGGCAAAAATTAAGGATTAAAAGCATATAACTATGTCCCGTCGAATCTTTACAAATCATCTTTGTCACCAAATTTCAAATTCATTTGATCCAAGATCAGTCTAATCAACTTCTGTCAATGGAAAGGGATGATGTTTGAAGACATAGGGGCAATAGTAGGGTTGGAGTTCAATAAAATCACTTCCACATAGCTATCATCTTTGTCTTCACTTTGTATTCTTTCCTTTCTTTTGGCAACTTCCTGTTACTAGGATCCATGTCTCTTTGTATAAAAGCCTATTCATGGGAAAAATATCAATGCAAATATCTTTTGAAGTGCAAACTTTTGTTTTCCCTGTTTTGAATGTGTGATACGGTGGGAGAACTGACTTGAGGTTTTTGCGTTTGGTTTGCAAATGTTTCAGTTTAGCAAGAGTCGCCACCGACTTTTTATTTTATCCTAAGGAAAGGTCAAAAAGCACAGGAAAGACCTTTGAGATGTTTTCTTGGGTTCATGGAGTAGATTATAGAAAGGGAAGGTATTAGCACCCTTTCTATCCATGGTTATCCATGGGCTCTTAGTTACTTGCTTAGATCACTTGCTTTGCATTTTCAATTGTTTGAAATGGTGCTTTGTGTGTGGTTTTGAAAGATGTTTTGAAAAGAGGCCATCGTTGTGGCAACCTTTGTAATGATTCTTGTTTGAATGTATACAAAGGTGTATTGTCTTTTGAAAAAGTTTTCAATGTTTTTGAAAGTTGTTTTGAAATTGTGTTGTGATGTGTGTTTTTTTTGAAAAGTAGCAAGGATGTTTGTTTGCAAGTTTGATCAAGTAACCAAGAGTTGTCTACCCTATTTTACTCAAAGATATTTCCTTATGTTTTAAACCCTTTTAACAGTGTTACTTCACCATTGTATTTGGCGAACAACCTTGTGTTAAGATGTAAACGGGACAGGCGCGGGTCATCGTATATACCATGAAAGCAAAACTGTCGAGTATTTTGGCGATTTTCTTGAGGGACTATGATCATTTTGTTTAGACGACTAGATAGCGTCATCGAGGGACTATGATCATTTTGTTTGTTTTTGTTTTGTTTTGCTAAAATACTTGACATGCAAACATTGCCCATTTTTGAAGGCAACAAGTGGATGTAACCCTAGGGGTGTAAGTGTGCAAGTATGTTTTGTTGCATATAAGAGTTTATCTCTGAATTAGGATTTTCTATTTCATTGATTTTATCTTGCCATACACATGCTAATTACTAGCATTTATATTTGAAAGCAATAAAAAGCAGAAATATAAAATCCTACGCTATTACAGCAATTAGGGGGTGGGGATACATATTTGTACATGAGGTGTTTCAATGAGAAAAATAGATAAGAAAAGAAAATAACAAAGGCAAGATAGAGAGAAAGAGAGAGAGAGTCAGTGCGCTGCTGAGAGGCCATCAGAAGTTCTGACTTAGGCCTGCTGCCAGATTATCAACCTCTTGGTTAAACTGTATGAGTCAGAACTTCTGACTCTAGCACCTGCAAAACAGAAACCTGTTAGTGGGAAGATCATAAGTTCTAACCCCCATGCGCTGCAAGACAAAAATTTGTTAGTGGGGATATCAGAAGTTCTGATCCTGCTGGAGATACAATAATCTTCAGAAGTTCTGATATTATTGACAGCAGAACAGGCTTCAGATGTGCTAACGTCAAAGTCAGCACTTGGCTTCTCCCTGTGCTAGTCAGAACATCTGCAGTTTTGTTATTGTTCCACAAAACAGAAAACATGTTTGGGACAGCTTCAGCAACTGTCAAAGTGTTTTAGGAGACAAAACCAACAAGGTCACATGCAGGTTCTACGCTGATTTACTTCCTACTCAAACATTCTGAGGTATGAAAATCCTCAGAACGCAAACAGTAACAACATGATATTTACATTATGTTTATTTGAGCATGCAAAGCTGATGATGCTTAGCAGCGTGATGAAGGTCAGCAGGTGCTTACCTGGCTGTTGGAAAAGTTTGTGAGTGAGAGCTAGCTTTATGCTCTGATGGTGTTCTGGACAGGTTCTTTTTGAAGGGGTGGATGGTAGAGTATATATGGTCAGAAGCTGTAGGGGCGTATTTCTTTAATCAAGAAGCAATCTGGGTACAAATGAGGTTTTGAGACAGGAGATTTAAAGTTATGTTTGAGGCTCTTGAAACACCAAGATTTTTTGACAGAGTTTCAAAGTATTTTCTTGCTAAAAAATTTATGTTTCTCTTCTAGCATTTTTTTCTGGTTTTTTTTTGGACCTCTTCTTAGTGGTCAATGGTGCTCTATTTATAGGCAAAGCTCTTGTGGATTCTTGAACGTTAAAGGCGCCAATAGAGGTTAAATTGTTTTTTTTAAAGAAGTTCATGGAAAGTTGTGATAATGCACAGCTTTTCAGCCTAGGCTGGAACAGCAGGCAAGGATTGAGGAGAAGTGGCCTCTATAGGTGGAAGGTGGCACGTAGACCCATGCCTAAGCCTGCATAAAGGTGTTTACCAAGCCACACGTGAAGAGACCTCTTGGATGAATGTTCAGGAGTGGTTGGGAGCATTAATGAGCATTAAATAGTGATGAGACTTATCAACACCAAAATTCTTGTAATAGGAGAAAACCTGAACCAACAGTTCTGTTTTACCAAAAACAACGTGAACCAAGCTTTGATCTTGGCCTCTTGCTGTCTCAGCAAATTCTGGGGGTTCACCTGACTTTTTAACACGTTCCTTGGATTTGCTTCTGGAAATCCTGGACTTAGAGATTCTGTGTCAGTGTAACACCCACTCTTCTGATCCTTTCATCTTCTGATTCTAGCATGTTCTGAAGGAGCCTTCAGACCTCTTTGCTTCCTTTGCATTCCTCTAGCAAACTCTGGCTGAACTTGCGTAACTGCTGAAAGAGCCATGTTCTGTTTGAGGCTTACGTGTTGAACCACGTTTGCAACCTCTAACTGAGTTAATGTAGCTGCTGAAGAGACAACTTCTGACTGCGTTGAGCCAAACTTGCAACTTCTGACTGTTTCTGTCTGGAGGTTGGTCCAGAAGTTCTGAAGTGCTATTTTCTTCTTAAACACCCATTTTTAGAGAAAAATTCCAAATGTTTAGAATTTAATTATTCAAGGTAAAAGCGTTGCCTTTAGAGCTTGTGTGATCATTTTGCTCTTGTAAATTGTTTGCTTGGGAAGAAATGATAATTCAGGACTTGGATTTGTTTCAGAGAGACTCTGAGAATCCAGGATAATTTCCTGAAGAATGAGAGGGCAAATTTTGGGGTACAACAGCTGCCCCTGTTCAATCTTCTTGAACCTGAAGAGTTAGATTGGCAAGTTTGCCTTTCGTGACTCAAAGGTAAAAGAGGATTGGACACTAGAGTGCCCGTAAATTTGCACTCGTCTAAAGCATATCTGAGGGAATGGGCTTAAAGATGCCATTTGGAGATGGTAGAATCTTGCTGGAGATGGCTTAAAGATGCCACCCAAGAATCTTTGTTAACTTTCAATGTTGTAAGTCAAAAGAATGAGTATCAAAATGGTATCCGTGTCTGGAATGCATTCGAACTGTATCTGAAGACTGAATTTGTATGAGCAAAAGAATGGCCTCCGCGTCTGGGGCGTATCTGAGCTGTAACTGTGTTTGAATGTAGAATGAATATCAGAATGACTGTCGTGCCTGGAGTGTATCTGTATTGTATCTGGATGACAGAGGAATATCTGTGTATGGAGCAACTGTGTGATGGGGATAAACTCTGAATGAGTGACAGAATGGCAACCGTGTCTGGAGCATATCTGGACTTGTACCTTGGAGTTGAGATATGTATGAGTAGTAGAATGACTGCCGTGTCTGGGGTGTATATGTACTATATTTGACTTGAATAAGTGACAGAATGGCAACCGTGGTGACTACACTGGGGAGAATCAAACTGCTAGTGTAAGGGTCAGAATGGCATCCGCGTTTGGAGCATATATGGACTTGAGGTTGATAAATGAATCTGAATGAGAGATAGAATGGCTGCCGTGTCTGGAGCGTATCTAGTCTGTATCCGATTGCTGTAGTCTGAATGAGTAGTAGAATGACCGCCGTGTCTGGGGTGTATCTGTATTGTATTTCACTTGAAATTCTGAATGAGTAATAGAATGACCGCCGTGTCTGGGGTGTATCCATACTGTATCTGACTTGAAATTCTGAATGAGTAATAGAATGATCGTCGTGTCTGGGGTGTATCCATACCGTATCTGACTATTTGTTAGCGATAGCCTTTTAATCTTATCCTGAAAAGGATAAAATGTTAGCTAAAACACAAAGTTATGTTGCGTGATATGTATGATGCAATGAATTTTTTTTCATCAATGTTTATGATATATGAATGTAATGAATGCGCATGTAAGCTGATGAGTTGTCTTGCTGAGGAAGACGAATCCTGGATAATGACATCTTTGACTGCTGCCGGGGAAAGTAAATCCTTGACTGCTGCAGGGGATTGAAAATCCTTTGATTGTTGAAAATGAGAAGTCCTGGGACCACTGTTGGGGAAATCAGGAGTTTGGGTTGTATGTCAATCTATTGGGGATTCCTGTTTTGAGGGGATCTTCACTGGAGAATATCTGAATACTCTGTGAGGAACTGAGAATGAGAGTCTTCATTCTGCTTGGGGGATTTGTGTGGAGAGTCAAAGATGAGAATCTTGATTTTGTTAGGGAGTAAAACATCTGTGGGGAATAGCCATTCGGCTGGGGAGTAGTTATCCTGCTGGAGAGTAAGAACTCAGGACTCTGGGAACAGCTTATTCTTGTCTTGAGGAATGAGAATCTTCATTCTGTCGGGAATATCAGGAGGTTGGGTGTATGCCAATCTACTGGGGAAGCCAAAATGAGAATCTTCATTCAGGTCTTAGGTCATAAGATTGGGTGTATGCCAATCTCTTGAGGTTTCAAGGATGAGAATCTTCATTCTGTTAAGGGTCAGAAATTGGGAGTATACCAATCTTCTGAGGTTTCAAGGATGAGAATCTTCATTCTGTTAACAATTAACTATTATCTGGTTGATCTCCAGGTTTTCATAGAAACTTGTATTGCTATCTGGTCGTAATCCAGGCTTCACCATAACTTGTTGAGCTGCTATCCGGTCGAATTCGGGCTTCACGGCTTGTGTTAAATATATACCACTATTTGGTCGACTCCAGGCTTCGTAGTATTCTTGGCTGCTGTCTGGTCGTAATCCAGGCTTCACAGAAACTTGTATTGTCATCTGGTCATAATCCAGGCTTCACAATAACTTGCTAAGCGGTTATCCGGTCAAATCCGGGCTTCACGGCTTGTGTTAAAGATATACCACTATCTGGTCGACTCCAGGTTTCGTAGTATTCTTGGCTGTTGTCTGGTCGTAATCCAGGCTTCACAGAAACTTGTATTGTCATCTGGTCGTAATCCAGGCTTCACAATAACTTGCTAAGCTGTTATCCGGTCAAATCCGGGCTTCACGGCTTGTGTTAAAGATATACCACTATCTGGTCGACTCTAGGTTTCGTAGTATTCTTGGCTGCTGTCTGGTCGTAATCCAGGCTTCAC
This sequence comes from Vicia faba, assembly GCA_948472305.1. Classification (NCBI taxonomy): domain Eukaryota; kingdom Viridiplantae; phylum Streptophyta; class Magnoliopsida; order Fabales; family Fabaceae; genus Vicia; species Vicia faba. The sequence goes on from OX451736.1 coordinate 82,490,551, forward strand.
AAAAACTTGCATTGCCATCTGGTCGTAATCCAGGCTTCACAATAACTTGTTGGAGATTAAACTATTATCCGGTCGAATCCGGGCTTCATAGCTTGCTCTTAGGAGATACCACTATCTGGTCGTAATCCAGGCTTCACGGTAGTCTGACACTGTTATTCGGTCGTAATCCGGGCTTCACAATATGTTGTAGAGATCAGGATACTATCCGGTCGAACCCGGGCTTCATAACTTGAATTTTGTGAGAATTTGATCTTTGACGACCGTAACTTCCAACAGGTGATGAAGGAACTTTTGAACGACCGATCAATTTGAAATGTAATTTGTTTTGGAGAATAAATCCTTGACAAATGTTGGGGAAATAAACCCATAACCGAAGCTGGGGATTAAAAATCCTTTGATTACTGAGGGTGAGAAATCCTTGTTGACTGCTGATTGCTTGGGGAACAAGATCTTCAATTATTGAGGGATCTTATGACCACTGCTGGGGATTGAAAATCCTTGGTGACCTGTGGGGAATGATAATTCTGACGATCTCTACTGGGGAATTTGAAACCCGGGAGACTTATGCTGGAAAAGTGAGACTGAGAATCTTCAATCTGATGGGAAGTATCTCTGTGGGGAGAATGTTTACTAATCTGGTTCCGCTGGCGATTGACAATTGGAGGTTTTAGCTCCGCTGGGGATTGATAGTTTTGGCTCCACTGGGGATTCTGAAACTTACCTCTGAGGGGAATTAAGTTCTGGAAGGCTCTCTTGGCTGGGGAAATCAGCTTTGAGAAAGCTTTTGTTCTGCTGAGGATCCTTAAGTTTAACTCTGTTTGGGGAATTAAGTTCTGGATTTTAACTTTGTTGAGGAATTTGGAGTTTAATTCCGCTGGGGATTTCTTCTGAAAGGGCATCAAGATATCTATCTGTACCTTCAACCTATCAGCAATCATCTTTCTTGATTTGTAAGAAAATGATCATGTTCAAAGGCATATGCCTATTTAACAAAACATTGGACGTTTCTCAAATAAAACATAAGTGTAAAAAGAAAAAGGAAGACAAAGCAAATTTATGTATTTGGAAAAGTGTTTGTATTAGCTTTTTATGAGTATCTTTGTACAAAGGAGACATGCATCCTAGTAAGAGGATGTTGTCGTAAAAAATTGAAAATTTTATACAAAAGAAAGATGGCTATGTGTAACAATTCCATGGGATTCCATTCTGTTATAGCCTTCACAACTATGAATATCTTGTCCATTCAATGCTTCGTCTGCCGATGATTGGATTGATCAGAAGCTTGGAGCTCGTTGATGAAGAGATTGTTCTTTAAAGTGATCCGACGAGACATAGTCATACGCTTTAATTCCCTAATTTTTGCCTGGATCGCCCTTTCGGGTTTTCAATCCACCGGGAAACCCTTTTTTGCCCAAGTCGCCATTTCGGGTTTTCAACTTGCCGGGTGTACAGATTTTTTTGTTTTATCCCTAATTTTTGCCTGAACCACCCTTTCGGGTTTTCGGTTCACCGGGATGCCCATTTTTTCCCAAGTCGCCCTTTCGGGTTTTCGACTTGTCGGGTTGTTTCATGCGTAGTATTTTTTGACTATGTCTGCGTTCGCAGGGTGTGGCATATCGTCGCCGTCCATGGTGGTCAGGATCATTGCACCACCAGAAAAGATGCTTTCGATCACAAACGGTCCTTCGTAAGTAGGAGTCCATTTGCCCCTGGGATCACTTTGCGGCAAGATGATCCGCTTGATTATAAGATCTCCGACTTGATATACCTGACGTCTTACTTTCTTGTTGAAAGCCTTGATCATCCGTTTTTGGTACGTCTGACCATGGCAAACAGCCGTGAGTCGTTTCTCGTCGATTAAATTGAGTTGATCAAGTCGGGTCTGAATCCAATCGTCTTCACTCAAACCAGCGTCCTTCATAATCCTTAAAGAAGGAATCTGAACTTCCATGGGTAGGACAGCTTCCATGCCATATACCAAAGAAAATGGGGTTGCCCCTGTTGAAGTACGTGCCGTGGTACGGTATCCATGCAGAGCAAATGGTAACATCTCATGCCAGTCCTTGTAGGTAACTGTCATTTTCCGAATGATCTTCTTGATGTTTTTGTTCATAGCTTCAACAACACCGTTCATCTTCGGCCGATAGGGAGATGAATTGTGATGATAAATCTTGAACTGTTCGCATAGAGCGGTGATCATAGTATTGTTCATATTTGTACCGTTGTCTGTGATGATCCTGTCGGGGACACCATACCGGCATATGAGGTTCTGCTTGATGAAGCAGGCAACCACATTCTTTGTAACAGAGGAAAAGGAAGCTGCTTCGACCCACTTGGTGAAATAATCAATGGCAACCAGGATGAAGCGATGTCCATTGGACGCTGTGGGCTTGATCTCTCCAATCATGTCAATGCCCCACATTGCGAATGGCCAAGGAGCTGTCAGAATGTTGAGAGGAACAGGAGGAATATGAATCTTGTCGGCGTAGACTTGACATTTGTGGCAAGTACGGGAATGTTGATAGCAATCAGCTTCCATGGTAGACCAGTAATAGCCTTCCCTTAGAATCTTCTTAGCCATCGTATGTCCGCTCAAGTGGGTACCAAATGTGCCACTGTGTATCTCAGTCATGATTAACTCTGCTTCAGCTTTGTCTACACATCAGAGTAAAACACAATCATGGTTGCGCTTATAAAGGATGCCATTGCTTAGGAAGAACTTGGCCGCAAATCTCCTTAAGAACTTTTTGTCATTGACGGAAGCTCCTTCGAGATATTCTCTAGTCTGGAGATACCTTTTGATTTCATGAAACCAGGGTTGTTCCACTACTTCTTCGGTATTAATCTCATGACAATGCGCAGGTTCATCCATTCGCTCGATGGTGATTTGGGGAGCCTCGTTATCCCAGTTGAGTTTAAACATGGAAGACATTGTAGCCAGAGCATCTGCTAGCTGATTTTCTTCTCGCGGGAAATGCTCGAAAGTAATCTGCTCGAAATGAGGCAGCAATGTCAAAACATGTTCTTTGTATGGGATAAGATTAGGATGTTTGGTGTCCCACTCTCCTTTGATTTGACTGATAACCAAAGCCGAGTCCCCAAATACAACCAAAGATTTGATCCCCATGTCTATAGCAGCCTTGAGACCAAAGATGCAAGCTTCATATTCGGCCATGTTGTTGGTACAGCTGAAACAAAGTCGGGCCGTGAAAGGTGTATGGCAACCTTCTAGGGAAATGAGTACCGCACCGATACCATTTCCAAGTGCATTTGAAGCACCATCAAAGTACAGGGTCCATCGGGATCCATTTTCAGGTCCGTCATACGGTCTGTTACCTTCAATGTTGTCCAATGTCATGATGTCCTCGTCCGGGAAATCGAATCTCATGGATTGATAATCTTTGATAGCTTGATGAGCTAGATGGTCAGCTAGTACACTCCCTTTTATAGCTTTTTGGGTAGTATACTGGATGTCATATTCAGTCATGATCATTTTCCATCTAGCAATTCTTCCAGATAAAGCAGGCTTCTCGAAGATATATTTGATCGGGTCCATTTTGGAAATCAGCAAAGTGGTATGAGTCAACATATACTGCCTTAATCAGCGAGCAGCCCATAGCAAAACGCAGCAAGTTTTCTCGAGCAGTGAGTAGCAAGTCTCACAGTCGGTAAACTTTTTGCTAAGGTAATAAATGGCATGCTCTTTTCGACCAGACTCGTCATGTTGGCCCAGTACGCACCCCATTGAGTTGTCCAAAACAGTCAGGTACATGATCAATGGCCTTCCTTCGACGGGTGGCATCAGAATAGGAGGTTCTAGCAAATACTCCTTGATCTTATCAAAAGCAAATTGACAATCATCGTTCCATTCAACTACCTGATCTTTCTTCAATAGTTTGAAAATTGGCTCACAGGTAGACGTCAGGTGAGAGATGAACCCGGCGATATAGTTCAAGCATCCCAAGAATCCTCTAACCTCCTTTTCAGTACGGGGGGCAGGCATTTCTTGTATAGCCTTTACTTTTGCTGGATCGACCTCAATGCCTTTGTTGCTGACAATAAATCCCAGAAGTTTACCAGACCTAACTCCAAAAGTGCACTTACTTGGATTCAGTCTGAGTTTGTAGTCCTTCAGCCTGGCAAACAGCCTCTGCAAATGTTCAAGGTGTTCTTCCTCTGTTTGTGATCGAGCTATCATGTCGTCTACGTAAACTTCGATCTCATGATGTATCATATCATGAAACAAAGCTACCATGGCGCGTTGATAGGTTGCCCCTGCGTTCTTCAGTCCGAACGGCATCACCTTATAGCAGAAGGTACCCCATTGTGTAACAAAGGTTGTTTTCTCCATGTCCTCGGGGGCCATTTTGATATGGTTGTAGCCCGAGAATCCGTCCATGAAAGAAAATACTTTGTGTTGAGTCGTGTTGTCAATCAAAATGTCGATATGTGGTAGTGGAAAATCATCCTTAGGGCTAGCCCTGTTCAAATCTCGGTAGTCCACACACATTCTGACCTTGCCGTCTTTTTTAGGAACGGGCACAATGTTAGCAACCCATTGCGGATAGGATGTAACAGCCAGAAAGCCAGCGTTGAATTGCTTCATTACTTCAGCTTTAATCTTCTCGGACATGTCGGGCCTCATTCGGCGGACTTTTTGCTTAATCGGTGGACAGTCTTCTCTCGTAGGGAGACGGTGAACCACGATGTCTGCGTCTAACCCTGGCATGTCTTCATAAGACAAGGCAAAGATTTCAACATATTCACTCAACAACTGTACTAAGCGCTCCTTGATACCTGGTTCCAAGTTGGCACCCACTTTTACTTCTTTCCTGTCTTCCTCTGTTCCTAAGTTGACGGTTTCCAACAACTCTTCATGAGGTAAGATGGCCCTCTCTTCTCGTTGTAGAAGTCTGGCTAACTCTCCTGGCACTTCATAATCTTCGTCGTCTTCGTACTCAGCCTGATTGACCAAATCTTCAGAGTTTTTGAAGGATACAACAGAATAGTCACCCATGGAATCCGGAGTGGATGGGTACCTGCATTTGTGAGTGTGGGTGTGTGTAAGGGATATCCATCCTTAAACAAACAAAAATGCAAAAGGAAAGAAAATGAACACAGGAGTTTATAAATGAAAAACGTCCAATGATTCATTAAACATGGCATATGATTATGAAGAGAATCAAGCCCTTACAAATGGACCTACATGCCCCGGGCAAGGCATGAGGTGAAAAGTAGTGTGCGAATTGTTTAAGAGTAATTATTACATACCAACAGGAAATGTTCGAAAGATAAATTACTGATTGATGAAAGTAATGGGAACGAAGTCTTTCGCCTCCCAGTTGTGCAGTCCCCCTTCAATGGTTGGGAAGATCCAATCTTCAACGTTACCCTCTTCGTCTTCATCTTCTAAAGCATTGATTCCATGAGGAGAAATCTTGATGGGTGTCTTTTCAATTTTGGAGCGACGCATAGCCTTTTGCCCCACAGCAGTAAATCCCAACCCAAACTTGTCTGTTTTGTGAGGAAAATCAGGCAACTGTCCCCACAATGTGCTCTTTCCTTCCTTCATTGTAGCCTTTGCGTCTTTCAGAGATGCCATCCTAGCCACCTGCTTGGGTACCTCAGCTACTGCCTTCGCTATTGCAACCTCGGGAGAAACTTCCTCAAAGTGTTGAAAAGGTGTTTCAATGAATTCGCCATCCACTTCCACATACCGAAAGGAATTCAGACGACTGATCATGTACTCCTCCTCACCGTGTACAGTTATGATTTTACCCTTAACAGAGTATTTCAGCATCTGATGTAAAGAAGAGGTGACTGCCCCAGCATTATGTATCCACGGTCTTCCTAGCAAGCAAGAGTAAGATGGGCGGATGTCCATCACATAGAAGGTTGAGTGGAACACTTCAGTGCCTACCTTGATGGGAATGTCGACCTCCCCATGCACCATCCTTTTAGACCCGTCAAAGGCCCTGACAATGATATTACTTGATTTCAGCTCCAAGCCTTCACAATCCAACCGGTCCAGAGCTTTCTTAGGCAGCACATTTAGAGAAGAACCAGTATCGACCAAGACATGGGCGAGAGTGGTTCCTCGGCATTCAACTGACACATGCAGTGCGTCATTGTGCTTTCTTCCCTTCGGAGTTAGGTCAGCATCAGAGAAACCCAGGCCGTTGTCGGCGGTAAGGCTGGCTACACAATCCTGGAATTGATCGGCTGAGGTTTCTTGGGGCACATGGGCCATCTTCAAAAACTTAATCAAGGATTTGGCATGAGCCTCTGAACAAAGCAGCAGGGCCAACATGGAGATCTTCGAGGGGGTTTGCCCCAGTTGCTCTACCACATCATAATCACTCTTCTTGATTATTTTCAGAATCTCCTCCATTTCTTTTTTAGAGGTTTCGGGGATGACCAATGGCTGAGCCCTCGTCCTGACGAGCTCCTCTTGGATCCCTTTCCCCTTATCAGCAGCAGCAGGAGGGACAACCATAGGAGTAACAGCTTTTTCAATCATTGGCGTTCTTGCAGATAGTTTTATCGGTGCAGGGGTAACCTTGGGAGCGGCTGAGGGTCCAAAGATTGCCTTTGGAGGGGCAATCTCTGAAGAGAAAATTCTTCCACTTCGGGTAATCTTGCTCGTTCCGACAATGTTTCCAATGTCGGAAGTCTCTTCATCAGAGCTCTCTTCAGTTATCTCAATTTGTTTAACACTGTGGTAGTAGATTTCTCCACCATAGTTCCACGGTATTGATTTGTCAGATTTGTATGGGATGGGCCCAGGCATGGTTATCTTCAAGGGTACTGTCATCGGAGCGGATGTAATCTTAACATGCCTTTTGGGGACCTTGGAAAGATTGGCGGAAATGGTTATTATTGAAACTTCATTGATAGGAGTTAGAGTAACGGGAGTCTTTTCGAAAAGAATTTGTTGGTTGTCCATTAGGCGTTGGATGCCTATCTTCAGCAATGGACAGTCGGTTGGTAGGGAGGAACAAAGGTAGCAATCTTCTTTACAACCTGGGAAAATCCCAGCCTTCAACAAATTCAACTTGATTGTCAGTAGTGGAGTTATCAGATCATCAACAGCAGCAGCATACAGATCTTCTTCAACAGCATGGACGTTGTGACCATGCTTCGGCATTGGAGCGGAGATTACATTCGGCTTCTCAGGGGCGTCGAACTCAACCTCTTTAGCGTCTATCAAATCCTGAATTTTATTCTTAAGCGCCCAGCAATCGTTGGTGTCATGCCCGGCGCTGTCAGAATGATAGGCACATTTTGCGTTGGGATGATAATATGGGGAAGTGGTATTCACAATCTTTGATGCCTCTCTAATATTGGTGAGATTTAGCTTCAACAAATGGGGAAGAACTTGTGCAGGCGTCATGTTGATGCGGGTGAACTGTCGTTGTGGCTGTTCTATCCGTTGCTGATTAGGTCTAGACTGATTGTTACGAGGCTGATCATTTGATGAATTTTGAATCATCACGACCCCTACAGTCGGTCGACGCTCAGTTCTTCCCAATACTTTTTGAGAGTATATAACAGTTGCTTCCTTCTTGGCTAGGAATGGTTTTTTAACAGCTGTGGATGCAGTGGCATCCTTTTGAATCTTCCCACTCTTAATACCAACTTCCACCCGTTCGCCAGTCAGAATCAGTTCGGTAAACCCTGCCAAAGAGCTCCCGATCAAATGGTTGAAGAAAGGGCCAGATAGGGTCCCCAAGAACATATCAACTAGCTCCCTATCTGAAAGCAGTGGTTGTACCCTTCCGGCCAAGTCGCGCCATTTCTGGGCGTATTCTTTGAATCCCTCATTTGAGGCCATCCCCATACTTTGTAGCTGTGTACGGGTTGGCGCCAAGTCAGCGTTATATTGATACTGGCGGTAGAAGGAAGCTGCCAAGTCTTCCCAATTATGCACTTCTGACCTCTCAAGCTGGTAAAACCAATCTAGCTGAGTACCGGACAAGCTGTCCTGGAAGAAGTGTACCCAAAGATTTTTATCGGATGAATGAGGTTGAATTTTTCTGACATACGACCTCAGGTGCATCTTTGGGCAAGACAGACCATCATATTTTGCGAAAGTTGGTACCTTGAACTTGGGAGGTATAACAATCCCAGCAATCAATCCTAATTCTTCAAAATCTAGCCCAGGAACCCTTTGCAGCTCCATGGCTGCCAATCTATCTTCCAGGTTTTTATATCTGTCGTCCGCTGGTGGGTATTGCTGCTCTGAATAATCTTCATCTTCCTCAACCTCTTCTTCTTCAGCCTCAGACTCAGAGGGTAATGCAGCTCCTTTTCCTTTACCGGTCCCCTCGTCATATGTGGAGGGGAAATCAAGAACTCTCCTAGCTTCATTCTCAAATCTTTTTCCCAGTGTAGCTACCCCAACTCTTTTCTTTTTCTTTTTTCCTTTTTCTTTCTCTTTATTCCCTAACAGTGCTTTAAGATCCTCCTGACCCTTTGCTAAGGTCATGAGAAGCTGTTGAAACTGCGAGTTTTATGCCGGCAGATCTTTGACCGTCTGCTCAATATCCATCTTACTGAAATAAACAGCAGAAAGATAAGGAAACCTGGTGTGAAGACCTGTTTATGCATATGATGAATGATATGTTTATTCATGTAATGCATTCAAGGATTTAGAAATTCAAAATTCTTGCAGACAAAAAGAACACACGTCATATTAATAAGAAGAAATTTTGTCAGTACATAAATGCCCCATGGGCCAAATATTACAAAAACTTCTTAGGGTAAAAAGACGTTGCGCATCCTCTTTGGTGCGATGTAAGTGTTGAGGGTCTCCTCCTCATGAAGTCGGCGGGTAAGTTCCAAAACCTTCTTCTCACTGGCGTAGAAGCTGGCTTCGAAAGTATTTCGTTCTTCCTTGAGTTGGATCCAACTCTTCTGCATTTCCTCCCATGATGTTGGCATGTTAGGATATAGGATGGTGTATGGAACCTCTCCTTCCTTAACAGGCTCTTTGATCAAAGGGAGAATGTGAGGGTAAGGCATCATAAGACTCTGGGCGCGGGTTCGTACCCACTTGAGGTAAGGCTCAAGAGGGATGGAGTTCTTGTGCCCCAGTGTCTTGCTATCTACCTTGTTAGGCATCCTCCAAGCTCTGATGAATCTTTGGCGAAGTCCTTGTGCAGCATTGTCGAAGTCAAAAACTAGGTCAAGAATCAGCATGTCATGAGGGCCATCCCTCCGAGCATATCCAAATTGTCTTAGAGCTAGACAGGGGTTGCAGGTAATGCCTCCCCTAATGCCAAGTAATGGAACATTAGGGAACTCACCACAGCGATCGATGATGACGACATTTTCTCTGGACCGAGAACACCAATGTACATCAGAATGTGTGAGGGTCATCAACCGTTGTGACCACCTTGAACCCTGCTCGTTCTTCAAAACTAATTGTGGAAGGTGAGAAATAAACCACCTTGTAAGGAGATGAGTACAGCACATGAGAACACCTCTCTTCCTCATTGTTCGTGTGTAAAATGAGTGGAGGATGTCCCTAAGAAATATAGGTATGGGATTCCTGGATATGAAGATCTTAACAGCATTCACATCTATAAGTTGGTCAGGATTTGGGAACAAGACCAACCCATAAATGAGGAGTGCCACAATCTCTTCAAAGGCTTGCAGATCCAAAGAATTCCAACACTCTTGTGCCTTCTCAAACAAGAACTTTTCCAAGAAGCCTTTGACACCACTTCTAGTTTCCCAATGCCCCTTAATGTCAGATGGTTGCAAGTGTAGTGCTTGAGCAACATCTTCAGGCTTTGGTTCTTTTTCCGCACCGTTGTAGGGTAGTTGATTAAGAATAGGAATTCTCAGGAGTTGAGAAAATTCCTCCAAAGTAGGCACCAATTGGTAGTCGGGAAAGGTGAAACAATGGTGAAGGGGGTCAAAGAACTGGAACAGCACTTTCACCATGTCTTCTTCAATGCTGGTGTTGACTAGGTTGAGAAGTCTACCATGTCTTTCACTGAAGAGAGAACTTTCTGGAATTCTGGATGTAAGCTCCTTGAGTTGAGGAGGGATCCTCACAAGGTTGACTTGAATAGTTTTCCTGCGAAGAATTTCCATGACCTACAAAACAAGAACAAAGATGAAGATTCAAACCCTTGAAATGGTTAGTGGATGCATATGATGCTTTATGATGTTCATGATGTATGCATAAACACATGTACAAGCAAATCACACAAAACCCTAGTTTCAGGCTTGCATGGGGTTTCATAGGTAAGTACCCTCTTGAGTTTAGTTGGCTTAAACATGTCCTAAATAGTAATCGGGTTCTAAGGAGCTCAATATCATTGGATTGTTTTCTATGTTCATTGTTTTGGTTTAGCCACTTAACTAGCGACCAAAATATTCCAAGAAAACAACCCTCAATGAGTGTAGTATCGAGTATCTACCAACTTCGGACTGCACCAAAGCCGGTCATCTCACTACCCCTAATAAAAGGCCAAGATGGTCAAGTAAGGTTCTAGGTCATTAGTGCTTAGTGACATCACTCAGCGGCCCCGTACTCTCCTTGATTGAACTCAAGGGTTACTGGTACTCACAAATATGTCACACTAATATAGCTATTGCTTCAACCGTGTCGGTATACCCCGCACAGTTTCCACAATGTATTGCTATCTATGAATGTTTCCCAAATCCGGGTGTAGGATTTCAAGCCCAAACAAGAGAACCAAAATGTAAAGCAATCAAAGCAAACAATTAATCATGCAAAAGGTGATCTAAGCCCTAAGGTTACTCCACTAAAAAAGGTGTCCCCAGCAGAGTCGCCAGTTCTGTGATACGGTGGGAGAACTGACTTGAGGTTTTTGCGTTTGGTTCGCAAATGTTTCGGTTTAGCAAGAGTCGCCACCAACTTTTTATTTTATCCTAAGGAAAGGTCAAAAAGCACAGGAAAGACCTTTGAGATGTTTTCTTGGGTTCAGGGAGTAGATTATAGAAAGGGAAGGTATTAGCACCCTTTCTATCCATGGTTATCCATGGGCTCTTAGTTACTTGCTTAGATCAATTGCTTTGCATTTTCAATTGTTTGAAATGGTGCTTTGTGTGTGGTTTTGAAAGATGTTTTGAAAAGAGGCCATCATTGTGGCAACCTTTGTAATGATTCTTGTTTGAATGTATACAAAGGTGTATTTTCTTTTGAAAAAGTTTTCAATGTTTTTGAAAGTTGTTTTGAAATTGTGTTGTGATGTGTGTGTTTTTTTAAAAGTAGAAAGGATGTTTTTTTGCAAGTTTGATCAAGTAACTAAGAGTTGTCTACCCTATTTTACTCAAAGATCTTTCCTTATGTTTTAAACCCTTTTAACAGTGTTACTTCACCATTGTCTTTGGCGAACAACCTTGTGTTAGGATGTAAACGGGACAGGCGCGGGTCATCGTATAGACCATGAAAGCAATAGTGTCGAGTATTTTGGCGATTTTCTTGAGGGACTATGATCATTTTGTTTAGGCGACTAGATAGCGTCATCGAGGGACTATGATCATTTTGTTTGTTTTTGTTTTGTTTTGCCAAAATACTTGACATGCAAACATGGCCCATTTTTGAAGGCAACAAGTGGATGTAACCCTAGGGGTGTAAGTGTGCAAGTATGTTTTGTTGCATATAAGAGTTTATCTATGAATTAGGATTTTCTATTTCATTGATTTTATCTTGCCATACACATCCTAATTACTAGCATTTATATTTGAAAGCAATAAAAAGCAGAAATATAAAATCCTACGATATTACAGCAATTAGGGGGTGGGGATACATATTTGTACATGGGGTGTTTCAATGAGAAAAATAGATAAGAAAAGAAAATAATAAAGGCAAGATAGAGAGAAAGAGAGAGAGAGAGCCAGCGCGCTGCTGAGAGGCCATCAAAAGTTCTGACTCAGGCCTGCTGCCAGATTATCAACCTCTTGGTTAAACTGTATGAGTCAGAACTTCTGACTCTGGCACCTGCAAAACAGAAACCTGTTAGTGGGAAGATCAGAAGTTCTGACCCCCATGCGCTGCAAGACAAAAATTTATTAGTGGGGATATCAGAAGTTCTGATCCTGCTGGAGATACAATAATCTTCAGAAGTTCTAATATTATTGACAGCAGAATAGGCTTCAGATGTGCTAACGTCAAAGTCAGCACTTGGCTTCTCCCTGTGCTAGTCAGAACATCTGCAGTTTTGTTATTGTTCCACAAAACAGAAAACATGTTTCGGACAACTTCAGTAACTGTCAAAGTGTTTTAGGAGACAGAACCAACAAGGTCACAGGCAGGTTCTACGCTGATTTACTTCCTACTCAAACATTCTGAGGTATGAAAATCCTCAGAACGAAAACAGCAGTAACATGATATTTACATTATGTTTATTTGAGCATGCAAAGCTGATGATACTTAGCAGCGTGATAAAGGTCAGCAGGTGCTTACCTGGCTATTGGAAAAGTTTGTGAGTGAGAGCTAGCTTTGAGCTCTGATGGTGTTCTGGACAGGTTCTTTTTGAATGGTTGGATGGAGAGTATATGTGGTCAGAAGCTGTAGGGGCGTATTTCTTTAATCAAGAAGCAATCTGGGTACAAATGAGGTTTTGAGACAGGAGATTCAAAGTTATGTTTGAGGCTCTTGAAACACCAAGATTTTTTGACAGAGTTTCAAAGTATTTTCTTGCTAAAAAATTTCTGTTTCTCTTCTAGCAATTTTTTCTGGTTTTTTTGGACCTCTTCTTAGTGGTCAATGGTGCTCTATTTATAGGCAAAGCTCTTGTGGATTCTTGAACGTTAAAGGCGCGAATAGAGGTTAAATTGTTTTTTTTAAAGAAGTTCATGGAAAGTTGTGATAATGCACAGCTTTTCAGCCTAGGCTGGAACAGCAGGCAAGAATTGAGGAGAAGTGACCTCTATAGGTGGAAGGTGGCGCGTAGACCCATGCCTAAGCCTGCATAAAGGTGTTTACCAAGCCACACGTGAAGAGACCTCTTGGATGAATGTTCAAGAGTGGTTGGGTGTATTAATGAGCATTAAATGGTGATGAGACTTATCAACACCAAAATTCTTGTAATAGGAGAAAACCTGAACCAGCAGTTCTGTTTTACCAAAAACAACGTGAACCAAGCTCTGATCTTGGCCTCTTGCTGTCTCAGCAAATTCTGGGGGTTCTCTTGACTTTCTAACACGTTCCTTGGATTTGCTTCTTGAAATCCTGGACTTAGAGATTCTGTGTCAGTGTAACACCCACTCTTCTGATCCTTTCATCTTCTGATTCCAACATGTTCTGAAGGAGCCTTCAGACCTCTTTGCTTCCTTTGCATTCCTCTAGCAAACTCTGGCTGAACTTGCGTAACTGTTGAAAGAGCCATGTTCTGTTTGAGGCTTACATGTTGAACCACGTTTGCAACCTCTAACTGAGTTAATGTAGCTGCTGAAGAGCCAACTTCTGATTGCGTTGAGCCAAGCTTGCAACTTCTGACCGTTTCTGTCTGGAGGTTGGTCCCGAAGTTCTGAAGTGCTATTTTCTTCTTAAACACCCATTTTTAGAGAAAAATTCCAAATGTTTAAAATTTAATTTTTCAAGGTAAAAGCGTTGCCTTTAGAGCTTGTGTGATCATTTTGCTCTTGTAAATGGTTTGCTTGGGAAGAAGTGATAACTCAGGACTTGGATTTGTTTCAGAGAGACTCTGAGAATCCATGATAATTTCCTGAAGAATGAGAGGGCAAATTTTGGGGTACAACAGCTGCCCCTGTTCAATCTTCTTGAACCTGAAGAATTAGATTGGTAAGTTTGCCTTTCGTGACTCAAAGGTAAAAGAGGATTGGACACTAGAGTGCCCGTAAATTTGCACTCGTCCAAAGCATAGCTGAGGGAATGGGCTTAAAGATGCCATTTGGAGATGGTAGAATCTTGCTGGAGATGGCTTAAAGATGCCACCCAAGAATCTTTGTTAACTTGCAATGTTGTAAGTCAAAAGAATGAGTATCAAAATGGTATTCGTGTCTGGAATGCATTCGAACTGTATCTGGAGACTGAATTTGAATGAGCAAAAGAATGGCCTCCGCGTCTGGGGCGTATCTGAGCTGTAACTGTGTTTGAATGTAGAATGAATATCAGAATGACTGTCGTGCCTTGAGTGTATCTGTATTGTATCTAGATGACAGAGGAATATTTGTGTATGGAGCAATTGTGTGCTGGGGATAAACTCTGAATAAGTGACAGAATGGCAACCGTGTCTGGAGCATATATGGACTTGTACCTTGGAGTTGAGATCTGTATGAGTAGTAGAATGACCGTAGTGTCTGGGGTGTATCTGTACTGTATTTGACTTGAATAAGTGACAGAATGGCAACCGTGGTGACTGCACTGGGGAGAATCAAACTGCTGGTGTAAGGGTCAGAATGGCATCCGCGTTTGGAGCATATCTGGACTTGAGGTTGATAAATGAATCTGAATGAGAGATAGAATGGCTGCCGTGTCTGGAGTGTATCTAGTTTGTATCTGATTGCTGTAGTCTGAATGAGTAGTAGAATGACCGCCGTGTCTGCGGTGTATTTGTACTGTATTTGACTTGAAATTCTGAATGAGTAATAGAATGACCGCCGTGTCTGGGGTGTATCCATACTGTATCTGACTTGAAATTATGAATGAGTAATAGAATGACCGCCGTGTCTGGGGTGTATCCATACTGTATCTGACTATTTGTTAGCGATAGCCTTTTAATCTTATCCTGAAAAGGATAAAATGTTAGCTAAAACACAAAGTTATGTTGCGTGATATGTATGATGCAATGAATTTTTTTCATCAATGTTTATGATATATGAATGTAATGAATGCGCATGTAAGCTGATGAGTTGTCTTGCTGAGGAAGACGAATCCTGGATAATGACATCTTTGACTACTGCCGGGGAAAGTAAATCCTTGACTGCTGCAGGGGATTGAAAATCCTTTGATTGTTGAAAATAAGAAGTCCTGGGACCACTGTTGGGGGAAATCAGGAGTTTGGGTTGTATGCCAATCTACTGGGGATTCCTGTTTTGAGGGGATCTTCACTGGAGAATATCTGAATACTCTGTGAGGAACTGAGAATGAGAGTCTTCATTCTGCTTGGGGGATTTGTGTGGAGAGTCAAAGATGAGAATCTTGATTTTGTTGGGGAGTAAAACATCCGTGGGGAATAGCCATTCGGCTGGGGAGTAGCTATCCTGTTGGAGAGTTAGAACTCAGGACTCTGGGAACAGCTTATTCCTGTCTTGAGGAATGAGAATCTTCATTCTGTCGGGAATATCAGGAGGTTGGGTGTATGCCAATCTACTGGGGAAGCCAAAATGAGAATCTTCATTCAGGTCTTGGGTCATAAGATTGGGTGTATGCCAATCTCTTGAGGTTTCAAGAATGAGAATCTTCATTCTGTTAAGGGTCAGAAATTGAGAGTATACCAATCTTTTGAGGTTTCAAGGATGAGAATCTTCATTCTGTTAATGGTTAACTGTTATCTGGTTGATCTCCAGGTTTTCACAGAAACTTGTATTGCTATCTGGTCGTAATCCAGGCTTCACCATAACTTGTTGAGCTGCTATCCGGTCGAATCCGGGCTTCACGGCTTGTGTTAAAGATATACCACTATCTGGTCGACTCCAGGCTTCGTAGTATTCTTGGTTGTTGTCTGGTCGTAATCCAGGCTTCACAGAAACTTGTATTGTCATCTGGTTGTAATCCAGGCTTCACAATAACTTGCTAAGCTGTTATCCGGTCAAATCTGGGCTTCACGGCTTGTGTTAAAGATATACCACTATCTGGTCGACTCCAAGTTTCGTAGTATTCTTGGCTGCTGTCTGGTCGTAATCCAGGCTTCACAGAAACTTGTATTGTCATTTGGTCGTAATCCAGGCTTCACAATAACTTGCTAAGCTGTTATCCGGCCAAATCCGGGCTTCACAGCTTGTGTTAAAGATATACCACTATCTGGTCGACTCCAGGTTTCGTAGTATTCTTGGCTGCTGTCTGGTTGTAATCCAGGCTTCACAGAAACTTGCATTGCCATCTGGTCGTAATCCAGGCTTCACAATAACTTGTTGGGGATTAAACTATTATCCGGTCGAATCCGGGCTTCATAGCTTGCTCTTAGGAGATACCACTATCTGGTCGTAATCTAGGCTTCGCGGTAGTCTGACACTGTTATCCGGTCGTAATTCGGGCTTCACAATATGCTGTAGAGATCAGGATACTATCCGGTCGAATCCGGGCTTCATAACTTGAATTTTGTGAGAATTTGATCTTTGACGACCGTAACTTCCAACAGGTGATGAAGGAACTTTTGAACGACCGATCAATTTGAAATGTAATTTGTTTTGGAGAATAAATCCTTGACAAATGTTGGGGAAATAAACCCATAACCGAAGCTGGGGATTGAAAATCCTTTGATTACTGAGGGTGAGAAATCCTTGTTGACTGCTGATTGCTTGGGGAACAAGATCTTCAATTGTTGAGGGATCTTAGAACCACTGCTGGGGATTGAAAATCCTTGGTGACCTGTGGGGAATGAGAATTCTGACGATCTCTACTGGGGAATTTGAAACCCGGGAGACTTATGCTGGAAAAGTGAGACTGAGAATCTTCAATCTGATGGGAAGTATCTCTGTGGGGAGAATGTTTACTAATCTGGTTCCGCTGGCGATTGACAGTTGGAGGTTTTAGCTCCGCTGGGGATTGATAGTTTTGGCTCCACTGGGGATTCTGAAACTTACCTCTGAGGGGAATTAAGTTCTGGAAGGCTCTCTTGGCTGGGGAAATCAGCTTTGAGAAAGCTTTTGTTCTGCTGAGGATCCTGAAGTTTAACTCTGTTTGGGGAATTAAGTTCTGGATTTTAACTTTGTTGAGGAATTTGGAGTTTAATTCCGCTGGGGATTTCTTCTGAAAGGGCATCAAGATATCTATTTGTACCTTCAACCTATCAGCAATCATCTTTCTTGATTTGTAAGAACATGATCATGTTCAAATGCTTATGCCTATTTAACAAAACATTGGACGTTTCTCAAATAAAACATAAGTGTAAAAAGCAAAAGGAAGACAAAGCAAATTTTTGTATTTGGAAAAGTGTTTGTATTAACCTTTTATGAGTATCTTTGTACAAAGGAGACATGCATCCTAGTAAGAGGATGTTGTCGTAAAAAATTGAAAATTTTATACAAAAGAAAGATGGCTATGTGTAACAATTCCATGGGATTCCATTCTGTTATAGCCTTCACAACTCTTAATATCTTGTACATTCAATGCTTCGTCCGCCGATGATTGGATTGATCAGAAGCTCGGAGCTCGTTGATAAAGAGATTGTTCTTTAAAGTGATCTGACGAGACATAGTTATACGCTTTAATTCCCTAACTTTTGTCTGGATCGCCCTTTCGGGTTTTCAATCCACCGGGAAACCCTTTTTTGCCTAAGTCGCCCTTTCGGGTTTTTAACTTGCCGGGTGTACAAATTTTTTTGTTTTATCCCTAATTTTTGCCTGAACCGCCCTTTCGGGTTTTCGGTTCACCGGGATGCCCATTTTTTCCCAAGTCGCCCTTTCGGGTTTTCGACTTGTCGGGTTGTTTCATGCGTAGTATTTTTTTACTATGTTTGCGTTCGCAGGGTGTGGCAAATTGTCGCCGTCCATGGTGGTCAGGATCATTGCACCACCAGAAAAGATGCTTTCGATCACAAACGGTCCTTCGTAAGTAGGAGTCCATTTGCCCCTGGGATCACTTTGCGGCAAGATGATCCGCTTGATTACAAGATCTCCGACTTGATATACCTGACGTCTTACTTTCTTGTTGAAAGCCTTGATCATCCGTTTTTGGTACGTCTGACCATGGCAAACAACCGTGAGTCGTTTCTCGTCGATTAAATTGAGTTGATCAAGTCGGGTCTGAATCCAATCGTCTTCACTCAAACCAGCGTCCTTCATAATCCTTAAAGAAGGAATCTGAACTTCCATGGGTAGGACAGCTTCCATGCCATATACCAAAGAAAATGGGGTTGCCCCTGTTGAAGTACGTGCCGTGGTACGGTATCCATGCAGAGCAAATGGTAACATCTCATGCCAGTCCTTGTAGGTAACTGTCATTTTCCGAATGATCTTCTTGATGTTTTATTTTCGCAGCTTCAACAGCACTGTTCATCTTCGGCCGATAGGGAGATGAATTGTGATGATAAATCTTGAACTGTTCGCATAGAGCGGTGATCATAGTATTGCTCAGATTTGTACCGTTGTCTGTGATGATCCTGTCGGGGACACCATACCGGCATATGAGGTTCTGCTTGATGAAGCGGGCAACCACATTCTTTGTAACAGAGGCAAAGGAAGCTGCTTCGACCCACTTGGTGAAATAATCAATGGCGACCAGGATGAAGCGATATCCATTGGACGTTGTGGGCTTGATCTCTCCAATCATGTCAATGCCCCACATTGCGAATGGCAAAGGAGCTGTCAGAATGTTGAGAGGAACAGGAGGAATATGAATCTTGTCGGCATAGACTTGACATTTATGGCAAGTACGGGAATGTTGATAGCAATCAGCTTCCATGGTAGACCAGTAATAGCCTTCCCTTAGAATCTTCTTAGCCATCGTATATCCGCTCAAGTGGGTACCAAATGTGCCACTGTGTATCTCAGTCATGATTAACTCTGCTTCAGCTTTGTCTACACATCGGAGTAAAACACAATCATGATTGCGCTTATAAAGGATGCCATTGCTTAGGAAGAACTTGGACGCAAATCTCCTTAAGAACTTTTTGTCATTGACGGAAGCTCCTTCGGGATATTCTATAGTCTGGAGATACCTTTTGATTTCATGAAACCATGGTTGTTCCACTACTTCTTCGGTATTAATCTCATGACAATGCGCAGGTTCATCCATTCGCTCGATGGTGATTTGGGGAGCCTCGTTATCCCAGTTGAGTTTAAACATGGAAGACATTGTAGTTAGAGCATCTGCTAGCTGATTTTCTTCTCGCGGGAAATGCTCGAAAGTAATCTGCTCGAAATGAGGCAGCAATGTCAAAACATGTTCTTTGTATGGGATAATATTAGGATGTTTGGTGTCCCACTCTCCTTTGATTTGACTGATAACCAAAGCC
Organism: Vicia faba; assembly: GCA_948472305.1. Taxonomy (NCBI): domain Eukaryota; kingdom Viridiplantae; phylum Streptophyta; class Magnoliopsida; order Fabales; family Fabaceae; genus Vicia; species Vicia faba. The sequence goes on from OX451736.1 coordinate 82,509,672, forward strand.
GAGTCCCCAAATACAACCAAAGATTTGATCCCCATGTCTATAGCAGCCTTGAGACCAAAGATGCAAGCTTCATATTCGGCCATGTTGTTGGTACAGCTGAAACAAAGTCGGGCTGTGAAAGGTGTATGGCAACCTTCTAGGGAAATGAGTACCTCACCGATACCGTTTCCAAGTGCATTTGAAGCACCATTAAAGTACAGGGTCCATCGGGATCCATTTTCAGGTCCGTCATACGGTCTGTTACCTTCAATGTTGTCCAATGTCATGATGTCCTCGTCCGAGAAATCGAATCTCATGGATTGATAATCTTCGATAGCTTGGTGAGCTAGATGGTCAGCTAGTACACTCCCTTTTATAGCTTTTTGGGTAGTATACTGGATGTCATATTCAGTCAGGATCATTTGCCATCTAGCAATTCTTCCAGATAAAGCAGGCTTCTCGAAGATATATTTGATCGGGTCCATTTTGGAAATCAGCAAAGTGGTACGAGTCAACATATACTGCCTTAATCGGCGAGCAGCCCATACCAAAGCGCAACAAGTTTTCTCGAGCAGTGAGTAGCGAGTCTCACAATCGGTAAACTTTTTGCTAAGGTAATAAATGGCATGCTCTTTTCGACCAGACTCATCATGTTGGCCCACTACGCACCCCATTGAGTTGTCCAAAACAGTCAGGTACATGATCAATGGCCTTCCTTCGACGGGTGGCATCAGAATAGGAGGTTCTAGCAAATACTCCTTGATCTTATCAAAAGCAAATTGACAATCATCGTTCCATTCAACTACCTGATCTTTCTTCAATAGTTTGAAAATTGGCTCACAGGTAGACGTCAGGTGAGAGATGAACCTGGCGATATAGTTCAAGCGTCCCAAGAATCCTCTAACCTCCTTTTCAGTACGGGGGGCAGGCATTTCTTGTATAGCCTTTGCTTTTGCTGGATCGACCTCAATGCCTTTGCTGCTGACAATAAATCCCAGAAGTTTACCAGACCTAACTCCAAAAGTGCACTTACTTGGATTCAGTCTGAGTTTGTACTCCTTCAGCCTAGCAAACATCCTCTGCAAATGTTCAAGGTGTTCTTCCTCTGTTTGTGATCGAGCTATCATGTCGTCTATGTAAAATTCGATCTCATGATGTATCATATCATGAAACAAAGCTACCATGGCGCGTTGATAGGTTGCCCCTGCGTTCTTCAGTTCGAACGACATCACCTTATAGCAGAAGGTACCCCATTGTGTAATAAAGGTTGTTTTCTCCATGTCCTCGGGGGCCATTTTGATCCGGTTGTAGCCCGAGAATCCGTCCATGAAAGAAAATACTTTGTGCTGAGCCGTGTTGTCAATCAAAATGTCGATATGTGGTAGTGGAAAATCATCCTTAGGGCTAGCCCTGTTTAAATCTCGGTAGTCCACACACATTCTGACCTTGCCGTCTTTTTTGGGAACGGGCACAATGTTAGCAACCCATTGCGGATAGGATGTAACAGCCAGAAAGCCAGCGTTGAATTGCTTCATTACTTCAGCTTTAATCTTCTCGGACATGTCGGGCCTCATTCGGCGAACTTTTTGCTTAATTAGTGGACAGTCTTCTCTCGTATGGAGACGGTGAACCACGATGTCTGCGTCTAACCCTGGCATGTCTTCATAAGACCAGGCAAAGATTTCAACGTATTCACTCAACAACTCTACTAAGCGCTCCTTGATACCTGGTTCCAAGTTGGCACCCACTTTTACTTCTTTCCTGTCTTCCTTTGTTCCTAAGTTGACGGTTTCCAACAACTCTTCATGAGGTAAGATGACCCTCTCTTCTCGTTGTAGAAGTCTGGCTAACTCTCCCGGCACTTCACAATCTTCGTCGTCTTCGTACTCAGCCTGATTGACCAAATCTTCAGAGTTTTTGAAGGATACAACAGAATAGTCACCCATGGAATCCGGAGTGGATGGGTACCTGCATTTTTGAGTGTGGGTGTGCGTAAGGGATAGCCATCCTTAAACAAACAAAAATGCAAAAGGAAAGAAAATGAACACAGCAGTTTATAAATGAAAAACGTCCAATGATTCATTAAACATGGCATATGATTATGAAGAGAATCAAGCCCTTATAAATGGACCTACATGCCCCGGGCAAGGCATGAGGTGAAAAGTAGTGTGCGAATTGTTTAAGAGTAATTATTACAGACCAACAGGAAATGTTCGAAAGATAAATTACTGATTGATGAAAGTAATGGGAACGAAGTCTTTCGCCTCCCAGTTGTGCAGTCCCCCTTCAATGGTTGGGAAGATCCAATCTTCAATGTTACCCTCTTCGTCTTCGTCTTCTAAAGCATTGATTCTATGAGGAGAAATCTTGATGGGTGTCTTTTCAATTTTGGAGCGACGCATAGCCTTTTGCCCCACAGCAGTAAATCCCAACCCAAACTTGTCTGTTTTGTGAGGAAAATCAGGCAACTGTCCCCACACTGTGCTCTTTCCCTCCTTCATTACAGCCTTTGCGTCTTTCAGAGATGTCATCCTGGCCACCTGCTTGGGTACCTCAGCTAATGCCTTCGCTATTGCAACCTCGGGAGAAACTTCCTCAAAGTGTTGAAAAGGTGTTTCAATGAATTTGCTATCCACTTCCACATACCGAAAGGAATTCGGATGGTTGATCATGTACTCCTCCTCACCGTGTACAGTTATGATTTTACCCTTAACAGGGTATTTCAGCATCTGATGTAAAGAAGAGGTGACTGCTCCAGCATTATGTATCCACGGTCTTCCTAGCAAGCAAGAGTAAGATGGGCGGATGTCCATCACATAGAAGGTTGAGTGGAACACTTCAGTGCCTACCTTGATGGGAATGTCGACCTCCCCATGCACCATCCTTTTAGACCCGTTAAAGGCCCTGACAATGATATTACTTGATTTCAGCTCCAAGCCTTCATAATCCAACCGGTCCAGAGCTTTCTTAGGCAGCACATTTAGAGAAGAACCAGTATCGACCAAGACATGGGCGAGAGTGGTTCCTCGGCATTCAACTGACACATGCAGTGCGTCATTGTGCTTTCTTCCCTTCAGAGTTAGGTCAGCATCAGAGAAACCCAGGCCGTTGTCGGCGGTAAGGCTGGCTACACAATCCTGGAATTGATCGGCTGAGGTTTCTTGGGGCACATGTGCCATCTTCAAAAACTTAATCAAGGCTTTGGCATGAGCCTCCGAACAAAGCAGCAGGGCCAACATGGAGATCTTCGAGGGGGTTTGCCCCAGTTGCTCTACCACATCATAATCACTCTTCTTGATTATTTTCAGAATCTCCTCCATTTCTTTTTTAGAGGTTTCGAGGATGACCAATGGCTGAGCTCTCGTCCTGACGAGCTCCTCTTGGATCCCTTTCCCCTTATCAGCAGCAGCAGGAGGGACAACCATAGGAGTAACAGCTTTTTCAATCATTGGTGTTCTTGCAGATAGTTTTACCGGTGCAGGGGTAACCTTGGGAGCGGCTGAGGGTCCAAAGATTGCCTTTGGAGGGGCAATCTCTGGAGAGAAAATTCTTCCACTTCGGGTAATCTTGCTCGTTCCGACAATGTTTCCAATGTCGGAAGTCTCTTCATCAGAGCTTTCTTCAGTTATCTCAATTTGTTTAACACCGTGGTAGTAGATTTCTCCACCATAGTTCCACGATATTGATTTGTCAGATTTGTATGGGACGGGCCCAGGCATGGTTATCTTCAAGGGTACTGTCTTCGGAGCGGATGTAATCTTAACAGGCCTTTTGGGTACCTTGGAAAGATTGGCGGAAATGGTTATTATTGAAACTTCATTGATAGGAGTTGAAGTAACGGGAGTCTTTTCGAAAAGAATTTGTTGGTTGTCCATTAGGCATTGGATGCCTATCTTCAGCAATGGACAGTCGGTTGGTAGGGCGAAACAAAGGTAGCAGTCTTCTTTACAACCTGGGAAAATCCCAGCCTTCAACAGATTCAACTTGATTGTCAGTAGTGGAGTTATCAGATCATCAACAGCACCAACATACAGATCTTCTTCAACAGCATGGACGTTGTGACCATGCTTCGGCATTGGAGCAGAGATTACATTCGGCTTCTCAGGGGCGTCGAACTCAACCTCTTTAGCGTCTATCAAATCCTGAATTTTATTCTTAAGCACCCAGCAATCGTTGGTGTCATGCTCGGCGCTGTCATAATGATAGACACATTTTGCGTTGGGATGATAATGTGGGGAAGTGGTATTCACAATCTTTGGCGCCTCTCTAATATTGGTGATATTTAGCTTCAACAAATGGGGAAGAAATTGTGCAGGCGTCATGTTGATGCGGGTGAACTACCGTTGTGGCCGTTCTATCCGTTGCTGATTAGGTCTAGACTGATTGTTACGAGGCTGATCATTTGACGAATTTTGAATCATCACGGCCCCTACAGTCGGCCGACGCTCAGTTCTTCCCAATCCTTTTTGAGAGTATATAACAGCTTTCCTTCTTGGCTGGGAATGGTTTTTTAACAGTTGTGGATGCAGAGGCATCCTTTTGAATCTTCCCACTCTTAATACCAGCTTCCACCCGTTCGCCAGTCAGAATCAGTTCGGTAAACCCTGCCGAAGAGCTCCCGATCAAATGGTTGAAGAAAGGGCCAGATAGGGTCCCCAAGAACATATCAACTAGCTCCCTATCTGAAAGTGGTGGTTGTACCCTTCCGGCCAAGTCGCGCCATTTCTGGGCGTATTCTTTGAATCCCTCATTTGAGGCCATCCCCATACTTTGTAGCTGAGTACGGGTTGGCGCCAAGTCAGCGTTATATTGATACTGGCGGTAGAAGGCAGCTGCCAAGTCTTCCCAATTATGCACTTCTGACCTCTCAAGCTGGTAAAACCAATCTAGCTGAGTACCGGACAAGCTGTCCTGGAAGAAGTGTACCCAAAGATTTTTATCGGATGAATGAGGTTGAATTTTTTTGACATACGACCTCAGGTGCATCTTTGGGCAAGACAGACCATCATATTTTGCGAAAGTTGGTACCTTGAACTTGGGAGGTATAACAATCCCAACAATCAATCCCAATTCTTCAAAATCTAGCCCGGGAACCCTTTGCAGCTCCATGGCTGCCAGTCTATCTTCCAGGTTTTTATATCTGTCGTCCGCTGGTGGGTATTGCTACTCTGAATAATCTTCATCTTCCTCAACCTCTTCTTCTTCAGCCTCAGACTCAGAGGGTAATGCAACTCCTTTTCCTTTACCGGTCCCCTCGTCAGATGTGGAGGGGAAATCAAGAACTCTCCTAGCTTCATTCTCAAATCCTCTTCCCAGTGTAGCTACCCCAACTCTTTTCTTTTTCTTTTTTCCTTTTTCTTGCTCTTTATTCCCTAACAGTGCTTTAAGATCCTCCTGACCCTTTGCTAAGGTCATGAGAAGCTGTTGAAACTGCGAGTTTTGTGCCTGCAGATCTTTAACCGTCTGCTCAATATCCATCTTACTGAAATAAACAACAGAAAGATAAGGAAACCTGGTGTGAAGACCTGTTTATGCATATGATGAATGATATGTTTATTCATGTAATGCATTCAAGGATTTAGAAATTCAAAATTGTTGCAGACAAAAAGAACACACGTCATATTAATAAGAAGAAATTTTGTCAGTACATAAATGCCCCATGGGCCAAATATTACAAAAACTTCTTAGGGTAAAAAGACGTTGCACATCCTCTTTGGTGCGATGTAAGTGTTGAGGGTCTCCTCCTCATGAAGTCAGAGGGTAAGTTCCAAAACCTTCTTCTCACTGGCGTAGAAGCTGGCTTCGAAAGTATTTCGTTCTTCCTTGAGTTGGATCCAACTCTTCTGCATTTCCTCCCATGATGTTGGCATGTCAGGATGTAGGATGGTGTATGGAACCTCTCCTTCCTTAACAGGCTCTTTGATCAAAGGGAGAATGTGAGGGTAAGGCATCATAAGACTCTGGGCACGGGTTCGTACCCACTTGAGGTAAGGCTCAAGAGGGATGGAGTTCTTGTGCCCCAGTGTCTTGCTATCTACCTTGTTAGGCATCCTCCAATCTCTGATGAATCTTTGGCGAAGTCCTTGCGCAACATTGTCGAAGTCAAAAACTAGGTCAAGAATCAGCATATCATGAGGGCCATCCCTCCGAGCATATCCAAATTGTCTTAGAGCTAGACAGGGGTTGTAGGTAATGCCTCCCCTAATGCCTAGTAATGGAACATTAGGGAACTCACCACAGCGATCGATGATGACGACATTTTCTCTGGACCGAGAACACCAATGTACATCAGAATGTGTGAGGGTCATCAACCGTTGTGACCACCTTGAACCCTGCTCGTTCTTCAAAACTGATTGTGGAAGGTGAGAAATAAACCACCTTTCAAGGAGATGAGTACAACACATGAGAACACCTCTCTTCCTCATTGTTCGTGTGTAAAATGAGTGGAGGATGTCCCTAAGCAATGTAGGTATGGGATTCCTGGATATGAAGATCTTAACAACATTCACATCTATAAGTTGGTCAAGATTTGGGAACAAGACCAACCCATAAATGAGGAGTGCCACAATCTCTTCAAAGGCTTGCAGATCCAAAGAATTCCAACACTCTTGTGCCTTCTCAAACAAGAACTTTGCCAAGAAGCCTTTGACACCACTTCTAGTTTCCCAATGCCCCTTAATGTCAGATGGTTGCAAGTGTAGTGCTTGAGCAACATCTTCAGGCTTTGGTTCTTTTTTCGTACCGTTGTAGGGTAGTTGATTAAGAATAGGAATTCTCAGGAGTTGATAAAATTCCTCCAAAGTAGGCACCAATTGGTAGCCGGGAAAGGTGAAACAATGGTGAAGGGGGGCCAAAGAACTGGAACAGAACTTTCACCATGTCTTCTTCAATGCTGGTGTTGACTAGGTTGAGAAGTCTACCATGTCTTTCACTGAAGAGAGAACTTTCTGGAATTCTGGATGTAAGCTCCTTGAGTTGAGGAGGGATCCTCACAAGGTTGACTTGAATAGTTTTCCTGCGAAGAATTTCCATGACCTACAAAACAAGAACAAAGATGAAGATCCAAACCCTTGAAATGGTTAGTGGATGCATATGATGCTTTATGATGTTCATGATGTATGCACAAACACATGTACAAGCAAATCACACAAAACCCTAGTTTCAGGCTTGCATGGGGTTTCATAGGTAAGTGCCCTCTTGAGTTTAGTTGGCTTAAAACCTATCCTAAATAGTAATCGGGTTCTAAGGAGCTCAATATCATTGGATTGTTTTCTATGTTCATTGTTTTGGTTTAGCCACTTAACTAGCGACCAAAATATTCCAAGAAAACAACCCTCAATGAGTGTAGTATTGAGTATCTACCAACTTCGGACTGCACCAAAGCCGGTCATCTCACTACCCCTAATAAAAGGCCAAGATGGTCAAGTAAGGTTCTAGGTCATTAGTGCTTAGTGACATCACTCAGCGGCCCCGTACTCTCCTTGATTAAACTCAAGGGTTACTGGTACTCACAAATATGTCGCACTAATATAGCCATTGCTTCAACCGTGTCGGTATACCCCGCACAGTTTCCACAACGTATTGCTATCTATGAATGTTTCCCAAATCCGGGTGTAGGATTTCAAGCCCAAACAAGAGAACCAAAATGTAAAGCAATCAAAGCAAACAATTAATCATGCAAAAGGTGATCTAAGCCCTAAGTTTACTCCACTAAAAAAGGTGTCCCCAGCAGAGTCGCCAGTTCTGTGATACGGTGGGAGAACTGACTTGAGGTTTTTGTGTTTGGTTTGCAAATGTTTCGGTTTAGCAAGAGTCGCCACCGACTTTTCATTTTATCCTAAGGAAAGGTCAAAAAGCACAGGAAAGACCTTTGAGATGTTTTCTTGGGTTCATGGAGTAGATTATAGAAAGGGAAGGTATTAGCATCCTTTCTATCCATGGTTATCCACGGGCTCTTAGTTACTTGCTTAGATCACTTGCTTTGCATTTTCAATTGTTTGAAATGGTGCTTTGTGTGTGGTTTTGAAAGATGTTTTGAAAAGAGGCCATTGTTGTGGCAACCTTTGTAATGATTCTTGTTTGAATGTATACAAAGGTGTATTGTCATTTGAAAAAGTTTTCAATGTTTTAGAAAGTTGTTTTGAAATTGTGTTGTGATGTGTGTTTTTTTTTAAAGTAGCAAGGATGTTTGTTTGCAAGTTTGATCAAGTAACTAAGAGTTGTCTACCCTATTTTACTCAAAGATCTTTCCTTATGTTTTAAACCCTTTTAACAGTGTTACTTCACCATTGTATTTGGCGAATAACCTTGTGTTAGGATGTAAACGGAACAGGCGCGGGTCATCGTATAGACCATGAAAGCAATAGTGTCGAGTATTTTGGCGATTTTCTTGAGGGACTATGATCATTTTGTTTAGGCGACTAGATAGCGTCATCGAGGGACTATGATCATTTTGTTTGTTTTTGTTTTGTTTTGCCAAAATACTTGACATGCAAACATGGCCCATTTTTGAAGGCAACAAGTGGATGTAACCCTAGGGGTGTAAGTGTGCAAGTATGTTTTGTTGCATATAAGAGTTTATCTCTGAATTAGGATTTTCTATTTCATTGATTTTATCTTGCCATACACATCCTAATTACTAGCATTTATATTTGAAAGCAATAAAAAGCAGAAATATAAAATCCTACGATATTACAACAATTAGGGGGTGGGGATACATATTTGTACATGGGGTGTTTCAATGAGAAAAATAGATAAGAAAATAAAATAACAAAGGCAAGATAGAGAGAAAGAGAGAGAGAGAGCCAGCACGCTGCTGAGAGGCCATCAGAAGTTCTGACTCAGGCCTGCTGCCAGATTATCAACCTCTTGGTTAAACTGTATGAGTCAGAACTTCTGACTCTGGCACCTGCAAAACAGAAACCTGTTAGTGGGAAGATCAGAAGTTCTGACCCCCATGCGCTGCAAGACAAAAATTTGTTAGTGGGGATATCAGAAGTTCTGATCCTGCTGGAGATACAATAATCTTCAGAAGTTCTGATATTATTGACAACAGAACAGGCTTCAGATGTGCTAACGTCAAAGTCAGCACTTGGCTTCTCCCTGTGCTAGTCAGAACATCTGCAGTTTTGTTATTGTTCCACAAAACAGAAAACATGTTTGGGACAGCTTCAGCAACTGTGAAAGTGTTTTAGGAGACAGAACCAACAAGGTCACAGGCAGGTTCTACGCTGATTTACTTCCTACTCAAACATTCTGAGGTATGAAAATCCTCAGAATGCAAACAGCAGCAACATGATATTTACATTATGTTTATTTGAGCATGCAAAGCTGATGATGCTTAGCAGCATGATGAAGGTCAGCAGGTGCTTACCTGGCTGTTGGAAAAGTTTGTGAGTGAGAGCTAGCTTTGAGCTATGATGGTGTTCTGGACAGGTTCTTTTTGAAGGGGTGGATGGAGAGTATATGTGGTCAGAAGCTGTAGGGGCGTATTTCTTTAATCAAGAAGCAATCTGGGTACAAATGAGGTTTTGAGACAGGAGATTCAAAGTTATGTTTGAGGCTCTTGAAACACCAAGATTTTTTGACAGAGTTTCAAAGTATTTTCTTGCTAAAAAATTTCTGTTTCTCTTCTAGCAATTTTTTCTGGTTTTTTTTGGACCTCTTCTTAGTGGTCAATGGTGCTCTATTTATAGGCAAAGCTCTTGTGGATTCTTAAACGTTAAAGGCGCCAATAGAGGTTAAATTGTTTTTTTTAAAAGAAGTTCATGGAAAGTTGTGATAATGCATAACTTTTCAGCCTAGGCTGGAACAGCAGGCAAGGATTGAGGAGAAGTGACCTCTATAGGTGGAAGGTGGCGCGTAGACCCATTCCTAAGCCTGCATAAAGGTGTTTACCAAGCCACATGTGAAGAGACCTCTTGAATGAATGTTCAAGAGTGGTTGGGAGCATTAATGAGCATTAAATGGTGATGAGACTTATCAACACCAAAATTCTTGTAATAGGAGAAAACCTGAACCAGCAGTTCTGTTTTACCAAAAACAACGTGAAGCAAGCTCTGATCTTGGCCTCTTGCTGTCTCAGCAAATTCTGGGGGTTCTCCTGACTTTCTAACACGTTCCTTGGATTTGCTTCTGGAAATCCTGGACTTAGAGATTCTGTGTCAGTGTAACACCCACTCTTCTGATCCTTTCATCTTCTGATTCCAGCATGTTCTGAAGGAGCCTTCAGACCTCTTTGCTTCCTTTGCATTCCTCTAGCAAACTCTGGCTGAACTTGTGTAACTGCTGAAAGAGCCATGTTCTGTTTGAGGCTTACGTGTTGAACCACGTTTGCAACCTCTAATTGAGTTAATGTAGCTGTTGAAGAGCCAACTTCTGACTGCGTTGAGCCAAGCTTGCAACTTCTGACCGTTTCTGTCTGGAGGTTGGTCCAAAAGTTCTGAAGTGCTATTTTCTTCTTAAACACCCATTTTTAGAGAAAAATTCCAAATGTTTAGAATTTAATTTTTCAAGGTAAAAGCGTTGCCTTTAGAGCTTGTGTGATCATTTTGCTCTTGTAAATGGTTTGCTTGGGAAGAAATGATAATTCAGGACTTGGATTTGTTTCAGAGAGACTCTGAGAATCCAAGATAATTTCCTGAAGAATGAGAGGGCCAATTTTGGGGTACAACAGAATGAAAAATGGTCCAATGACTAAAATTGGATGAACATATGCATATAAACATGATTAAACTTTCAACAAATGTGACAAACATCTCAAATATCCTCACGAAGTTACTTCTCCAAATTACTGAATCTGGGCTCGACCAGATAACAGTATAACCTAAAGCCTGGACCCGACCAGATACTAGTTTAACCTCTCAAGATACTGAAACCTGGACCCGACCGGATAACAGTTAATCTCATCTTTTAAGTTGCTAAATCCTGTACCCGACCAGATATTAGTTTAACTTCTTCAAAATTGCTTAAACCTGGACCCGACCAGTAGACAACCCAAGTTATTGAAACCTGGACTCGACCGAATAACAATTAATCTCATCTTTTAAGTTACTAAAGATTGAACCTGACCAGATATTAGTTTAACTTCTTCAAAATTGCTTAAACCTGAACCCGACCAGTAGACATCCCAAGTTACTGAAACATGGACCCGACCGGATAATAGTTAATCTCATATTTAAGTTACTAAAGCCTGGACCTGACCAAATATTAGTTTAACTTCTTCGCATTGCTAAAACCTGGATCCGACCAGATAACAGTTTCTGAAGCCTGGACCCGACCAGTAAAACAGTTCGAGATACTGAAGCCTGGACCCGACCAGATAATAATTTAATCTCTTCAATTACTAAAACCTGGACCCGACCAGACAACAGTAAACCTCAATTTCAAGTGGTTAGAGCCTGGGCCCGACCAGATAACAGTTTAAACACTAGTAAAACTCCTCTTCCCCAATAGAATTTTCTACAATCCCCAGTAAGTTACTGCAAAGCCTGGAACCCGACCAGATAACAGTTAACTTCCTTATCCCTAGCAAGTTGGTGTGAAACTTGGAATCCGACCAGACAACAACTAACTTTCAAAGATAATTTCCATGTAGAGCAACAAACAACTAAAATTCCTATACTCTTCCCCCCAATCAGAGATCAACATTCACCATAGAGTTTTCTTCTCAAACAAAATCAACATTCCCCAACGAAATTCTCCTCAAAATCAATATTCCCCAGCGAAAGCCTTCTGTTAACAAAATTTGAAGGCATGCATATTCTTCATATCCAACCACAACCCGGGATTCAACTTCCCATATAACTTCTCAGCTGTAGTCAGGGATTTATTTTCCCGGATAAACATGCATCCCACATTCATATATCATAGCATATACATACGAGATACATTCATCACAATTTAATTCATCTTGCAACATTATGCATACATTTGCATTTTTACAAGCCCATCTCCAACAACTTTCCATCATCTCTCCAAATGACATCTATAAGCCCATTCACCATCCATCTTCGAGTGCAATTTTCTGGGCACTCTAATGTTCAATCATCTTTCACCTTCAAGTCACGAATGGCGGACTCACCAATCTAACTCTTCAGGTTTAAGAAGATTGAACAGGGGAAGTTGTTGTACCCCAAAATTTTATCTCTCATTTCTCAAGGATTTTCTCATAAATATCTTCTATGACGTCAAGTTTGCAACACTCATACATCAATTTAGGCTTGGAATTGGCACAAGGGCAAAATGGTCAATTGCATATTAGAAAGTCAAACTTTGACTTTTTGGTCAACATTACATTCCAAAGATCAAATTTCATCAATACATTTAAGAATATCAAGCTTGATCATCAAGAAGTCCAGGAAGTCAAAAGTCAACTTGAAAAGTCAAGATTTCCAAGACTTAGAAATTTTTCTAAGTGTTTTATACATGATAATTTCATCACTTCATGACATTCTTTCATCAAGATGCAAGACGGTTCAAGGGAAACTTTCAACATGAAAGTTGTAGATCTCCATGATATCTACAACATTGCTTTACACAACTTCTCCTAGAAGTGCTTGGATCTTGAGTTATAAATTCATGAAGTCGTGACATTTTCATTTTACACTTAGAGAAATTTTCAACAGATTTTGTTCAGGATTTTACCCCAACTTCTTGGCATTTTTTCACATAGTTCCAAGATGATATTGTCAAAATGGCCAACATGAAAGTTATAGAGGATGTTTCAAGATTTTCAAAACATCCAAGAGCATGAATTTATCATATTTGTGCTAGGAGATTCAGGGGCATGAAGTTGAGTATCCATTTTTGAATTACAAGCCATTTTTGTTGAAGAACACATAATCCAATTGGCATGATGTGCTGCATAATCTTACTTTGCAGGCCTTCTTGCTTGCAAATCTCTACATAATTTAATGTTTACACAGGAGCTTGAGCTATTACCCAAGTGTTTGAGCCATTGTCCAAAGGATCTTTCCATTTATGGCATAAAGGCACCATTGCTATTCTTGAAATGCAAGCTTTTTGTACAAAGTTTGTCTTTAGCCCATACTTTGCTTGTTGATAATTATACTCAACCATAAATCATGGGAAGTAGCTCCTCAATACCAGCAACTTTGGTACTTCATCTTGGAACCATGGAGTACTTGACATAGTTTGATTTTTGTAATCCAACCAAACCATAACATGCTGTCTTGCAAACTTAGTCAGCTCATATGCACAAGCCTCTTGCCTATAAATAGAAGAAGCATTTGAAAGACAAAGGGGTTAGAAAAAAAGAAGGGAAGAGAGGTGGGAAAAGGTTAGAAAAATAGAGAGAAAAGTCAGAAGTCTTGTTGTAAACTAGCTATCAAAAAACCATAACAGTCCATAAAACTTCCACTCTTGGGTTTTAAAGTCCAAACCTTTGAACCTCTCATACCTTGCAAATTCAGTCCAACCATCTAAACACCTCACATACATCACCTAGAAATTGTCCAAACTCAAGGACAAGCTTCTGCAACACCTTTGCTTTCTCTTCCAAAATTCAAGAACAGTCAAAACAACAACTCAAACTCAGAACATAAGATCTAGCTCCAAGGTAAGTTTCTTAACTTTAGTTATTCATTTCAAGCATCATAAGTAATTAATTTTTTAAAGACAAAGTGTAGTAACCGTTGTCCTTGAAGCTAACCTTTTGTTTATCTTCCACTCTTTTCATTATGTGTTGAAAACTAACCCATGTATGCAGCAAAACAATGTTGAAGTAGAAAAAAATGATAGCATGAGTCGACACATAGCCTTATGAGTCGATACATACTGCTTTACTATTTCAAACAGAAGAAAAAACAGTGTATGAGTCGATGCAAAGCACGTATGAGTCGACACATGCAGTGTATGAGTCGACACATAGCCTTATGAGTCGATACATACTGCTTTACAGGCCCAAAACAGAAGAAAAAAACAGTGTATGAGTCGACGTAAAGCACGTATGAGTCGACACATACCATTATGTATCTACTCATACTGAGTTGACTTGGCAATACAGGGGCAAGGAATGTTATGTGTCGATGCATGTGAGCTTGTGTCGACACATAATAGTTCAAGATGCATTTTTTCCTTCTTTTTACACTTTTTATGTTTCCTTCATGGTTATTCGATATGGTTGTAATATTTAAGTTCCTACTTCATTCCCATTTGTAAATTGTATCCTCATCCCCCAAATGATGTAATAGCGTAGGACTTTATTTTCCGTAATTTAACGCTTTCAAATAAAAATGTCAGTAACTAGGGTGTGTATGGCAAGATGAAATCAACAAGTAGATAACCCTAATCAAAGATTAAATGCATGCAAATCAAACACACTATTCACACATGCACCCTTAGGGTTAACTCCACTTGTTGCCTAAAAAATGGCTATGTTACGCATGTGGGATGTCTTAGCACAAACAAAAATATAAGATCATAGTCCCTCAATGACGCTATCAAAGTTGCCTTTCGAAATGATCTCAGTCCCTAAAGAAAAAATGTTAAGTCATCTCACAACATTGCTATCATGGTTATACGATGACCCGCGCCTGTCCCGTTTACATACAAAGATAGGGTTGTTTACCAAATCAATGGTAAGACAACAATGTCAAAGGAAAAGAAAATGAACAAGAAAGACTTTTGAGTAGGTAGAATGTTTCTAATTACTTGCTCAATTTCAAACAAACATCCTTGATATTTTCAAAACAAACACCTACACTTTCAAACATCTTACAAAATTGAAAACATTTTCAAAAGATCAACATCTTTGTATACATTCTTACGAACGAGAATCATTACAAAGATTGCCTAAACAATGACCTCTTTACAAAATACTTTCAAAAACCACACAAAGCACAATTTCAAACAAAAGCAAGTGATCTAGCAAGTAACTAAGAGCCCATGGAAAACCATGGATAAAAAGGGTGCTAATACCTTCCCTTTTTATAATCTACCCCCCCGAACCCAAGAAACAATCTCAAAGGTATTTCCTGTGCTTTTTCACCTTTCCTTTTGGATAAAAGAAAAGTCGGTGGCGATTCTTGATAACTGCAACATTTGCGATCAAACGCAAAATACCCAAGTCAGTTCTCCCACCGTATCACAGTAGCCCTGCTTGTAGCTCTCAACCAGACCAACTCCCTAACCCGCCAATAGAATGAGAGGATTATGGCGTTGGAAAATGCTCACCAATCAAAGTCTCCCCCGCGGAGGCACCAACAATAAAGATCACACAACATGTCTCCCAACAACATGATCACTGCTGGGAGCAAGAAAGAGCTCGTCTCTTAGCCATCAAAAAACATGATCACACCCTCCTCGGAGAAACCAGCTCTCCCCAGTGGCCAATAAACCAAAGGGAAGATCGAGAAGCCATCTCCTCTATATCAACTGACAGTGCGGATCCTGTCAATCATCTGCTCCCCATTCCATACATAGAATTCAAGGTTATCCTCCTCGGCAATAACCTGAACATCGCAGTAGAAATAACCTTACCAGCCTCCTCAACAAGCAGAGCGCATACAGACCATTTTTGCAAACACACTAGTCGAGCAGACATATGCTCCTCGCGAACACACCAACCAAGCATGCATTATTTTCCCCGCGAACACACCAGTCAAACAGATATATGTTCCCCGCGAACATAACAGCTAAGCAGGCATACGTTCCCTGCAAACACACCAGTCGAGCAGACATATGTTCCATGCAAACACAACACCCGAGCACACATCCTGTCAAAGCTCGTGAGCACAAAGGAGAAAGGCAGAACAAGTCTGTCATCCAAGATATACTATCGCGTCCAAGAAAAAAATGGAAATGGGGCATACTATCTCAAAAAGCCACATGAGAAAGAACTTGCTTGAACATGAAACGCTGAAAAGTTGAAATAATATTACAGCTAATGCCATAACAGTTGACGTGCTCTACCGAACAACGAGCACAATGTGTATCGACTAAAATGTGTGCCCAGGTACAAGCATTGCATTCCAAAATTAAAGCAAGACATACCTCTACTCTTGAATGAGAAGATCATCTGTCTGATGGAGGACCCTTAACCGAGTCCCGCCGTCGCCATCATACCACGATGGTAGAACACCCAACTCGCAATGGGAAGTTCACGCTGGAGAACTCAGGTCACAAACGGGGCCTGAGTTCCTCCCTTTGCTCAGAAAATAACCCTATTCGTTCGACTAGTTCCCCTCACTTTCAAACTCTGATACTGTTCAGCAAACCCTAAACACTTATCAACAATTATTTATAGAGCAACTCAAGACAACAACATTCATAACGAACAACATTTAAACACTTAGCAAAAGTGATAAAATAGACATCCCAAGTGGACGAGCATACAAACACGCATAAATATAATAAATAACAACACATCACGTACGCGCATGTCCTCGTAAAAATCATGAAATGTCCCTGTCGCAAACAACAAGTGCCAACAGTGCACTTTCCTCCTCGGCGCACGGATTGGCTCTAAGTCGTCACTCCTATCCTAGAAGCAACGACTTTGAGGGCTCTTGTTATGGTCTGGCCCAATTCCTAGGCATGGCCCAATCCACTCTTATATCCAAGATGGCCCAATAGCTTTGGCCCAATCAATTGGGACATGTAAAGAACACCTTTTCCCTTCTGCCCTTCATCTAGGGACACATGGTTTATTGTCCCCCAGGACCAACAAGACCACTGATGCCTTCAACTGCACCTCTGTCTGCGCCAACAACTACTTCTCATTATCCTCGTCACACATAGAGTAATCATCCAAGATCTACCACAACATGTTTGTCTGTGACAACGCCTCTGCCCCTCAGTCGAGGAGTCGTGGTCGGTTGACCCCCAAGATCAACAAGACCATATCTGCCCGCTCAAACAGGCTAGTCCTCATCCTGCCAGCCGCACGAGGACAACCATCCAGGAATGGCCAGAATCATATTTGCCCGTGAGCACCTCTATGCTCATTATAACTGCTAGTTTCGAGCATCTATGCCCGTCATGACCAATTCCTGACAACCGCCGTGTAATCGTCATTAACGAGATCAAAAACATCTCGAGTGCCAAACAACACACACATATGAATCGACCATCAATTCCAATTCTTTTCGTTGAATACTCGAAGTTTTATGTTCAAACTACCATTTCCTTCGTTCATCTTCTATATTGTGTAAATCACTCAATTCTCACCACACTCGTGTTTCCCAATCCCGCATGATCAAGAAATATGATTCTCTTTGATTTTGATCTTCAATTCAGTGTGAATTTAAGAAACGAAATCAATCACACACCTCACGTACACTTCATGTTTCCCTAAACTAGAATCAAAGCTATCGATACCAATTTATTGGAGTTCACACCTCTATTGATGCACAAGATGAAGAAGATGAAGATGAAAGAATTACAGAGAGAGAGAGAAAGAGAGAAAAACTATGACTAAATTTCTCTTCCAAAATTGTAAAAATTAAATTTTATAAATGAAACTATCAATAAATTTATCTACTAAGACCGAAATGTAAATACTAACCAAATAAAACTCAAATACTAATTAAATATAGAATTTAAATTACATCTAAGAAATCTTAAATTTAAAATAAAGCCAATTTTTTAACACAAAATTAATTATACTCAAAACCAACCAAATTTGTCGTAATCAATTTTACAAATTCAAAATGAATTATGATGCTCCAAAACGTATGCTAAAACTTTTGAAGAAAAAGAGTAAATTTACTTTAAAAAAAAGGATGCAAACAATGTTCAATTTTGAAGAAAATCCTTAAGTGGTCATATAAATGATAGACATTGGCCTTCAAAAATCAAAAAACAATCTCCCATCAAATGAAAATTACTTAGCGCCAATCCGAAAATAAAAATCCACCCTGGCGATCCGCGTGACGCTTATTTTTCGCAATCATTTCTCATCCAACGGTTCATATCACCGAGTAGGTCTTCCGCACGGATAACCATCTAATCCAACGGCAAAGCATTTATTATCTCAAATCCACTATAAAAACACTTGCCACACATTCAACGTAACACATTTCAATTTAGCTCCGACAATTTCAATCAGCTAACAAAGCATCATAATCTTGCAATCATTTCGTCATGTCTGGAAGAGGTAAGGGAGGAAAGGGTTTGGGAAAGGGCGGAGCAAAGCGTCACCGCAAAGTTCTTAGAGATAATATCCAAGGAATCACCAAACCTGCTATTCGTCGTCTTGCAAGGCGTGGTGGTGTGAAGCGTATAAGTGGATTGATCTATGAAGAGACTCGCGGTGTTCTCAAGATCTTTCTTGAGAATGTTATCCGTGATGCTGTCACTTACACCGAACACGCTCGCCGCAAGACAGTCACTGCTATGGATGTTGTTTACGCACTCAAGAGGCAGGGCAGGACCCTTTACGGTTTCGGGGGTTAGGTTAAATGTTGTTATTCTTGTTAGAATAATTAGTATGAGTAATTAGTCATATGTAATGACTTGTTGAATTAATTTCAGTTTGTTGAATCTTAATACATCTGTAATTGTTGTTAAATTGTTGTTCACAGTTCATCTCCGTATTTCCTTAAGCTAGCAATATCTAAATCGCTTTGATGAATTGGAATTTATGTTATTTGGAATGTAAAATCTTTATACTTAGTAGCATCGATGAAGACTGATAAATAAAGATTTACCAAGAGGCTAGAGCCATCACCACCAAAGAGCCTAACATTGATGAATTGGACCGCTACAGTTAATAGAAATTAAGAATCCAATTCATTTTTTTTTTAAATTAGGAATATTCCAACAGGTTTCACAATAAATTCTGCATTATTTATAGAGGTGGTTTTGCGTCTAGGCATGAGCAATTTTGTTTAACTCGCGGCGCATTAGGCTAAATGAACTTGTACATCTACAATGTTTATTCTCAATTCATTTCTTTGAAACATATCCCTTATACAACTCTAATATGGGAGTAAGAGAGGGATAAGAGATTTAGTACAACTATAATTATATACACGTAGCTGAAGATTTTACAAAGGAGATAGCGGAACTCTTTAATGAGATTCTTTATTGCGGATCAATACAAAATGAATCTAGAGGGTTAACGACTTGACATCTTGTGGTGGTTTTTAGAAAAAGCTTCATATGATTATAATATTTCGTCAAGGTAAATAGCGCTGAAGGTATTGCAAATTAAGGGGATTAAATGAGTGTGATGAGGATTGATCCATCTATTGCAAAGTGCACAAGAGAAGATAGAGAGTAAAGTGAGGATTATGACTCTTAAAGAACATCAATATGTAGAAATTTAATATGTAGAAATTTTAAATGAGTCTTATACTCAACTTTATGTTGTTGATATGTGATTAGAGGATGCTATGTTGGGGAACGGATTCTCTAACGTTCACGCGGGAACGTTAGAGTGACTTTCTCTTATTCTCATTCGTAAGATATTTTTAAGTGGTTAAGATACTTATATGTGTCTTCTACTATCAAACCTTTATTCAAAGATTGCAAAACTACCTAAACTGTCATTTCTCTAAATTATTTCTACACATCAGTTTTCCTATTTTCGTAATTAACAAATTCACCCTCATATAATAAAAGCTTTTCTCACATCAGGCAACATGTGTTGCACTATTATTAGACATTAATATTTTAATATTTCTCGCATTAGGCAACTCCCTTATTCATTTTTCTACTTCTCTGTAGCCTCCGCTCCCTTATTCTCTCACGTTCAACCCTATCTCTCAAATCCATAATTTTCACGACTTCCATCGCAACCACGTTCATCTCTCCCATTCAATCTCCCTTCGTCTCTTACATTTACTCATCAACCATGTTCGCCTCTACTCTATTCGTCCAGAAAAAGATCAAACCCTAACACCCAAAATAGATCTGAAGGTTATTTCTATTTTAATCTACATTTTGTTTTTTCTACTATATAGATCTAAAACACATGCATTGTTTATTTTAATTTTAAGAAATATTTTTTCTGATTGATTATATATTGTATTGTTGCAGTTATACCTATTATGTCTGTGCAAGAACTTGCCAGGAATGAGAAATCTCGAGTTTGCATTATAGGGATTTTGCTGATGAGGAACTCAAGGATAAGATTTTCTGCATTCGTTTTCCATCCATTGAAACTACATATGAGCTCTTCTGATTTTTAATTTTAGGGTTTGTTATCACTCATTATCCTTCGTTTTGATTTTCCTTTTCTCTACTTCACAAACTGGTTTCGCTTCCTTATGATCCTGATTCTGACGGTATATTCTGATGGAATTTCAGTGAATTCTATTTTCCTTTTGAAACCTAATTTTGTATGCAATTTCTTTATAGAAAATAGTGTGTTTTCTGTTATAGCTTATGAAACTAATTTGTTAATATTCTAGCTTAAAAGTTCTAGTTATTTTAGCTTTTCGAGTTCATATTGTATATGATTTGATATGAGTTTATCTTACAATTTATGTGCTTATGTAGATTTTAAAACAACATCAGGTGTTTAGTTCATGTTCTGTATTGTAGCATTTTCTCTGTTTTTTTTTATACCAAACTCATGGTATGTTATGTTTGCAATCCATGAAAATTGTGTTATAGTAGGATTTTATAACACAACTTTGAATGTGATTTTTCTTCAATCTTTTGATATGCAAGTCATTAGATATTCGCATTATGCTTTAAGCTATTTGGCAAATTGTCCTTCTAGGATCACCTATATCAGGCATTTTACCATCTTACCATTCTATATTCTCTAAAGTGGTGGAGATATGAGGTTAACAAGTTATTTTGTACGCTTGCTTCTTTATCTTTTGATGATTAGGTACATTGTGTTTGCAATACTCTATCCATTGAGAGTGTTTCCTGGAGAAGGTGAGTTCATATACATATTCTCCCTCTTATCATTAATTTTTGTTATCAATGAATTTTAAGGTAACTTTTCAGGCCTACCATTTAGTTATTATGATTTTCTTAAGGTAACTTTCTATGTCATAAATTAGATACGATTATTTTTTCTTCTACTATAACCTCATTCTTGAAAATTGACTCATATATAGCACGTAGAAATTCGTTCAATTTCACTGTGATGTAAAATGTTATTTTGTTCCTTTCTGTTCAATTATGGTTGATTTGGTTCTGATTTGTTCGAACTAAGAACACCCTTTTGGTTACTTCCTTTTTCTTTCACTCATACTTAATCCTCAACGCACATCAGTTGCTAGACGGTAATGGCTGCCCAACTCTCAACGTATTATTGCCAATGGTTTGTATGCAAACCAGAACTCTCAAAAGTCTAAGTTTGAAGTCATTCCAAAATATGGATCCAACTGTGATCAAAGGGCAATAATGTGAGTACAACTTATTACATTTATTTCAAATTCTCAAAGATCTCATCCTTTATATTTATTGTTTGGTTATGTTAACTCTGTTCTTTTATAGATATTGAGAAAACACATTATGGAGATGTGGTTTATGTTGATTGAAATACTCATGATATAAACTTAATTTTGACAGGGTATTTTCCCCTGTCCTCACTCACAAGGTGTTTGGTTAAATGTCCCAACCGAATTCTTTCTTCTTTTTGCTTTAGTTTTGATTTTTTTATACTACGATGTTATAATATTGATGATTATGTTCAAAACGCAGCTTGTGAATTGGTTATTATTCATTATGTGAACGATTTCAAATTGTTTTATCTCGGTTAAAGGTTATTATTTTTATGGGATTTTTGTACTTCATTTTTGAAAAAAATTATTAATGTTTTTGTCAAAATTTGTTAATGAAAATTTTGGAGATTTTTGCTGAAGATACTTTGGTTTGATTTTTGTCTCATTTTATCTGTACTATTTAATCATTAATCCTCAATAGGCTGGTCAGGATACTCTTCTCCTAAATATTCTTTCAAAATATTGTGAATGTATCTATCCTATAATCTGGTTATTTTCTTTATCTGCTTTTCCATTTATGAACTCATTTTTTCCATTTCTTTTATATTTGTTAACTGGTATACACATATCTTTACCTTTCCTAATTCATCCATGTTATTTATTTCTGAAATAGCATTCTCCTTCATGATTGAGGGAAAGAATGAGGAGATGTCTACATCTGAGTTATCCGGCGAGGCACAGATACATTGTATTTTCCAGTCTATCTTTGTTTGGAGTTTAGAGGTATATATTGTTGTATTTATATATGAAATAACAATATTGTTATACTTTTACACATTTTTATGTCATACTTAAAGTAGAGATAGAAAAGACAAATATAATTTACATACTAGCCCATTTGTATCTGATTAGAAACAATCAACCAACCTAAGAGTTGTGTTGCTTCTATTCCTTTTCTCCTGAATTAGCTACTTTGAGAATTTTTGTGTAACTTGACACTATCTTAAAGGAGGTAGACCCATGTGAAGGATTGACTGATTATGATAAAGGCTTAAAACTATCTTAAGTTATTAATCCAAAGTATTGTGGTGCTAGAGCTTAGATGAATGTGCAATTAATGTCGTATTTCACCTAACTTTTTATTAGGTTAGATTATTTTATGAAAATTCTTCTTTATTGTGTCTTGAAATTAATTAATTGTAAGAAAGTAAAAGAAATTTGAAGATATAAACTATGTTTATGAGTTGGTTTTGTTAACTCTACATTTTCAAGTTACTTTGCATCTTTAATTATTATAATAATGAACTAATTTATATACTTCATTCATGTAATGTGTGGTTGTGGAGGTCGAATGATATGAAGTTAAAAAGCATTGTAATGTGAAATGATTTGGATGCTTCAGAATCACACTTAATTCTATATTTGGATGCTTTCAAACTTTCTTATCAGAGGTATGCTTTCACAATTCTATACTATGTCCATACATGTTATTTTATGTTGAATCTGCTGTAGTTAGACACTTTTTATAAAAGATTATTAATTCAATAAATAACTAATGACAATTTTACTTTTTGCCAAGTGAACTTCCATTATATATTATGTAAATATGACATTATTAGCATGAATGTTTGATGCACTTTTTAGTCTTGAATGTTAAGTGTTATCAGTTCCTTAAGTATAAAAAATATAAATTTGTTATTTTACAATCAATTGCTTTTTCTGTCATGAAGAGCTTTCTAAAAATGGTAAATATTATCATATTGAAATAAAAATAATATAACAATCTAATAATCTATTACAATGTAAATATTGTAAAACTCCTCCATACTGATTTCAAACCACTTCGAAATGAATTTAATATAATATATGTTTATTAAATCAACTCATGTCCTATTTACATGTCAAGTAAATGAGTCAAATTTGAGTGTATTAATAAAAATAAAGAAAAGATGGTTCTGCTGCAATATATCTAACAAAGTTGTCATAAGAACCTCAAAATAAAAGTCTGCATAAGTTCTCAAGACATCATTTGAAATTATGAAAAAACCAGTGTATAAGACTTTGTATAGTCATTAGGACATAATTTGTTTTCTTACTAACTTGAAAATTAGTCAATAAGGCTTTATATAATTAAAAGTTAACATTCTTGAATCGATAGACCATTTATAGCAACTATTTATGGAAAAACCGGTGTATAAGACTTTCTATATATTATGGTTGTTCCTGGAAAATTGGACATGCTTCATTATATTAGGTTAAAGATCTTACTAAAAGATTAGCGTTCAAGTAATTTCTTTGTATATGATTTTGATCCTTTCTCTGCAAAATGCAATCCAACTAATTGGAGACAACTCTAACAATTATGACGATGATTATAATCTTATTTTAGTGTAAATTTTCAATTAGCTTTAAACATTGTTTTTTTTAGTAATTTTTCATCAATCTACCATCGAATCAAAACTTAGATTTTTGTTACTTCATCTCCAGGCTTTGTTGGAAGTTGATCTTTTGTAGTAATCTCCTTTGATCTTCTAACAACTTTTTCATTCTCTTGTGAACTTTTTCATTCTGTTAATATTTTTTCTTAACAATGTTTGAGTCATATTTCTATTATTTTCACGGACCACTATCATCAAAATATATATTTTGTTTTAGTTAACAATTTCTTTTATTTTAGACACAATTTTTTATAATTAAATAATTCATTTCAAATTTACATACATATATTTAAATAAAATTTATATCATATTTTTTCATGGACCACTATCAACATAATACTTTTTTAATCATATATTTATTTTAAAATATTAATTTGTTTCTCCATCTCACAATTTTTCTTCTTCTTTTTTATATGATTAGTTAATATAATTAAATCTATATGAATATTGTTTATTTTATAAATAAGTAAATTATTTTAAATTTTGTATTTATATCTACAATTTTGTATTTGTTAAATTTTTATTTTTTTTCTATAATTAATTAATATTTTATATTTATGTTTTTTTATATATATATAATTATTTAATACAATTTAGTTTTTATAATTATTATTTATTTTAAGTTTAATTATATTATATTCATTGTTTTTAATATATTTAATTGTATTTATGTCTTTTCTTTTATATGATTAAACTAATAATTAATATTTTGATTATAAAAATTCCTCATAATTCTTTTTATTTATATTACTTATACCATTCAAAAAATACTACATTAGAAAAAATTCACTCGTGCGGGAGGAAGAGTCTCTGACCAAGTTTATTAAAAATAAAATCAAAATAGAATTAGGAATGACAGAAAACCTAATTACAGAGGAAGGAAAGAAGTCAAAGAACAATATCATATTCACAAATCTTCACCTTCAGCCACCGCCACCTTGTCGTCTCCTCCCTGACTGTCGTTTTTCCACTTCAACCATTGTTGCTTTGCTTCTTTCTCTGTCGTTGGTTTTCTTCTTTCTTCGTCCTTGTTTATCCGTTTGCGATGTTGCTTCGCTTAAGCCGTTGTTTCTTCGCTTACATTGCCACCGCATCTTTACTTATTTCTCCGCTGTTGCTCCGTTTCTGATGCCACCATTCCAAGGTTAGTTGAATTTCTGTTTTTCGTCATCTGTTTATGAAAATTTGGAAAAAATAATCACTGATGCTCTATTTATGAAAATTTGGAAAATCACAATAACTTGAAATTTGCAGGAATTATGATGAACATAGAATAACAATATGGAAAAGTTGTTATTATTATTATTATCATATGTGTAGCATAAAGAAGACTAGAAGGTGTTATTATTGTCCTATGGTATTTTGATGTCGCCATTCCTTTGTATTTTGTAGGAATTATGTAGATCATATGTAGCCGTTGTATCCCAAAATTTACCCTCCCATTTTTCTTTCAAGATATTCTCCTTGGGTTTCTCAAATGCTCAAGGTGGCTTAAGAATTGATCAAACAAATTCTCCTCCTGAGTATTGGATCCACAACTAGGGTTTGGTATTTCTCAAGCAAGATTGGGTTTCCAAGGTCTCAAGTGGCTTTCATGGTGCTTCATATGTAATCAAGAATGCTCATATCAAATTTCATGCCTTGAATCACAAGTTCGCTCAGTCAATTGCTCAGACGATCGAAAATCAACTGTATTGACCAAAAGGTCAACATTTTTAAGATCAAGTTCAAACGATTGTAACTTCTTCATTATTCCATATTTTGTAGTGTTTCTTTTTTCGTATGACTCTCCTTGTCGTCATCTCCAACTTCTCCTTACAAGTCAAGAGCTGATTATGTGCGAAAGATCATAAAAAATTTGAATACTTTAGAGGTCACTTTGTGGATTTTGACCTAATCTTAAGTAAATACTGCCTGACTTTTCAAGAATCATAACTTCCTCAATTTCTAACATTTTGAGACGATTCTTTTTGCACTTTGTCCTAAATGTGTCATCTACAAGTTTTCTTCAAAGCTCGAGGTCAAATCGTGCTTAAAAGACCGTAAAATATAGCGGAAACATTATAGTTCATTCTTCTTGACTTAAAACTTTCTTGACTTCAAATTTCAATTCACGGTGCCAATTTACAAATGCAACAACTTTTACCTCGAAGCCCTCTTCTATTGATCATTCAAGGCCTTTTAGGTTTGGTTTGATTAACGATGCAAGATGAGTTGATTTAAGATTTGTAAATAACTGGTACAAGGAATTCCTCTCGAGTATTTAAAGTGAGTTCACAAAAGATCATAATTGAACATTCACCGAGTTTTGAGAAGAAAGTTGATTTTCATTTGAATGGCATGCCATGGGTGAATTCAAGGCCATTTCAGAAGAAGAATCTATCTAGAATTCTTGGAGTTCTTGTCATTTAGAACTCAAAGGTTAAATCGAGCGTGCAAGACATAGTTCATTTGTTAAATTTTACTTAAGGCATTTTGCAAGGTTTCAAGTTCATTAATTCAAATTTCAAACTAAATGCTAAATTCATTGATTCAAAGATGTTTGCTTGTCATGATTCATTCAAAAGTGAAGGATGCACCTAATTAAGATATAAGTTACAATTAGACATAATGTACATCAAGATTACAAGAACAATTCTTCACAGAGAATCCTTATCAAGATTTTGTCCACTTTGTCAAAATGTTGTCCACAAGAAGCAAAGCTCTGCTGCCCCTTGCTTTTCCTTCTCCAAACCTTGCACAAAACAAACTTGCACCTGCTGTCCAAAGCCCTGCATACAGCAGTCCAAAACTTGTCAAATTTGCACCAAAATGGTAATGCAAAAAAACTGCCCTGCTGTCCACTGTTAAACTGTCCAAAACCAGTCCAAAACCTGTCAAAACAGTCCAACAATTACACAAATTCAGCAAAACATAAGCTGCAGCAAAAAGTATGAAGATAGTTTAACAAAAGTGTTCAAAATCACCAAAATTTCCCTCTCAAATAACCCTCACATCTGCTATAAATCAGAACAATACATAATAAAAAAAACAACACAGTAGAGGCCCCCGAAAAAATTACAAAATTGAAAAAAAAACTCATGTGTTCTTCATCGTAAAATTGATTCATCAGCATCACCAAACTCATCTCCATTTCTGTTCACCCTCCATCTTTATTATCCACTTCTGCCCCTTTGGATTGCCGCTTATCCGACGTGCAAGCCTACACCCCACTAATTCCACTTGACAATATCCACCAGATACACCCTTCTTCCATCCAACATCATTGAACTGCTCTCTCTGTTGATTTCTCCACTGTAACCCCAAATATCACCTAACCACCTTCATGTTAAACCCATCGTAACACCCATAAACCCCAAACTTCCATTCTGCAAACCCAACCTCCATACGCGATACTCAAAACCTAACTCCTTCTGTCTTCATCTGCTGTACCCCAATTTTTGCCCCTAAGATCCCTTCATCATACCATGTTAATTCAATCACAACAAGATCACATTAGGGCTTTTGGTTCTTCTACATATCTTTAGCTTTGCTCTTTGAGGAGTTACCAAGCACCTTGACTTGTTTTCTTTTGTGATCATGAAAATTTTGCTTTGATTTTTTTTTTTATTAATAAAATGCAATATTGGATTTCCTTACTTGTTAATAATGTAGGTAAAGGCAATGGGGTTTAGCAGGTTGCTTCATGGGTTCATGAATTTTCATGCCCTAGTCAACATATCTCGAGGAGTTCAAACTTCACTATTGGAGTGGTTTTGGAAGAAATGGCATTACAAGGCTTACTTTGGTTCAACATATTTCAAATCTATCAAAATTGATTCAAAAGTACAAGGGGTTAAGGGAAGAAGTTGTCATGATTGAACAAGGTCTTGTTCCTATTGGTCACAAGAGCAAATTTTTATCAAATTTCAAGATATGGAAGTGGTTTTTGTGGCTATGAGTCCTCATCATCATCCTCAAGATCTTCTATTCACAAAGAAAAAATATTGGCACAAGAAGTTTGTTCAAACTTGTCAAAGTTTCTCAAAGCATTCTCTTGATCTAGAGGCTAGGGTTTTGAACTTCAAAGGAGCATATCTTGCTCATCTTTTGGTATTTTTGAGTGATTCCAAAGACATATTTCTCTTAAAAGAGTTACCAACAAATCACTTCAAAATTTCCAAAGAGTTTTCATGTGGAAGGAACTTGGTGAAGAAGAAAGATTATAAGTCATCCAGATGAATCCCCAATTTTCCATATGTGACTTCAAATGGTCATAACTTGGTAAATTTTTATCACCTTGAGTCCATTCTTTTTCCATGCAGATCTTAAAGATGTGTACCTTATGCCTTCTTTTATGTGAAAAGTGAGAAACTGGATAAAAGTTGCCTTAAGAATGCAAAATATTATAGGTCATTTCATGATTTTTGGCCAACTTCAACAAGTCATAACTTGCTCAATTTTTGGAGATTTTGAGTGGTTCAAATTGAAAAATGTCATTCAAGAGATTTAATTCATTCCATATTCTTTGTCCAAGAGCAAATTCTAAGTGGAAGGCTATGTTTAGATACAAAAGATTATAGGTCATTTTTGAAGAAGAACTTGAAATATTTCAAATATGGAAAGTCAACTCTTTTTCTTCAACTTTGACTCCATATAACTTTCAGATCAAGCATCCATTTGATTCCATTCTTTTTCCATTGCAAAGCTTGTAACCTCATATTTCCAAAGCATCAAGAATTATGCCCTAAGACCCCTTGAGTTGGAAATGCCATGGATTTGAATTTGGTAACTTGAAATTGAATTTTTTCACAAAGTCAGGATTTTGAAATCTTTGTTTTGGCTTCTAAACACAAGTTTTCCACGCGTTTTTGTTTCTAATCATGATTAGAAACTTGCCAGAAGTGATTAGCATCATGAAATGCACGATTTGGCTGAGTTTTGATCAATTTGAGTCACACTTTCTTCATGATGTAGACCCACACGAATTCCCTCCAAAATGCATCATTCACTCTTCCTTTTGATCCCATTTGCTTCCCTATAAATAGAGGGCCATCCCCCATCCATTTTCCCAAGCTTAGAGAGCCAAGAACACCCTGCCAAAACCTCACACGAACCCACTTTTTTCTGAATTCAGTTTTTGAAATTTAAGCTTCCTTTTCCAAAATTCTTTGTGCAATCATCATCCTTGAACTTCATACAAACTCTCCAGCACTTAAACCAATCAAAACGACCCATAATTCAAGCTACATAAGTCCAGTTTCAGAGCTTCTTACTTGAACTTCGAAAAGGTAGAATTCTCCACCATTTGGATCTAAATCAAGCACTAATCTATTCTACTCCTTTGTCTAATTCTAATGCTGCTTACAATTTTTAAATCCATTGAGAATTAAGAGAGAAATCCTAAATTTAAGGTGCTCGCTATTTTCTGAGTTTTTGATTCATAGCTCTCTCCATACTTTATATAAATTTGGCGTGATGGTTGTGTTAGAATCGTCTTGAAGAGACGAGTTCAATGATGCTAGCCAGGGATCCTAATTTTTCCATTTGAAGGATCTCACAAAATCCCCATTGCAGGGTGTCTGGAGGTTGAAGATGATGACATGTCTCGTCTCAGCCAATGATAGCGTGCCAGACGTTTTAATTTCATTGGTTGCCCTTTTTCTGATCACATGTGTGTTTCACTAAGGTCCATATCAAGCACAACGCGTCTGGTCTATTGGATTAGCTTACTAACGCGTTTTGACTTTGATCTGATGGTCCACATCTTTTTGGTTTTATTTTATTTTCTGATTTTATATTTTATTTGATTAAATTTTCAAAAATTCATAACTCTTTTATTTTTTATCCAAAAATTATGAAAAAATTCACAAAAATACTTTGAATTATTTCTGATCTCATGAATATTTTTTCACATTTTTATTTTAACATTTGGTATTTTTTATATTTTTTGTATTATTTGCTTTCTTTTAATTACTTAAAAAATACTTTGACATTTTTTAATTCTGAAAAAATCTATAAATATCATTTTGCATATTTTTGACTTTCTGGAAGTTTTGTGGAATTTTATATTGAGGTTTACTATTTTTGATCTATTTTATGTTTGTTTTAGAAATATTAAATAGTTTAAAAATAGTTTCTGACTTTTAAAAATTACCAAAATTTTTATAAAAATATTTGGATCCATTTCTGATTTTTCTATGACCTTGTTTTTCATTTCTTGATTAATTTGAACATACTTGATATTTTCTTCATTATTTTCTATTTTTAACATTTTTTTAACCCTTTTAATGTATATATTAAATATGATATTATTTTGTGATTATTTTCTGATTATTTTCTGGCTGTCTTGAGTTGATTTTTTGATCATGACTTTATTAACATCATTGGATCTTAGGTGTTGAGTTCAACTCCACCAAAATGGATGAATGCTTTTAATAATAGTTTGATTAAAATTTTAATTCAAAAGTGGTTTATTCATCTTTTTTCCCTAATCCTCTTCATCTCATCCCCTTCTCATTGTACTAAATGTTGTTGGAGCATGATCTCTATATCATGTCTCAAAACAAATGGTGCATAGATTGCTATTGACCGACCTCAAAATAGGTGCGGCTTCTATATAAGTCCACTTACGATTGCTTAACATATCGCTAAATTTTGTCCCGATTCGAATAAATGATCATGCGTGGCCCAAACTTATGATTGTAAGCCCAAGTATGTTAATTTGATCTCTTTGATCCAATAATCTTGAGATTCATTGTGTGGAGGCTTTGGTTCTACCAATCCTCTAATGGATCTACAACACCTTTGGTCAATGCATATCACTTAAATATCATTGATCATTAAATGGTACTTGTGAGAATTCCAAATGGATGATATACTTGACAAAAAGCAAATGCAACTTATTGTGTGGAGGCTTTGGTTCTACCAATCCTCTAATGAGTTCCAAATGCAAGTTTCAAGATGGTCATCCAACTAACCACTAATTATTGACTTGTTTTATCTTATGCTTTTATTCCTTTTTATGCTTTATGTACTATTTATTTTTCTAGCATTTACATTTCATGCCATTTTCATATTTGCTCATTTAAGAATTTATTTTATTGTCATTTTTACTTTGCTCACTTGAGCTTTTCTTTTCTTTTCTTAATATACTTAATAATCAACATAAACCCTAAAAAACTCTTAATGATACTTGGACTATTTGGTTACTATCCTTGGCATTATGGAGCATGGGACTTTTTCTTAGACTTAGGATTAGAGACCTTGGCCTATCTTGGAGACCTTGTGATCTTATCTGATTTTGTCTGGAGTTCTTGAGATTTACCTCAAGACATTGGGTTGCTTGTTTATTTTTGTGTGCAGGTTTTTGTGATTACACCCTTTGTTTGTAATCTGGAATTCACCCGTATACAGCCGTTACTCTGCCCAATTTTTGTGAAGATTTAATACACCTGAAGTCTGGTTCTCTCAAGAGGTCTAGTATCTTTGCTTGCTTGGTTTCAATCTAAAGAATGAGAATTCTATCGTGACTCATAATGTCAAGTATCGGCTTCTTGTTGGTTAGATGATTCTTCTCCTTAGCTTTTACCTTATGCTTTAGGATAGTCTCTTCTTCTCCTCCCATCTTCTTTAATTTCAAAAATCTTCTACCCCTTTTTGAAAACTCTTCTTGTTTTTAAACTTGAACCATTTTCATAATAAACTTGGACTTAGGTCCATGCATTTTCAAAACATTTTCATGAATAAATTTCAATCAACTTAATAATACCTTGAAATTTTTTGTGAGAAGACTAAAAGTCAATCATTCTCATTTCAAACCACTTTGCCACTTTGGCTTTTTTATTTATTTTAAAAACCTTTTCTAAAAAGGTTAGACTATTGTCAATCCTTGTAGTGATGCAAACAACTATACTTCTATGATATATAGTGAAGTGAGATATTTTCCACTTGGGTGTTGAGTAAGGCATTGTTGATTTTAAAATCTAAGCTATATCCTCCACTTTGAGATGATGCAAATTCTCCTTTCTCATGATTGTGGATAGTAAGTATGTTTTCCACACGGACAATGACGATGATGTATTATCTCATAAAATTAACCAACACACTTGTGTTTCAAATTTTAAAAAGATGAACTACGTGTACCCCGATCCCTTATTGCATGAAAGGTGGTACGTAGGCACTAAAGGTTCACAACCGCGACGGGTACAAAAATCATAAAGTGTATT
This sequence comes from Vicia faba, assembly GCA_948472305.1. Classification (NCBI taxonomy): domain Eukaryota; kingdom Viridiplantae; phylum Streptophyta; class Magnoliopsida; order Fabales; family Fabaceae; genus Vicia; species Vicia faba. Next base: position 82,541,667 of record OX451736.1, read on the forward strand.
TCTTTTCTCACCTCCACCATCCATTTTATATACAACATATTTTTATAGCCAAAATATACATATTTTTACAAAGAGGTTCCTGTGGAGTACCGTAGATGTTTTAGGTGCTAATACTTTTCCTTTGCATAACCAACCCCATTACCTTGAATTTTCCCCCCTTTTTTGGGTTATTCGCTCTTTTCCCATTCCTCTGGAAACAATAAAGCACGGTGGCGATTTTTATTTTTGATTTGTATAAAGTCTAGTCAATCCAATGGCTTAGTCTTGAACATTTCTACCGCTATAGAAAAATGGCGACTTCACTGGGGAAAGATTGACCTCTTGCTGGTCCATCCCTAAGTGGATTGAGCCTATCTTTGTTTATATCTGTATATGTGCTATTGTTGTTTATGTGTTATATTTTGTATATATGTTTGTTTGGATTTTCCTGGTTTTCAAGGTGCTTGGTGATACTCATAAGTCCTATACCCGAATTTGGGCAAACTTTAAGATAGGATGGGCGGTATAGTCATGTTAACTTTGAGGGAGTAATCCAAAAAAAGGAGGCATGAGATCCCCCACTCAGTGGAGGCCCCTTTGACTGTAGTGTCGTTTACCGAGTAATCAGGAAGACGTACTGCTTTCAACCTGGGAGCCTGCTGAAACTCAGGACCGTAGAATACCAAACCCATCTTGGCCTTTTAGGTGTAGTGCGGAAGCTATGACAGAGTAATCCAGAAATAGTTGTCACGCGATACTACGCTCGGACGAGTCTTTCTTGAGAATATTACTAATTACCGAGTTAATCAGGAAGTTGGTAATATCCGAAGGAAGGATGTAGACTCTGGGAACCTCTAGAACCTTGTTCGGCAGGTGATAAATTTTTAGACCAACACCTTATGGGTAGTACCTTCGACCTCATGATCGTGACGTTGAACCTATGAACTCTATATGTGTAATCTTGTGTGTGATTGTTGCATCATGCATCCATGCACTCATAAGCATCTTTTGAAGAAAACAATATTTCAAGGGATTTAAAGGTTGACTATTTCTGAATATCTCAGGTACTTTTAACCATGGATTATGGAAAGAGAAAGACCGGGAAATACAGTTTCAAGAATCCCAAGATAGATGAGTTGATCAGTCTAGTTCCAGATATCGAGTGTTATGCAGACTTTCGGAAGAAGTATGGGTCCATTATTCGTCTCATGAAGCTGAAGATGAAGGAGGGTATTCTCTCAACCTTGATCCAGTTCTATGATCCGATGTATCACTGATTTACTTTTCCCGATTATCAGTTGATGCCTACACTGGAGGAGTATTCTTATATATTGGATTTACTTGTTACCGATCGTGTTCCTTTTACTGGTTTGGAGGGCGAGCTAAAACCACATGAGATTGCTGCTTTGATTCATCTGGGGAAGTCTGAGCTGGAAGCCCATATGACTTCCAAAGGAGGGATTAGAGGATTATCAACTCAGTTCTTATTGGAGAAAGCTCGTTACTTTGCCAGAATGAAGAGTACGGTTGCTTTTGAGGCCACACTTGCTTTACTCGCTTATGGATTGTTCTTATTTCCTAATATGGACAAGTTTGTCGACATTAATGCTATCAGGATTTTCATGATTGGAAACCCGGTTCCTACACTATTGGGTGATGCTTATTACTCTGTTCATCTTCGGAGTTCCTATCACATGGGAATAATTATCTGTTGCACGCCTCTGTTATACCGATGGTTCATCTCTCATATGCCCCAGTCTTATGCTTTTTGGGATGTCAAGAAGGAACCCCGTTGGGCTTCTAAGATCATGACACTTACTCACTCGGATATTGATTGGTATCATCGAGCTTATCAGGATGTGGAGATTATTGACAGTTGTGGTAGTTTCCCCAATGTGTCTCTTCTCAGTACAAAGGGAGGAATTAACTATAACCCTGTTCTTGCACGACGACAACTTGGTTATTCGATGAGGGATAAACCGAATAGTATTCATTTGAGTAGTTTATTTCTGAAGGAAGGAGAAGACCATAGGGAAGCTAGGGAGTAGATTGCGGAGGCCTGGCGTCACATTCATAAGAAGAGTAGGAAGGATTTGGGACCTAGGGGGGCTGTTTCTTTGGAGCCATATCTTCAGTGGATCCGATCGAGAGCCATTTAGTTGAAGATGTCGTATACTCGGGAGACACCCATGCCTGATCTATTTGTAAAGACCACTCCTCCCTTATTTAATGATCTAGAAGAGCTGCAACTTGCTTTGGTTAGGATGCAACAGGAAAGGGATGTTTGGAAGAACAAGTTCCAGACTTTAGAGAGTTCCTACAGAGCAGACATGAAGGAGAAAGACGATTTGATTGAGATCCTTGAGATTCGAGCGGTAGAGTCTATGGAGAGGCAAGGGGATTTATTTTCCCCTAAGCCTCAAACAGGTGCTGATTACTCACTTTCTGATTCAGATGGTTGGAAAGAGGTTGCCATCAGACATGTGGAAGAAAACCAAAGGTTGAGGGCTCAGATTGCCAGGCTCACGGGGAAGCGCCAGCGTACAGATTGATCTCCATTAGTTTTTTTTCTCAGGATTTTAGATTGTATTTTCATCTTGTACTTGGGATCATTGAAACTTGTAATCTATTTTGAAGTTATTATAATAAAAATTTTCAGTATTTCAAAAGATTTATTACTTTGATATTTGCAATATACCTATAAATCTTAAATCCCTTGAAATATTAAATAATAAAGTAAAAATAATCATGTACATTGCATATCATGCATCATATTACACATATTTCTTGCATTTATTATGCATATCCAGGTGCCTTACCCATCTTTTTACTTCATTCAGCAAGCTGACTCATCACTACAATACTCGGGCTAATTTCAAAAAGAAGATGGACAACTTAGAATAGGAGAATCGCGAGCTGTGCGAAGAAGTTTCTGCTTTGAAGGCCGACTTGGCCAATTTGACTACTCTGATAGAAGCTCTGGTGGTTGCTCAGAATCAACCACCGAGTGTTCAACCTCAACCAACAAGGGCAAATAGTGAAGTTCCGACTGTTCCTCTATCCGCTACTCCAGCTGTTGTTCAAAACCGTATGCCTCAAGGTTATCCGTGGGGAATGCCAGAGAATTTTGCACCTGAAGGTTTCAATCTTGGTCCTCAAGATGCTCCAGTGGTTCAGACTGTTGTTACTCCGGAACCTCCTATGGTGCATGCCGTTCCTACTGCACCTCCTTCGGTGAATTTGGTTCCGTTTGTTAATGAAGATGTGTGTCGTTCTTTCCCTCCACCGAGTGAAGACTTGGGTCTTTATGACATAATGGATGACTTTCAAGAGAAGTTTGATAAGATGCAAAGAGAGATGAAGGCTCTTAGGGGAAAAGAGCTATTTGGGCAGAATGTGAATGAGCTGTGTTTGGTCCCAAATGTAAAGATACCTGCTAAGTTCAAGGTTCCGGAATTTGAGAAGTACAAGGGCAACACTTGCCCTCGTGCTTACTTGGTGATGTACGTAAGAAGAATGTCTACCCACACTGATGATCAACATCTGCTGATTCACTTTTTTCAGGATAGTTTGACAGACGCAAAATTGAAATTGTATATGAGCTTGGATAGCTCCAACATCCATACTTTTAATGATTTGTGAGAAGCGTTCATCAAACAATACAAGTACAATATGGACATGGCGCCCGACCGTGACCAGCTTAGGGCCATGGTTCAGAAAGACAGGGAATCGTTCAAAGAGTATGCGTAGAGGTGGCACAAAGTGGCTTCCCAAGTGATTCCTCCCATGGAAGAGAAAGAAATGACTAAGATATTTCTGAAGACGCTGGGTGCTTTCTACTACGAAAGAATGGTAGCAAGCACACCGAGTGATTTTACAGAGATGGTAGGAATGGGTGTCCGCCTAGAAGAGGCTGTAAGAGAAGGCCGTTTGACGAAGAGTGAAGGATTTGGAGGTGTGAAGAAGCTATCTTATGCGTTTACCAAGAATAAAGAGGGGGACACAAATGCTGTTATACAAGAGAGGAGAGTAAACACTCCTAGAAGGAATTATCAGCGTCACCAGCAAGTCGCCTCAGTTACTCCTGTGATGAATGCCGCTCCGACTACCGTTGCTTATCAAAGACAGTCCCATCAGGGGAACCAAGTGAATAATCAGAGAAGGGAGAACTATGATCCTATTCCCATGAGCTATGCAGAACTACTACCAACATTGATTCAGAAGAAGTTGGTCCAGACACGACCACCTCCCGTCGTACCATCACCGTTGCCTTGGTATTATAAAGCGGACCAAACGTGTGCTTTTCATTAGGGAGCACCAGGGCATAGTGTTGATAATTGTTATCCTTTGAGGACTGAAGTGAAAAGGTTGGTGAAGTATGGAATTCTATCTTTCAAAGACATGGGACCTAATGTGAAAGATAATCCTCTACCCAAGCATGGGGGAGTGAATGCTGTAAATATGGTGGCCGGTTGTCCAGGTGACTTTCGGATTTTTGACATTAATCTGGTTAGAGGAGATTTGGTGAATATGTACGCAGACCTCTGTGAATTCAGTTACTATACACATGACCATGCCAGTTGTGCTGTTTGCAGTACATACATACATGGTTGCGAGAAGATAAAGGCTGATTTACAGGAGATGATGGATGAGGGTTTAATCCATATAATCAGGCCTAGGGCAGAGTATGAAGAGGAAGTAAATATGGTTTCTGGATGTCCTGGTGAATTCAAATTTTTTAATGTGGAGTATTTGAATGACGATCTCGTGCAGTTGCATGCTACCTTCTGTCGTACTGCTGGTCAAGTGGAACACCAATATGGATCTTGCATAGTTTGTTGTCGAGACCACCGAGGATGTTCTATTGTGAGAGAGGGTGTTCAGTTGCTGTTAGACAATTGAACTATCAAGATCACAGGTCAGAGATATGATTATCATGAGATTGATATGGTTGAAGTTTGTTTAATGGAAGAAGAGTCAAAGGAAGAGTATGCCTTCGCGGATGAGTATTTCTCTTCAGACGAAGATTTGTTTGCCGAAAATGACTTTTTAATGACTGATTGTGTTGAAGAAGGGGTAAACGTTATTGTACCTTGTTTTAGCGCACCCACTCGTCTTGAAGTGGAGTACCATAGTAAACCAGCTGTTACCCTATTGGTGATTAGTCTGCCAGGTCCTATTCCCTACAAATCAGATAAGGCAGTGCCTTACAAATACAACACTACAATCTTAGAAGATGGAGTGGAAGTTCCCATCCAGCCAATGCCTGATGTTGGAAATATAGCTGAAAATAGCAGGGTGACCCGTAGCGGTCGTGTCTTTGCGCCGGTTGTACGAAGAGATGTTGTTGCTGGAAAGAATTTTTTTGAGAATGATGAGCTTAAGAAGGCTACAGGAGAGACTAGTGGGGCCACATTAGAGAAAGAAGTGGATGATATTTTGAAGATAATTAAGATGAGCGACTACAAAATTGTAGATCAGCTACTACAGACTCCTTCAAAGATATCTATCCTAGATTTATTGATGAACTCCTCTGCTCATAGAGAATCATTGATGAGAGTACTGGACCATGCTTTTGTGGAGAGTGACATGCTATTAGATCAATTCAGCAGCGTAATTGGAAACATTACGTCATGTAATAACTTGAGTTTCTACGATGATGAATTACCAGATGAAGGGAGGAATCACAACCTGGCTCTCCACATATCTATGAACTGCAAGAATGATCCGCTGTCCAATGTGCTAATTGATAATGGATCCGTGTTGAATGTTATACCGAGGAGTACTCTCATGAAGTTAAAGTATCAAGGAGAACCTATGCGCCCGAGTGACATCATTGTCAAGGAATTTGATGGGTTGAGGAAATCTGTCATCGGTGAAGTGGACTTACCCATCCATATTGGACCATATTTGTTCCTGATAACCTTCCAGGTCATGGACATTATTCCCGCATATAGTTGTTTGCTAGGACTACCATGGATACACGAAGCATGGGTTGTCACTTCAACTCTGCATCAGAAGCTAAAGTTTGTGCGTGAAGGGAAGGTAGTGATCATAAATGGGGAGCATGCGTTGTTGATATCCCATCTATCCTCTTTCAGTATTGTAGAAGCGGATGAGGCTGCTGTTGGAACCCAATTCCAAGCCCTATCCATTGACAACATAAGAAGAAATGAGAATTCCGTGGTTTCGCTGAAGGACGCGCAACATGTTGTACGCAATGGTCATAGTGCAGTTTGGGGACGACTTATGGATCCACCCGTGAACAAGAACATAACTGGTTTGGGTTTCTCTCTGAAGATTGGCAAAGGCGAAAGTTTGAAGTCAATGTCTTCTGTGAACAGTTATCATAATGTTTTCCGCAGCGGAGGCTACCTCCATCCAATTGATTCTGGAATTAATGCTGTTGAAGAGGATGAAGCAGAGCAGGAACTACCGAATTATGTGACGTACGGAGTCAGGGTTTAGAACTGGGTCACCATTGATGTTCCTTCTTGCATACGCGTTTCAAAGTAATTTATTTTGTTAATCTGTTTCTTTCTTTTGAAAAGCTTTCACTCTGCCCAAGGTGGAAGTATTAATGTTGTAGGGCTTATCTGTTTGCTATGACTTTTAAGATTAATAATAAAAGTTATCTTTGCTTCCCAAATTATGTCTTTATTTTCTGCTTTTTCTTGGGAAATGGTAATAAAAAAAACCTTTCAAAATAAATAATAACTGAAAATTAATCTGCATGATCACTTGTTATATGTGTCAGTTTCTAAAAGCAATCATAAATCATATGTGCAGATTAATTAAAAACTCGTTGAATACAATGACCCTGCACCCTCTCCCAACTTTGAATGTCCTGTGTTTGGGGCTGAAGAAGAAGATTATGATGAGATTCCAGAAGAGGTCTCACGGTTGCTTGAGCACGAGGAAAATACCATTCAACCATATAAGGAGCCTTTGGAAGTGATTATTTTGGGCTCAGAAGAGGATCCGAAGGAAGTCAAGATTGGAGCATCGTTGCATCCTGATGTGAAGAGCGGGTTGATTGAGTTGTTGAAAGAGTATATGGATATTCTCTGATGCTGACTTGACACCCAAAGGGAGAAAACACAACAAGGAATTACATGTCTCAGTGGAGTGTAGAGGGACAACCCTAGCCCATGTCTTGGTAGACACTGGTTCATCTCTGAACGTCTTACCAAAGAAAGCCCTTGATAGATTGGATTGTGAGGGGCTGACATTAAAACCCAGCAACATACTTGTGAGAGCATTTGACGGCTCTAAGAGGATGGTCCATGGGGAGGTAGACACCCCGATAAAGGTGGGAATTCAGACCTTCAATTCAACCTTCTATGTGATGGACATCCTCCTTCTTATTCCTGTCTGTTAGGATGCCCCTGGATTCACAATGCCGGTGCTGTCACCTCCACTTTGCATCAGATGCTGAAGTACCCTGTCCAAGGGAAGATCATAATTATCCATGGGGATGAGGAATACATGATTAGTCATCTGAATTCTTTCCGATATGTGAAATTGGATGGCGAGTTCATTGAAACCCCTTTCCAACATTTTGAAGAAGTCTCTCAGGAAATAGCAGCGAACAAGGCGGTATCCTCGATTCCTAAGATCACAAGACCTCCACTTTGGATGTCGTCTCTAAAGGATGCAAAGGCAGTGGTGGAAGAGGGCGGATGCACAATCTGGGGGCAGCTTCCAGACATTCCGTACAAATCAGACAAGTTTGGCTTGGGGTTTACTTCAACTGCTCAGAAGGTTGTGCACCGCGCCCGTGCCGGAGGGCCACATGTGAAGATTAGCAACCAAAGGGTCAATGCAGTAGAGGATAGTGAAGAAGATGGCGACTTGGAAGATTGGATATTTTCTACTGTCAGCGGAGGACTTTGCAACAGGGAAGCCAAAGACTTTATCCCGATAACTTTCATATCTCAGTAATTTATCTTTTACATTTCTGTTGGACTTGTAATATTCATAAACAATTCGTACATTTTTAACCTTGTGTCTTACCCGAGGCACAATGGTCCATTTGTAAGGGTTTTTATTTCATTTTCATATGACATTCAATGAATCATGGACGCTGTGATCGGTGGGGATGAGAACTGACTGTTTTGGAATGCTAGTTCGCGTTTGCGTTTGTTTTCACAAAATGTCGCGGTAAGCAAGAGTCGTCACCGTCTTTTATTTTATCCAACAAGGAAAGGACAAAAGCACATAAAAATTCCTTTTTGAGATATTTCTCGGGTTCGAGAGGTAGATTATAGAAAGGGAAGTTGTTAGCACCCTTTCTACCCGTGGTTATCCACGGGCTCTTAGGTACTTGCTCATTATGTTTTCAAAAGTTTGTTTTTCTTTGTGTTTATGGGTTTGAAAAGAGTTTTTGTTTTGAAGAGAGTGTAAGTGCGAAAAGTTTTGTTTTGTTTTAAAAGGAGCAAGTACTTAAGAACCATCTACCTACTCAAAAAGGAATTAAACTGTGCGAATGTCCTTTAGACAGTGCTATCCCACTATTGAAGAGTAGGTAGCATCGTCGTTGAAGTTTCCGAGTCAATTCGATTAAGGGACGTGTGGTCACTAAAGCAACGTTAGGACGCCTTAGCGGTAACCCTAATGTCTTAGATCATTTTTCCGAGGCAACCGTTTCGAGGCAACTATGATCTTTGGACAAGAGGGCGACCTCTAAAACTTCCTATACTCAATGACCACGTTCGAAGGCAACCAAGTGAGGTGTACCCTAAGAGTGCGCATGTGCGAGTGTGTTAATTCAGTTAATTTTTATCTGTACATGTCATGGGTGAGCTATTGTTGATTTTAAGTTAAAGATTGATCTTGTCATGCATTGCCTAGTTATCAAACATCTAACAGTTAATATTGTGCGGAAATTAAATTGCGGAAAGTTAAATCTAAGCTATTACAAGGCGTCGGGTATTTACATCGCCAAAAACAAACCCTTTAAAATTAAATTGCGGAAAGTAAATAAAAGCGATAAATAAAATCCTAATTTAAAAAACTATTACATTCCCGAAGCAATTACATTATTGGATAAAAATAATACGCGTGCGAGAAAATTAAATCGGAGCATTTTTAGGGTTTTGACCCTTTTTTTAAGAAAGAAAGAGATTTTTTGTTATTTTTGAATTAAATGGAAATTAAATTAAATTAATAATTGAATCAATTAATTAAATGAAAATATTTTTTGGTTTTTTATAATTAAGGAAATAAAATAAAAATGGCTAAAAGTTATTAAAAACCCTAATTCTATATTAATTTTAATTTATTGCAAAAGATATTAAAATTGTATCTAATTAAAAACTAAATTAATTGATTTAAAGTTTATTTACAAAAATAATGAAATAATGAAATTAATGAAAATATTATTTTTTGGGTTTTTTGATTTTATAAAAAAATAATTAATTATTTTGGTTAAGAATAAAAATAAATTAAGTAAATAAATAAAAATGCTAAAAGAAAAGAAATAACCAAAAGGGGGTGTGGGCTTAATTTGATGGTGAATCTGGCAATTTTCCAGGCCCAATTTCAATCAGCCTGCTTTGACTTTTCCAGTTTGCTATGCGTGCATTGACTAAGGTTCATGGTGAACCTTAAATCTGGATCATGGGATTTGATTTGCAAGCCATCTGGCAGGTGGATCCTTGAGGCGTATGGTGGACCAAATCTTTGAACGCTGCATGAGATTACCTGAAAACAAAATTTAACAAAGTTTTGGGGGACCTAGGGTTCGAACCCAGGTCCCAATGCTCAATGACACGCCTCCCTTGCCAACTCAACCATGCTGCTTTATTGTTAATGGGATAAGAAGTAAATATAATATGTGAAAACAATTAACTATTCTGGAATTAAAAAAACGCGCTAAACACATTTGAATGGGCCAATGACGCAGGGACACGTTATCATCTTCTTCAACAAATCCCTGGTTATTTACCTGCGGATTTTTATCCGCAGGAAGATTCGTGGGATGTCTCAAAAATCTTTCCTAGGCCATGTAAACGCAAGCTAAGGGCATCAGCGTGATCGTCTCTCTTCCCTGAGCACGAATATGGCCATGGTTTGCCTTGATTGTACTTGTGCCAAGAATGTCTAAAAACAAAACAAGAAAACCCTAGATTCGGGTATTATGATACAGGCTCTGAAAATAAAATTGAATATTGCCAAAATGTTCTAAATCACACGACAAACATAAATATGCAAAGATTTTAATGAAAGGATGCAAGAATCAAAGACTTGTATTTCATGTTCAGAGCTTGGTTCGTGGATACTTACAGCGAGTTTCAGGCGATGAGAAGGCTTGGTTTTTATTGGTATCGCTTCAGGGGATTGCCAGCAAGAGATTAGTGTCAAGCTTTTGCCTTGAAAACACCTCCAAACAAGAATTCGATCTTAACTTTTTTAAGGTTTTTTTCAATTATGAGTTTGCAATTTTTGCAGTCCTTAGGGAGTGTTCCTGTTATGCTTGGCTTGTACAAGTGTTATAGAATGAATTAGGTTTAACCTTTGGGCTTGAATCCATGTGCATTGAAGGTTCATGATTTGATATGATCTTCCATTAACAAACTTCCAAAAATGGCTCAAATCAAATATTTTGTGCACCATAAGACATGATTCGGATTTGGTTTGGTGTATCTTGACAATGAAGACCTATAATGATCAAAAGAATCACATTCTATTAATATTTAGATTTTATTTGATTTAATATTGATTAAAAATGAATTAAATCAATAAAAATTAAATAAAATATAAAAATAAATGTTTGGTCATGAAATTAAGGATGGGACACGTGTGTGGAATGACAAGACCATATCAAGTGGAAAAAAGTGGGCCCTTTTGTCAAAAATGGGAGTTTTAAGGATAGTTGACTTTTGGCCATTTTGGAAAAATGCCCAACTTCAACAATGCATAACTTCTTCAATTTTGAACTTTTAGAGGTGTTCTTGGACTTTTTAGAAACCTTGAGATGTCCTCTAACCAACCTTTTTGGTATAATCTCATTTTGATGTCCCATTCTCAAGTTATAAGCTTTGTAAAAAAAGGTGTTTTTGTTGACTTTCAAAAATGACCTATAATGTCCAAATTTATAACTTTTTGTGAGAGCATTTCTTGATCTTGGGGTGTGAAGATGGATCATATAAAATTGCATCCTCTTAAAAATGAGATTTGGATGGGTCATTTATCATAAAATATGAGAAATTTATGCTTGATCAAAGTTGAGTTGACTTTTCCTAAAAAACCCTAATTTAGCAACTTTTGAATCTTGATGAATCCTTGATGAATCATGATCAAACCTTGATCAAATGATGAATTATCCTTCAAAATGAGAATGTTGACAAAAAATCTTGAGGTTTGACTGTATTTGGGTCACAGTTGACTTTTGCCCTAGCACAGTCGATTTTTGGACTTCTTGAGCAATTGACTGACCAAACTTCCTCTGCAAGGCTTGAAATTTGTCATGGATGAACTTAAGAACATATTAGGACATTGGGGAGAACTTTAGGTCATTTGTATGTAAGGACCTTGATGCAACACAAAACCCTAATCTTGACTTGACTGCCTTAGGAGGTGATTTGACTGTCCAACTCTTGAGCCATTTTGAACAACTTGGAGATGATTCTTGACATGTCTTGAGGAATATGGGAGGGAAAATTTTGGGGTACAACAGTTGCCCCTGTTCAATCTTCTTAAACCTGAGGATATAGATTGGCATTCAGGCCTTTCGTGATCCGAAGGTGGAAGATGATTGAACACTAGAGTGCCCAGAAATTTGCACTCGCATGAAGTAGTATCGGCCTTGTGAGGTGGGGAATGGGCTTACAAATTCCATTTGGAGATTGATGATGGGAGATGGGCTTAAAGATGCCATCCTAAGGAGTGTCGATCGCGTAAGAGATTCCTTAGCGAGAGCTTATATACCTGTTGTTGAGGGAGATTCTACTGGGGAATCATCACTGTTGAAAAGATGAGAGTGAACTACTATCTAGTCGTAACCCAGGCTTCATAGTGATAAGACCGACTGCTATCTGGTCGTAATCCAGGCTTTACAGTGACCTACTGGGGAGATGAGATTAAACTTGCTATTCGGTCGTAATCCAAGCTTTGCAATACCTTGCTTCTTATCTGGTCGAAATCCAGGCTTCAGAACAAATCAAGTGGTTATCCGATCACCTCTGGGCTTCAACTTAAATTTAGGGCACACTAATATCCGACGGACTTCGGGCTTCTTAGTAAATGTCCATGTAAACTGCTATTTGGTCGGAATCCAAGCTTCACAGTGCCTTGTACTGCTATCTGGTCGTAATCTAGGCTTCACAATGTGTCATACCACTATCTGGTCGAAATCCAGGCTTCATAGTACTCTTGGTTGCTATCTGGTCGTAATCCAGTCTTCACAACATCTGCTACCGTTATCTGGTCGTAATCCAGGCTTCAGAACAAATCCAGTGGTTATCCGGTCGCATCCGGTCTTCCCTTTGATGGTTGGTTTTACTAATATCCGGTCGAGTCCGAGCTTCATAGTAACTGGCTGGGTAAACTGTTATTCGGTCGTAATCCAAGCTTCATAGTATCCCTTAGCGCTATCTGGTCGTAATCCAGGTTTCACGATGTGTCATACCACTATCTGGTCGAAATCCAGGCTTCGTAGTACTCTTAGTTGCTATCTGGTCGTAACCCAGTCTTCACAACATCTTCTATCATTATCTGGTCGTAATCCAGGCTCCATGATGTATCATACAACTATCTGGTTGAAAACCAGGCTTCCTAGTACTCTTGGTTGCTATCTGGTCGTAACCCAGTCTTCACAACATCTTCTATCACTATCTGGTCGTAATCCAGACTTCATGGTCTTGTATTGCTTTATGGTCGTAATCCAGGCTTCACAATAACTTGCTGAGCTGTTATCCAGTCGTAATCCGGGCTTCATGGCTCCCTGGGGAATAAATTACTATCCGGTCGTTCTCCGGGCTTCATAGCTTGCTTTTGAGAGATGTCACTATCTGGTCGTAATCTAGGCTTTGTGGTAGTATGATATTGTCATCCGGTCGTAATCCGGGCTTCACAATATGCTGTAGAAATCAAGATACTATCTGGTCGTACCCGGGCTTCATAACTTGAATTTTGATTGTATCTTTCCTGAAATGGAAGGGTTAGCTGTATGTAATGCATGATATGTATCAGGCGATGATGTTCTCAAAATAAATGAGATTGTATGGTATGATGCGTATATGCATGTATCATGATGTATGGACATGTAATGTTTTAGCTGGGGAAAATAAATCCTGGAGCTGCTGGAGAATAGAGTTGAGTGTTTCACTTTCGCTAGGGATGGTGAATGAAGATGATTGTGAGGATAAACCTGCAGGAGAAGATAACTCCGTTGGGGAATAAACCGATGAAGAGATTACTCTGAGGGGAATTACTCTGTAGGGAAGAGATGTGCTGCTGAAAATTTTAACGATAAACTTCGTTGGGGATTCCGTTGATAAGCTCTGTTGGGGATTTTAATGATGAACTCCGCTGGGGATGGATTACAGTTGCTGGTGATATTGAATCTGTTGAGGATTGAATTCCTGCTCGAGGAAAGAAAGAACTTCTCTGGGGATGATCTTTCAGTTGCAACTTGCTAAGGATAACCCAGTTAGACTCTTGTGGGGATAACCCTCTGAATTTGGCTGGGGAGATTTATTTGCACTCTGCAGGGGACAAGCTTCCAGAATCTACCGGGGATGGTGATTCAACTCTGTTGGGAAAGCTTTTTTAGACTGCGCTGGGAGAACGACTCCACTGGGGGTGTCTTGTATTTTGTCGGGGAACATTCTTATACTCCATTGAGGAATATTAAGATTGCCGGAGATGTTCTTGTACTTGCTGGGGAATATCCTTATACTCCGCTGGGGAATATTAAGACCTTCTGGGGATACCAAGCCTTTTTAGTGCTGATGGTAGACTAACTCTGCTTGGGGAGAGTATTGCTGATTCGTTCATGGTTGCAAGTCTCAGCTGGGGAGATCTACCATTACAGTTTTACTTTGCGGGGAGTGACAGTATCTTGGTCATATTCTTCAGCTGAACCTACCTTGGTACCTTGGTGGACAGAGCAACTAGACAGTTCGGACAATTCTTATTGCCCCTGCTTCTGATATTACCCGTAATTCGTCCTTTGTTTCGCATGTAAATATTTATGAGCAGCAATTAATGTCAAATGCATATATCAAAAATGAACCTTTGGACGTTCTTTGCAAAACAAAACAGGTAAAGGAAAAACAATTTGAAATTTGTCTGAAAATGAATTTGTATTGATTTTGAAGTTTGACCTGAAAATATGCGTTTTTCTACAAGAGGCTGACGTCCTAGTAAGAGAACACCGCCGAACAAATAGAATTTATACAATTTGTGAAAAGGAAACAAAACAGCTATGTGAATAATCCCACTGGGTTCCAACTCTGCTATTGCCTTTATATCTTCAAGCATCTCATCACTTTGCTGCTTAGTTGAAGATGAATCTGATTGATTAGTGCCGTCCGAGCTTGATAGTCGATACCGAAGTCTGGATGCGAGGTGATCCAATGAGACATAGTGTTACGCTTTAATCCCTAACTTTTGCCTGGACCGCCCTTTCGGGTTTTCAGTCCACCGGGATACCCATTTTTGCCCAAGCCGCCTTTTCAGGTTTTCGACTTGCTGGGTGTACAGATTTTTTTTTTAATTTTCATCCCTTATTTTTGCCCGAACCCTTTTGGTTCGTCGGGAAGCCCTTATTTTTGCCTAGGCCAGTCAACCTAGCGGGTCTTTGATCATGCGTAGTATCTTTTTACTATGTCTGCATTGACGGGGTGAGAAAGGTCATCACCATCCATGGTGGTTAGAATCATAGCTCCTCCTGAGAAAATGTTCTTAACCACAAATGACCCTTCGTAAGTAGGGGTCCATTTGTCCCTGGGATCACCTTGAGGTAAGATAATGCGCTTGATTAACAGGTCCCCAACTTGATACTCTTGTCGTCTTACTTTCTTGTTAAATGCCTTGATCATCCGTTTTTGGTACGTCTGACCATGACAAATAGCAGTAGGTCTCTTTTCGTCGATTAGGTTCAGTTGATCAAGCCGGGTCTGAATCCAGTCATCTTCACTCAAACCTGCATCCTTCATGATTCGAAGAGAGGGTATCTGAACTTTAATAGGCAAGACTGCCTCCATGCCATATACCAAAGAATAGGGTGTTGCCCCTGTTGACGTCCGTTTTGAGGTATGGTACCCATGAAGAGCAAATGGTAACATCTCGTGCCAATCTTTGTACGTCACTGTCATCTTCTGCACAATCTTCTTAATGTTCTTATTTGCTGCTTCGATAACCCCATTCATCTTCGGCCGGTAGGGAGAAGAGTTATGATGCTGTATTTTGAATTGCTCGCAGAGCTCAGTGATCATCTTGTTGTTGAGATTGGTACCATTTTCCGTAATGATCCTCTCTGGTACACCGTATCGACATATCAGATTATGCCGAATGAATCGTGCCACGACATTCTTGGTTACGGTAGCAAAGGAAGCTGCTTCAACCCGCTTCATAAAGTAATCAATCGCCACCAGGATGAAACGATGCCCGTTAGATGCCGTAGGTCTGATCTCGCCGATCATATCAATGCCCCACATTGAAAAAGGCCAAGGCGCTGTCAAGATGTTCAGAGGAACGAGAGGTATATGCACCTTATCAACATAAACCTGGAACTTGTGACATGTCCGAGAATGCTAATAACAGTCGGCTTCCATTGTGGACCAGTAGTATCCTGCCCGGAGGATTTTCTTTGCCATGGTATGTCCACTGGAATGAGTCCCGAAAGTACCTTCATGTAACTCCGCCATGATCCTTTCTGCTTCATTCTTATCCACACAACGTAGTAAGGTCGAATCATGGTTACGCTTGTAAAGGATGCCATTGCTGATGAAGAATTTTGCTGCAAACCTCCTCAGAAATTTCTTGTCATTAACAGATGAACCCTCGGGGTATTCTTGAGCTTCAAGGTACCTTTTCACCTCATGATACCAGGGTTTTCCTGTTACTTCTTCAGTCTCAAGATCACAACAATGTGCAGGTTCATCCAATCTTTCAATAATGATCCGGGGAGCCTCGTTGTCCCAACTGACTTTGAATATAGAAGACATCGTAGCCAGCGTGTCCGCCAACTGATTCTCCTCTCTTGGGAAGTGTTCAAAGGTTATCTCCTCAAAATGGGGAAGCAATGTCAACACATACTCCTTGTAAGGAATAAGATTTGGGTGTTTCGTATCCCACTCGCCTTTGATCTGACTGATCACGAGAGCGGAATCTCCGAAGACACTTAGAAACTTAATCCTTAGGTCAATTGTAGCTCGAAGACCCATAATACACACTTCATACTCTGTCGTGTTGTTGGTGCAGTTGAAACATAGTCGGGCGGTAAACGGAGTATGAGAGCCTTTAGGAGATATGATCACAACGCCAATGCCATTACCCAAAGCATTCGAAGCTCCATCAAAGTACATAGACCATCGGGATCCTTCCTCAGGTCCTTCATCCGGTCCAGGTGTCTCACAATCAGTTATTAACATGATATTCTCGTCCGAGAATTCAAAGTTCATATACTGGTAATCATCCACTACCTGATGTGCCAAATGGTCTGCCAATACACTTCCCTTGATTGCTTTTTGAGTCGTGTACTGGATGTCATACTCAGTCAGGATCATCTTCCATCTTGCTATTCTTCCGGACAAGGCAGGCTTTTCAAAGATATACTTGATTGGATCCATATTTGAAATTAATAGAGTAGTGTGAGTCAACATATACTGTCTCAGCCGGTGAGCAGCCCATGCCAAAGCGCAACAAGTTTTCTCGAGCAGTGAGTATCGGGTCTCACAGTCGGTAAACTTTTTGCTAAGGTAATAAATAGCATGCTCTTTTCGGCCAGACTCGTCATGCTGCCCCAGCACACACCCCATTGAGTTGTCAAGCACTGTTAAGTATAAGATCAGAGGTCTCCCTTCAACTGGTGGCATCAGGATAGGTGGCTCTTGGAGATACTCTTTGATTCTTTTGAAAGTGGCTTGGCATTCATCATTCCAACATACCACTTGATCTTTCTTCAGTAGCTTGAAGATTGGCTCACAAGTAGCAGTTAGGTGTGAGATGAATCGGGCAATGTAATTTAGTCGTCCCAGAAAGCCTCTGACTTCCTTCTCTGTCTTGGGAGCTGGCATCTCTTGTATGGCTTTCACTTTTTCCGGATCCACTTGAATACCTTTGTCGCTCATGATGAAACCCAGTAGCTTACCAGACCTCACCCCGAAGGTGCACTTGTTCGGGTTCAACCTTAACTTGTACAACTTCAACCTGTCAAAAAGCTTCTGCAGATGGTCAAGGTGTTCTTCCTCAGTCTGGGACCTTGCAATCATATCATCGACGTATACTTCAATCTCATGATGGATCATGTCATGAAACAAAGCAACCATGGCACGCTGATATGTTGCCTCAACATTCTTCAATCTGAAAGGCATGACCTTGTAGCAAAAGGTACCCCACTGAGTAACAAAGGTGGTCTTCTCCATGTCTTCGGGAGCCATTTTGATCTGATTATAACCGGAGAAACCATCCATAAAGGAGAATACCTTGTGCTGAGCAGTATTATCAACCAGAACATCGATGTGAGGTAAAGGAAAGTCATCTTTAGGGCTTGCCCTGTTCAAATCCCTGTAGTCAACACACATTCGGACCTTACCATCTTTCTTCGGCACAGGAACCACATTGGCGACCCACTGAGGGTAAGACGTAACTACTAGAAAACCGGCGTCAAATTGTTTCATAACTTCAACCTTGATTTTCTCAGACATCTCTGGGCGCATACGGCGAACCTTCTGTTTCACCGGAGGGCAGTCTTCCTTGGTAGGCAGGCGATGAACCACAATGTCAGTATCTAACCCAGGCATATCTTCGTAAGACCAGGCAAAGATCTCAACATAGTCACGCAGCATCTGAATCAACCGTTGTTTCACACTAGGCTCCAGATTGGCACCAACCTTGACTTCCTTCTTGTCTGTCTCGATACCCAGGTTCACTGTTTCCACCGGCTCTTCATGTGGCTGAATGGCCCTCTCTTCCTGGAGTAGCAGTCTTGCAAGTTCACCAGGTACTTCGCAATCATCTTCACCTTCGTCTTCGACTAAGTTGATCGGATTTTCGAAGTCATAACTGGCAGTAGCAGAGTCGTTACCAGTGAGATCCAGAGTGGATGTAGACCTGTATATGTGAGTGTGTGTAAAATAGCTGTTTTGCAATATATAATAAAGAAAGACAAGGAGCGCAATATTTGAAATGCAAGAACGTCCAATGCTTTTATTAATGATATATGAAAATGACACACAAAAGCCCTCACAAATGAAGCCACGGTGCCCCGGGTAAGACACCGTGCCATAAAGTTTCAAAACATTGTCTATTACAAATTCAAAACAAAAGTTTCATTACTGAGTAAAAAAAGTAATAGGGATGAAGTCCTTTGCTGTCCAGTTGCTTGGTCCACCGTTGGTCGTAGGATAGATCCATCTGTCGAATTCAGACTCTTCCACATCATCTTCAATGGCATTTACTCCCGAGTTGCTGATGAACACGGGAGGTCTTCTAATCCTTGCACTTCGAACGGCCCTTTGAGCTTCTGCAGTGAAACCCAAACCAAACTTGTTAGTCTTTCGCGCAAAATCAGGGAGTCGGACCCAATTTGCACACTCACACTTCTCAATAACAGCCCGGGCATCTTTTAAGGAAGCCATCTTCATAGAAGAATCTTCAACCATAGTCTCAGCTGATGCCAGTGTCTGGGGAACCTCTTCAAAGTGCTGAAATGGGGTCTCAATGAACTCCCCATCCATCTCTACGTATCTGAACAAGTTGAGGTGGCTGACCATATACTCTTCCTCCCCTTGTAATGTCACAATCTTCCCTTTGACCGGGTACTTCAGCTTCTGGTGAAGCGTTGAGGTTACGGCCCCTGCTTTATGGATCCATGGACGACCCAACAAACAAGAATAAGATGGCCGGATTTCCATCACATAGAATGTAGAGTTGAAGACCTGAGAACCAACCTTAATTGGAATATCAACCTCACCATGCACCATTCTCTTAGACCCATCAAAGGCCCTGACAACAATGTTGCTTGGTTTCAGCTCTAACCCTTCACAATCCAACCGGTCTAGAGCTTTCTTGGGCAAGACGTTTAATGAGGAACCAGTATCAACCAATACATGTGCAAGAGTAGTGCCCCTTCATTCAATGGAGACATGCAGGGCATCATTATGATTTTTCCCCTTGGCAGTCAAATCAGCGTCGGAGAAACCCAAACCATTATCAGCAGTTAAATTGGCCACACAATCGGTAAACTGATTAGCTGATGTCTCTTGTGGTACGTGGGCCGTTTTCAGGAAGGTAATCAGAGCCTTGGCATGGGCCTCTGAGCACAACAATAGTGACAACATAGAAATCTTGGATGGGGTTTGCCCCAACTGCTCAACTACGTTATAATCACTCTTCTTAATAATCTTCAAAATCTCTTCCATCTCCTGTTTGGAAGCTTCAATAGTAATTGTCTTCGGTGCCTCCGTCTCGGCAGGCACATCAGTGGTGATCCCTTTGCCCCGAGCGTCAGATGACTCGGCGACAGGGGTAGGACTAGGAACTTGATCAGGAATGGCAATAGGTACACTTGCAGGTGTAATGACAACAGGTCTTCGGATGGTTGGTGGAGCAATATCAGGTGAGAAAAGTCTACCGCTGCGGGTGACTTTAGCAGGTCCAGTAATGTTGCTGATGCCAGTATCAACATCCAACTCTTGCTTAACTCCAAGAACATAAACATCAGCCCCATAATGCCAAGGGACAGCTTTGTCAGAGGTGTAGGGGACGGGCCTCGGAACAGTGATGATCACAGACGCGATCTTCGGAATAAATGTAATTCTAACAGGCTTCCTCGAGGGAGCCTTGGAAGAATTGTCGAAAATGGTAATGATGGCGACTTCTTCAGTAGGAATGGAAGGAACAACAGTCTTTTCAAACAGGATCTCTTTACTATCCATCAGGTTTTGGATACCTGACTTCAGGAATGGGCAACCGGTAGGTAAAACAGAACACATATGGCAACCTTCGTCACAACCCGGAAATAAACTAGCTAGCAACAGGTTCTTCTTCACAGTTAACAGAGGGGTAACAATGTCATCCACAGAAACTACAAACAAGTCTTCCTCTATAGCATTTACTCCATGTTTGGGCATGGGAGCAGTCACAACATTAGGCCTCTCGTGCGCCTCGAACGCAATCTCCTTTGTATCAATTAAGTCTTATATCTTGTTCTTTAATGCCCAACAATCATCTGTATTATGCCCCGGGCTATCAGAGTGATAAGCACAGCGGGCGTTAGGGTTATACCTCGGTGACGTCGTATTTGAATTCTTTGGGGCTTCCCTTAGAGTCACCAGATTAGTCTTCAACAACTGTGGCAGAATCTGAGATAAGGTCATGCTGAGACGAGTGAATTGCCTCTTAGGCCTCTCGTCCTTCTGTTGATTGTTGTATTGAGGAGCACCAACAGGTTTTGAAATAACAATCGCATTGACAGCTTAGCGGTGTTCAGGTCTACTCTGTCTTCTTGCACTGTAGACATCATTGGACTCTTTCTTAAACGACTTCTTCTCGATGCTCGATGAGGCACCCTTCTGTATCTTCCCAACCTTAATACCAGCCTCAATCCTCTCACCAGTCAAAATAAGATCTGTAAACCCAGCAGAAGAGCTTCCGATCAAGTGGTTGAAAAATGGACCAGACAGGGTCCCCAGAAACATGTCAACAAGCTCACGATCTGCCAAGGGTGGTTGCACCCTTCCGGCAAGGTCTCTCCACTTTTAAGCATACTCTTTGAATCCCTCACCCGTTCCTATTGACATACCCTGGAGTTGGGTACACGTAGGAGCGAGGTCGGAGTTGTACTGATACTGCCTGTAGAATGCAGTAGCCAAATCTTCCCAGCTGCGGATACTGGCTCCGTCCAACTGATAGAACCACTCAAGCTGAGTCCCTGAAAGACTGTCTTGAAAGAAATGGATCCATAGGTTCTTATCAGCAGTGTAAGGCTGGATCTTCCTCACGTATGACCGGAGGTGCAGCTTCAGACAGGAAATTCCGTCATACTTGGCAAAGGCAGGTGCCTTGAATTTATGGGGAATCACCACCCCAGATGATAGACCTAGATCTCCGAAGTCCAGACCGGGAACTTTCTGAATCTCCATGGCGCTCAAACGGTCTTCCAGCTGTTTGTACTTATCCTCAGCAGGAGGATACTGTTCTTCATCGTGGTCCGTCTCGTTGTCAGAGACCATAGGGCTAGGAGCCCTCCTTTCTTGTGGACTATCTTTCCCTCTAGATGAGTTGGCCAGATCAACTTTATTCTGCAGACCGTTTCCAAACCTGCGTCCAGTATTAAACAGGATGGTCCTCTTCTTCTTCTTCTTCTTCTTCTTCTTCTTCTTCTTCTTCTTCTTCTTTTTCTCCTTCAGAATCAAGGTCTTCAGGTCCTGCTGACCCTTAGCTAGATTCATGAACAGTTCTTGAAATTGGGCATTCTGAGCCTGGAGGGCCTTGATAGCTTGTTCAGTTGAAGGTTCAGCAGACATGATGATTGCTGAAATAAACAACGAAGAAGATAAGAGACTTATAATGGGTACCTGCTTATGGAGTGCGTGAGATGAAATGCGTATGATTTTTGATTTCAAAGACAACCGGGGTTCAAATTTGTAAACAAGAAAAGAAACATACTTTATTAGATTTAAACTTCAAAATTTAAATTGTTCAACAAATTGCCCTTAAGGCATTACAAGAATGGAAATACTGAAAAGTAAATAAAAACTGTAAAGGAAATCATCAAAGGTCCATCAATGCTCCCATGGTCTCTTCTTCTCAGTGCGGACATAATCATTCAGGATCCGCTCGTTCTCCAACTGTCTAGTCATCTTCTGGATCTTCTGCTCTTGTTCATTGAACTTCTCTCGGTAATAATCCCGTTCATCCCTCAATTTCATCCAAGACCTCTTCAGTGCCCCAATATCAGTGGGCATATAAGGGTGGAGAATGGTTGGAAGAACCCCATCTTCATTAGCAACTTCAAGAGTGACAGGCCGGACAACTTCATATGGCATACCTAGCTTCTGGGCACGGATGCGGACCCATATGAGATATGGCTCCATTGGCAGAGAAGTCTTTGGGCCCAACTCATGTGGATCAGACTGGTGAACTATGTCCCAAGCCCTTATGAATCTACGACACAACTCGTCGCTATCTCCCTGAAAATCAAAGATGATATGAGGTATCAACATCTCATGAGGCCGTTCTCTTCTGGCTCTTCCAAACTGACAGAGAGATAAGCATAGGTTGTAAGAAATTCCTCCATGGGTCCCTATCAACGGGACATTAGGACACTCTCCATAGCGATCAATGACAGTCACCTCATCCATTCCTTTGAGAGTCCAGATAATGTCATTATGAGAAAGAGACATCACCCTATAAGCCCAGCCCATTCCTTCTTTGTTCTTCAGCACTGACTTAGGGAGGTGCGAAATAAACCACCTCGACAATAAAGGAGCAAAACACATCAAGGTTCCCCACTTTCGGGAAGTACGAGCATAGAGTTGATGAAGTATGTCACCCAAGAGAGTGGGTACCGGATTCTGAGAGATGAAGATCTTTATGGCATTAATATCAACAAAAGTATCAGGATTTGGAAACAATACCAGACCATAAATCAAGAGAGCTAGAATATCCTCGAATGCCTTAAAGTCTAGACTATCCCAGAAGTAGTTAGCCTTGTCAACCAAGAACTTAGTCAGAAAACCCTTAGCTCCACTTCTAGTCTCCCAATTAGCCATTACCTCCTCTTTGGTCAAGTGAAGGGCTGCAGCAATTTCTTCGGGCCTAAGAGTCTTCTCCCAACCAGTAAACGGAGTCTCCTCCAAGACAGAGATACCAAGCAGCTCAGAGAACTCTTCTAGGGTAGGAACCAACTGATAGTCTTGAAAAGTGAAGCAATGGTACATCGGATCATAAAACTGGAACAGGACACTCATCATTTGTTCGTCCAATTTGGAGGTGACCAAACTGAGAAGAGAACCATGCCTCTTGATGAAGGAAGTAGTGTCTGGCATCCTGACAACCAACTCTTTAAGCAAGGTAGGGACTTGGACAAAGTTAATCCAGATAGTATTCTTACGCATAGGCATCATAATGACCTATAAAACAGAGCAAAGATGAAACCCTCCTGTCTTTGAAATAGGTTAGTCCTTATGCAAGATGCATGTAATGTTATGATGTCATGATAAAGGCACACCACAAGTATCCACAAAAAGCAAACATGGTAAAGGCACACAAGTCACACAAAAGAGCCCTTAGATTTCAGGCTGGCATGGAGCTTAGGTACTACCCTCTTTCAGTTCAGCTGGTTTAAACCTGTCCTAAAAAGTAGTAATCGGGTTCTAGAGGATCTCAATATCACTGACTACCCTCAATCGATCATAATTCCAGTTTAGCAACCTTTTCTTGCGTCCGAAATTATCGCGAGAGTTTAGTCTCAATGAGTGTAGCATACTGCTACTGTTCTATGGCCAAGTTGGTCAATTTAACGTTCTAAGGTCAGTTGGTGCTTAATTACCCTTAGAAGACCCATATTCTCCTTGTTCCAACACAAGGGATATCAGTACAGACTAAAGTGCCACACCAACGTAGCTACTGCTTCATCCGTATCGGTCTACGCCGTACAGATCCCTCACAGTTTATTGCTACTTACCTAAAGGGTATCCTCAGATCCGGGTTAGGATCTATAGGACTCCGATACAAGCCCACAAAATTAAAGAATACAAATCATACAATTGAAAACACAATGATCTAATCCTAAGGTACACCTCACTTATAAGTATTCCCCAGCAGAGTCGCCAGTTCTGTGATCGGTGGGGATGAGAACTGACTGTTTTCGAATGCTGGTTCGCGTTTGCGTTTGTTTTCACAAAATGTCGCGGTAAGCAAGAGTCGCCACTGTTGTACCCCAAAATTTTCCCTCTCTTTTCATCAATATTTTCTCACCACAAGACTCTTGGAACTCAAGATCAAGTTAGGGTTTACTCTGCTCAAGACCCCTCTTGGCACTGTTGACCCAAATTAGGGTTTGAGTTTGCACAAAGATGTTTTGACCTAAAATTCCCAAAGTGACTTTCATGCTTCATGTTGGACTCACAAGTTTATCCATACCAAGTTTCAAGCCTTGATTCCAATCTTTGCCCAGTCAATTGGACAGTTGACCTAGAAATCAACTGTATTGGGGAAAAAGTCAACTGTGGCCAATTGACAGTCAAACCTCATGAAATTTGACCCACATCAACATAATGAACTCATATGAACCATTTGGTCAAGTTTAGATCACAATTCCACAAGAAATTTGATCAGATCACCAAAAGGGTAAAATGGTCATTTTTAGGGTTTTGACTGCACAAAGGCAATTTTTGACTGTTTGACCTAACTAATGGCAAACCAAGTTCACATATGGACTCAAGGACTCAATGGAATGGTCTTGACACATTCAACAAGTTAAAAATATCCTAAATGCATAGGATTGACAGATGAATTTTCCAGTCAACTGATCAAAATTTGACTGTATACTGAAAAGTCAAACTTTGACTTTTTGGTCAAAATCAAGTGCCAAGCTTTATTTTTCATCAAAACATGTCAAATTATGAAGCTTGTTCATCAAGAAACCCAAATTGGCAAATTAGGGTTTAAAATGAAGAAATTTCACAACTTAGAATTTTTCAAAGTTATGAAACTTCCTTATTTTCTCCTAACTTTGCCCCATTCTTTCACCAAGATGCAAATGGATTCAAACAAAACTCAAAACATGAAAGTTGTAGTACATTACAAAATCTACAACTTTTATTCACAAAGTTTTCTCAAAGGAAGCTTGTAGCTCAAGTTATGATTTTTAGAACAAGGGTGCAAAACATTCTTAACTTAGAAATTTTTTGACCTATTCTAGGCAGGATTTTTGTCCAACTTCACGGCCACTTTTCACATAGTTCCACTTGGAATTTCAATTTGCATTACAAAATGGATTGTAGTACACATTCCAAGCTTTCCAAATTGTCCAAGAACTTCTCAAATACCCTTGTGGTTAGGGAGAATCGAATTGGCAAAGTTGGGCAAAAGTCACTTTTGTTCATGACCAAATGCATGTTCATACATTGGCATTTTTCAAATCAGCTTGTACAAGCTAGATTACAGGCCTCTAATCCTCTTCACACTTAATAATTAAATGCCAAAGCATTGTGTTCAAGCATTATTTTGTTCATTTGGTCATTACATGCAAGATTAATCCATAATTAGAAAAAACATATTTGCCATTTTTGAAAAGGTACACTTTATGTCAAATTCAAAATCCAAGAGGCATGGGCCAGATCTTTGAAGCTAGCATTTGTACACAAATCACTCTGATCAAGAACAAGATATGCAGCATGCTCAAGGACTTGATACAGGCCTATAACCCAACTTGCATTTCCTTACTTCAAAAGGAAGCAGGATTGCAAAACAGATACAATCTCTCATTCCTGTAAACACCAACCTAAGCAAACTTTGTTCTCATCTTTCACACTCCCTAACTGACCTAAAGCACGATTCCTTCACCCTCAATCCATCCTCATATCCAAAAGCACAGTTTTTCTGCAAAACAGAGTCCCTGCTGCAGATTGACTTCCACAGTCCATTCCACTCGTGCACTTTGGCCAAAAAGAGTTCAAACGTGTTCCATATCACCCACTGAAGCTATCCCAAGCATTGAACACAAACTGTAACATCCCTAACATCACTTGCCATTTTCAGTTTTCAGTTTTGCAGGTGGACTTCCATAGCTTGATTCAGAGAGATTCAAAGCAAGCTAAGCATAGGAGAAGCATCCTTGGACTTCAGGCAAGCTGTACCAAAGTTCAAACTCCATTGAAGATACCTCCATTGCTGTACACGACTCAAGCTGAACAGGTAAAAATATGAACTTCTATCTCTCTATCCAGGCATAATTAGGCTTAGGTTTGTGAAGAAAACATGTTCTACTCTTAGCCCTGAAACCATCCATGTATTTACTTTTCATTTATATTATGCGTGCTGTGAGAATTTTGACCATGAACATTGAAAAAAACTTAGGTCAGAAATTGAGGATGAAGAAATTCTCCTTCATTTCTGAGAGTTAGGTCAAGATTTTTATATGTATGAATTCGTCTCTTGATGCTCTACATTGTTTATGTTATGAGTTTTTGTTAAAAGTCAAAGAATCAGGAATTTGAATGAAGCATAGAGGGCGCGCGTTTTTGACAGAAGCTGGAGGTTGAAGAAGGGTGACTTGGGCTGGGCCTGAGTTGTTTTTGCTTTTTGCACACTTTTTCCATTTTTGCACCCCCTGGCCCATTGTGTGATATCTTTATCATTTTTCTTTTTTTTCTTTTTGATTCTGATTTTATATTTTTATTCAAACATGAAAAACATTAAAAATAGTTTTCCTCATTTTTTTTTGCATTTATTTGGTATTTATTTGTTTTTTGTTTAATATGTATATAGATAAATATATAAATACCTTTTTATTTAAAACATTAAAAATAACACAAAAATATATTTTCAGCCATTATTTTTATTTACCTTTTGAAAAAATTTTCTAAAAAATATATACTTCTTTTTGTAAATAATTAATATTTTTATTTTTGTACATATTTAGTATAGTTAAATATATATAATATAAATACTTGTACATTTATTAGAATATTTAGGATAAAAATATGAAAATAATACATTTTTTATTTTATTAATATATGACATTAAAAAATACCTTTTTTTACAATATACTTCTTTTTTTATTTTTTGTATAAATTAATATATAAATATTGTATATAATTAATAAATAATTGCTATTCATTCAAAAATTAGGGTTTTGCCCTAAAACCATAAAAATATCAAAAATTAACCTTTTTATTTTTGTTTATATTTTACATTGAAAAATACTTTTACATACATAAAAAACCATTTTTGTGCATAATACATTTTGCATATTTATTGTATTTATTTAATTATTGTACAATTAAATAATTTGTATATTCAATATGGATGTAATAGTTTTAGATTTAATTTCTTGCTAAATATCCCCCCATTCAAACATTTGTACCCCCATCCCCATAATCATATTGTAATAATTTAGGACTTTAAATTTCCGCATTTAAAAGCTTTCAAATTATGCCATGATAGACTTAAGGTTTGTATGCAAATCAACCAACAAATAGTTTGACTAATACAAAGACAAAAAAGCATGAAAATGGACAACACCAATCACACTTGCACCCTTAGGGTTACTCCATTTGTTGCCTTCAAAAATGGGCCATGTTGCATGTTGAGTGTCTTTGGCAAAACAAAACAATTCAAATGATCATAGTCCCTCGATGACGCTTTCTCAAGTTGCCTAAAAAATGATCAAGTCCCTTAAAGGAAAAATTGCCAAAGACACTTGGCACTATTGCATTCATGGCCTAAACGATGACCCGCGCCCGTCCCGTTAACATCCTAACACAAGATTGTCCACCAAATACAATGGTGGAACAATACTGTTAAAAGGGTTAAAACATAGGAAAGATCTTTGAGTAAATTTAGGGGTAGCCAACTCTTAGTTACTTGATCAAACTTGCAAAACAAAACCTTGCCTACTTTCAAAACACACATCACAACACAATTTCAAAACAAACTTTCAAAACAACTTTCAAAACATTGAAGACTTTTCAAAAGACAAATACACCTTTGTATACATTCAAACATGGATCATTACAAAGGTTGCCACAACAAATGGCCTCTTTTCAAAACCTCTTTCAAAATCACACACAAAGCACCATTTCAAACAATTGAAAATGCAAGGCAAGTGATCTAAGCAAGTAACTAAGAGCCCATGGATAACCATGGATAGAAAGGGTTCTAATACCTTCCCTTTCTATAATATACTCCCCGAACCCAAGAAAACATCTCAAAGGTTTTTGCTGTGCTTTTTAACCTTTCCTTAGGATAAAATAAAAAGTCGGTGGAGACTCTTTCTAAACCGAAATATTTACGAAAACAAACACAAAACCCAAGTCAGTTCTCCCACCGTATCACAGAACTGGCGACTCTGCTGGGGATAAATTTAAAAGTGGGGTTACCTTAGGGTTTAGATCACCTTTACATTCTTGCTTTGATTGCTTTGATTGCTTTACTTGTTGGTTCCTTGTTTGGGTTTGTTGTAAATCCTACACCCGGATTTGGGGGCACCTTTTTAGGTAAATAGCAATAAAACTGTGAGGGAACTGTGCGGGGTATACCGACATGGTTGAAGCAGTAAGCTATATTAGTGCGACATATTTGTGAGTACCGGTAACCCTTGAGTTCAATCAAGGAGAGTACGGGGCCGCTGAGTGATGTCACTAAGCACTAATGACCTAGAACCTTACTTGACCATCTTGGCCTTTCATTAGGGGTAGTGAGATGACCGGCTTTGGTGCAGTCCGAAGTTGGTAGATACTCGATACTACACTCATTGAGGGTTGTTTTCTTGGAATATTTTGGTTGCTAGTTAAGTGGCTAAACCAAAACAATGAACATAGAAAACAATCCAATGATATTGAGCTCCTTAGAACCCGGTTACTATTTATAGGACAGGTTTTTAAGCCAACTACACTCAAGAGGGTACTTACCTATGAAACCTCATGCAAGCCTAAAACTAGGGTTTTTGGTGTGACTTGCTTGTACATATGTTTGTGCATACATCATGAACATCATAAAGCATCATATGCATCCACTAACCATTTCAAGGGTTTGGATCTTCATATTTGTTCTTGTTTTGTAGGTCATGGAAATTCTTCGCAGGAAAACTATCCAAGTCAACCTTGTGAGAATCCCTCCTCAACTCAAGGAGCTCACATCCAGAATTCCAGAAAGCTCTCTCTTCAGTGAAAGACATGGTAGACTGCTCAGCCTAGTCAACACCAGCATTGAAGAAGACATGGTGAAAGTGTTGTTCCAGTTCTTTGACCCCCTTCACCACTGTTTCACATTCCCCGACTATCAATTGGTGCCTACTTTGGAGGAATTTTCTCAACTCCTGAGAATTCCTATTCTTAATCAACTACCCTACAATGGTACGGAAAAAGAACCAAAGCCTGAAGATGTTGCTCAAGAACTACACTTGCAACCATCTGACATCAAGGGGCATTGGGAAACTAGAAGTGGTGTCAAAGGCTTCTTGGCAAAAATTTTGTTTGAGAAGGCACAAGAGTGTTGGAATTCTTTGGATCTACAAGCCTTTGAAGAGATTGTGGCACTCCTCATTTATGGGTTGGTCTTGTTCCCAAATCCTGACCAACTTATAGATGTCAATGCTGTCAAGATTTTCCTATCCAGGAATCCCATACCTACATTGCTTGGGGACATCCTCCACTCATTTTACACACGAACAATGAGAAAGAGGGGTGTTCTCATGTGCTGTACTCCTCTCCTTGCAAGGTGGTTTATTTCGCACCTTCCACAATCTGTTTTGAAGAATGACCAAGGCTTAAGGTGGTCACAACGGTTGATGACCCTCACACACTCTGATGTACATTGGTGTTCTCGGTCCAGAGAAAATGTCATCATCGTCGATCGTTGTGGTGAGTTCCCTAATGTTCCATTACTTGGCATTAGAGGAGGCATTACCTACAAACCTTGTCTAGCTTTGAGACAATTTGGATATGCACGGAGGGATGACCCTCATGACATGCTAATTCCTGACCTGGTTTTTGACTTCGACAACGATGCGCAAGGACTTCGCCAAAGATTCATCAGAGCTTGGAGGATGCCTAACAAGGTAGATAGCAAGACACTGGGACACAAGAACTCCGTCCCTCTTGAGCCTTACCTCAAGTGGGTATGAACCCGCGCCCAGAGTCTTATGATGCCCTACCCTCACATTTTCCCTTTGATCAAAGAGTCTGTTAAGGAAGGAGAGGTTCCCTACACCATCCTACATCCTGACATGCCAACATCATGGGAGGAAATGCAGAAGAGTTGGATCCAACTCAAGGAAGAGCGGAATACTTTTGAAGCCAGCTTCTATGCCAGTGAGAAGAAGGTTTTGGAGCTTACCCGCCGACTTCGCGAGGAGGAGACCCTCAACACCTACATCGCACCAAAGAGGATGCACAACGTCTTTTTACCTTAAGAAGCTTTTGTAATATTTGGCCCTTGGGGCATTTATGTACTGACAAAATTTCTTATTAATATGACATGTGTTCTTTTTGTTTGCAACAAATTTTGAATTTCTAAATCCTTGAATGCATTACATGAATAAACATATCATTCATCATATGCATAAATAGGTCTTCACACCAGGTTTCCTTATCTCTCTGCTGTTTATTTCAGTAATATGGATCTCGAACAGACGGTCAAAGATCTGCAGGCACAAAACTGGCAGTTTCAACAGCTCCTTATGACCTTGGCAAAGGGTCAGGAGGATCTTAAAGCATTGCTAGGGAATAAAGAGCAAGAAAAAGGAAAAAAGAAGAAGAAAAGAGTTGGGGTAGCTACACTGGGAAGAAGGTTTGAGAATGAAGCTAGAAGAGTTCTTGAATTTCCCTCCACATCTGATGAGGGAACCGATAAAGGAAAAGGAGCTGCACTACCTTCTGAGTCCGAAGCTGAAGAGGAAGAGGTTGAGGAAGATGAAGACTACTCAGAGCAGCAATACCCACCATCGGACGACAAATACAAAAACCTGGAGGATAGACTGGCAGCTATGGAGCTGCAAAGGGTTCCTGGGTTAGATTTTTAAGAATTAGGATTGATTGTTGGAATTGTGATCCCTCCAAAGTTTAAGGTGCCAATTTTTGCAAAATATGACGGACTGTCTTACCCGAAGATGCACCTGAGGTCGTATGTCAGGAAAATTCAACCTCATTCATCCGATAGAAATCTTTGGGTACACTTCTTCCAGGATAGCCTGTCTGGTACACAGCTAGATTGGTTTTACAAGCTTGAGAGGTCAGAGGTACATAGTTAGGAGGATTTGGCACCTGCCTTTTATCGCCAGTATCAATATAACACTGACTTGGCGCCAACCCGTACTCAGCTACAGAGTATGGGAATGGACTCAAATGAGGGATTCAAAGAATACGCCCAGAAATGGCGCGACCTGGCCGGAAGAGTGCAGCCACCTCTTTCTGATAGGGAACTAGTTGATATGTTCTTGGGGACCCTATCTGGCCCGTTCTTCAACCATTTGATCGGGAGCTCTTCCGTAGGGTTTACTGAATTCATTCTGACTGGCGAACGGGTGTGTTGTACCCCAAAATTTGCCCTCCCATAATCTTCAAAGTTTTGCCAAGCATCACCTCAAATGGTTCAAGGTCTACTCAAGGGCTACACAGTCAACCATCCTCCTAAGCCAGTCAAATTAGGGTTTTGGTTCCTGCAAGGAAGTTGAGGTTTTAAAGGGCTCAATCAAGTTCCATATGCTCATACACATTGTCAAGCACCTACATGTCAAGTTTCAAGGCTCACAAGGTCAAGTTGCACAGTCAAAAACCCTAATTGCTCCACAGTCAACTGCAGGGGGCAAAATGGTCATTTGGCAGTCAAAAGTCAAAATTTTTGGTCAACATCTTATTTTGAAGCCACAATCATCATTTGATCAAGTCTTGATCATGATTTCACAAGAATGGCTCAAAAATCATCAAGGTGTCAAAAGTTTCTATTTTTGGACAGTTGAAAAGTCAACTGTAACTTGACCAAGGCATAACTTTTTCATGGTTCATCAGAAAAATCCCATCCAATGCTCATTTTTAAGGGGATGACATTTCCTACAACTCATCTTCACATTCCAAGTCCAAGAAATGCTCCCACAAAAAGTTATCAATTTCAACATTATAGGTCATTTTCAAAAGTCAACAAAAAGGCACTTTAAGTCAAAGACCATAACTTGAGATTGGTAAATTCAAATGACATGGGACCAAAGGCATTGGTTAGAGGACTTCAAGACCTTTCCAAAATGTCCAAGAACATGTTCATATGATCAAAATTGAGCAAGATATGCATTGGAGAAGTTGGGAAATTTTTGTGAAATGGCCAAAGTCAACTATCCTTGAAACTTCAATTTTTGACAAAGGGGCCCACTTTTTCCACTTGTTTCAGCTTGGCCATGCTTCCCACGCGTCCCACAATTTATTTCAAGATTTAAAATTAATTTTTCCATTTTTATTTAATTTTATTTGATTTAATTCATTTTAAATCTTTAAAATTCAAATAAAAATCAAAGAAATTAATGGAGGGATATATTTTGTGTTGATTAGCTTTGAATCACCTTGAAATACCTTCCAAATTCGTGCAAGGCCTATTATGGGCATAGAAATTCAAATTTTGACACAAAAGGCAAGTTGTTTCAATGTTGGTTATGGCAAAATTTCAAGCATAATTGCAATGGTTAAAGGCTCATCATGTGATTGATTCTCATTCATTACTATATATACAAGCCTTCCCAACCTCATTCAAAAAAATAGTGTGTGCAGAAACGGCCAAGAGCAAAACCAAAAATTATTCAAAAAGTGAGAGTTCAAAAACATAGTTGCGAGCATCTTCAGATCAAAACAAGCACGTGGTTCTATTCCTTGCCACACCCTGAAGCTAAAGCAACCTTTGCCAAGTCCTGAGGCTCATACCGCGCTGTAAGTTCTTCCCAGGTCCCCTATAATTTCCATATCATTTTTTTTCATTGCTTTCATGTGCATATTCTCAAAGGAGAAACACCATAAACCTCATCCAAAGCGCCAGCCATGTGTCATTAGTGCAGATCCAAAGGACAAAAGGTGCAGAATACCATACTCTGGAGTCAAGCGTGCTGCAAGCAATCAAGGAAAGTCAAACAGGGCTTCTTGCTAATGGGCCACAATTTCAGCATTGCACCTCCATTTCAGCCCACACCCCCTTTGGTTTTACTTCTTTTTTTATTTTGTTTTGTCATTTTTTCTTATTTTTAATTGCTAACCTTTTAATTATTTTTATTATTAACAATTAACTTAATTAACATATTTTCATAAAAATAAAAAAAATAGAATTACATCATTATTATTATTATTTTACTTTGTAAATAAACATTAACTAAAATAGTTTAATTAGGCCATTTTAATTCCTTTTCTTAAAAAATTAAAATAAATCTAGAATTAGGTAAAAGTTAACTTTTAATTTTATTTCATTTCTTTTATTTCATGAGAACATAAAAACAAAAAAATATTTTCTTTTAATTAAATTAATTAATTAGCCATTAGTTAGTTTTAATTTCACTTTAATTATAAAAAAGCCAAAAAAATCAATTTCTTTTCTTAAAAGGGTCAACACCCTTAGACATTCCCGATTAATTTATTCGCGCGCATTTACTTTATTTGATTATTATGTGACTGCCTTCAAGAATGTAATAGTTAAGTAGGTTTATCGCTTTATTTAATTTCCGTACTTATTTACTAAAAAACGGGTCTTTGTAATTTTTGGCGATGTATAGACCCGCGCCTTGTAATAGCGTAGGATTTATGTTTCCGCAATTTACTTTCTGCACCCCTTAACTGTTAAATGCATGCAAGAATGTATGGTAAATAAAAATAACTCGTAGCTCACCCATAACATGTACAAAAACATTAACTGAATACAACACACAATGCACACACCACTTCTAGGGTACGCCTCACTCGTTGCCTTCGAAACGTGGTTGTCAAGTATATGACGTCTTAGCGGTCCTTATGTCCATGATCCAGTTGCCTCGAAACAGTTGCCTCGGAATAGTTGCCTCGAAACAGTTGCCTCGGAACAGTTGCCTCGAAACGGTTGCCTCGGATTAAAAAAGGATCAAGGATATAAGGGTAGCTTCTAAGGTGTCCTAATTGTTGCTTCGGTGACCATACTGTCCCGATAATCGAATTGACCCGAACACCTCCAACGGTGGTGCTACCTATCTCTCAATGGTGGGATGGCACTACCTAAAGGACACTTACACAACTTAATTCCTTAGGGTAGGTAGATGACTCATGGGTACTTGCTCTTTTCAAAAACAAACAAAATACTTTTCACACCTTACACTTTCAAAACAAATTTTTCAAACACTCTTGAGGACAGATACAAGAGTTATTCAGAAATCTTTCAAAGAAACTTTTTTCAAAACCCACACACATTTGAAAAACAAATCATTTTGAAAACATAAGAGCAAGTATCTAAGAGCCCGTGGATAACCACGGATAGAAAGGGTGCTAACACCTTCCCTTTCTATAAATCTACCTCCCGAACCGAGAAACGTTCTCATAAGGAATTTTGCTGTGCTTTTGTCCTGTCCATGTTGGAGAAAATAAAAGACGATGGCGACTCTTGTTTCCGCAACATTTCGCGAAACCAGCTAAAAAATAGTTAGTTCTATTTCCACCGATCACAGAACTGGCGACTCTGCTGGGGATAACTTAAAGTGAGGTGTACGTTAGGATAGCTCATACTTGTGTTTTCAATTGTCTGAATTGTTTGCTTTATTATTGTGGGTACTGTCTTGGGAGTTCTATAGATCCTAACCCGGATCTGGGGGATACCTTCTTAGAAAGTAGCAACAAGGCTGTGAGGGAACTGTGCGGGGTATACCGACACGGTTGAAGCAGTCTGCTACGTTGATGTGGCACTTTGGTGAGTACCGGTAACCCTTGAGTCAAGTCAAGGAGAGTACGGGGCCGCCGCGTGGTGTCGTGAAGCATCAACTGACCTTAGGAACCTTAATTGAACCATCTTGGCCTCTTTAGGGTAGTGAGATAACTGACTATGGTGCAGTCCGAAGTTGGTTGATACTCGATACTACACTCAGTTGAGGGTTGTTTTCTTGGGATATTTTGATCGCCAGTTCAGTGGCTAAATCGAAATGATGAACACAGAAAACAATCCAATGATATTGAGCTCCTTAGAACCCGGTTACTTTGATAGGACAGGTTTGAGCCCACCAACTTCAAGAGGGTAGTACCCCAAACTTCATGCTGGCCTAAACTCTAAGGGCTCTTTGTGTGACTTGTGTGCCTTCAAAACTTGACTACTTGCATACTTGTTATCTGAAACTTGAGTTTCTTGCAGGTTTTGTTTACAGTCCTTAATCTAGACTCATAACAGGGTTTACCTACATTTCTCCACAGCATAACATCATACCATCAAACCATTGCATACATCCTACATAAGGACTAATCCATTTCAAGGATCTCAAGGGCTTGTGATACAGGTCATGATGAATCAAATGTCTAGCAAGGTGCAAAGGGGATTTATTTTCCTCTAGCCAAGGTTAACAGCTTGAGTCAGGGGCTATGACCCACTCGATATGGTGAGCCTTGACTCTTGAAGAAGGACTCTCAACAATATGCAGTTCCTTCAATCAAGCCACCGGATTCAAATTCTAACAAGCTTCTTTGTTTATCCTGCGAGGTCCTTGAAAACATTGCATGCATATCATACATATCATTGCATTAGAGGTACACTTGTTGCAGGTCACTTACCTTCTTCGCTGTTTATTTCAGCAGTCATCATGAATCCTGAATCATCCAATAGATAAGCTATCAAGGCCCTCCAGGCCCAGAATGCCCAGTTCCAGGAGTTGATTATGAGCCTAGCCCAGGGTCAAAAGGAATTGAAGACTCTGATTCAGAAGAAGAAGAACAAGAGGACTGTTCTGTTCAACCCTAGACGCAGATCTGGGAACACACT
Source organism: Vicia faba (assembly GCA_948472305.1). Classification (NCBI taxonomy): domain Eukaryota; kingdom Viridiplantae; phylum Streptophyta; class Magnoliopsida; order Fabales; family Fabaceae; genus Vicia; species Vicia faba. The sequence continues at coordinate 82,577,499 of OX451736.1, forward strand.
GCAGAATGAAGCTGAGAGGACTGCTCCATCTGTGGGGGAAGGCAGTCACCAAGGGAGAGAGGTTCCTAGACCTGTGGTCTCTGATACCGAGACAGATTTCAATGATGAACAGTACCCCCCTTCTGAAGACAGGTACAAGCAGCTGGAGGACCGGTTAAATGCTATGGATATCCAACGTGTGCCTGGGTTGGACTTTGGGGACCTAGGTTTATCTTCTGGGGTGGTGATCCCTCACAAGTTCAAGGCACCTGCCTTTGTAAAGTACGACGGGGTTTCTTGTCCTAAGCTGCACCTCCGTTCATACGCAAGGAAGATCCAGCCCTACACGGCAGACAAGAATCTATGGATCCATTTCTTCCAGGAGAGTCTTTCAGGGACTCAGCTCGATTGGTTCTATCAGTTGGATGGAACCAGTATTCGTAACTGGGAGGACTTGGCAACTGCTTTTTATAAGCAGTATCAGTATAATGCCGACCTCGCTCCTACGCGTACCCAACTCCAGGGTATGTCACTTGGGACGAGTGAAGGTTTTAAGGAGTATGCGCAAAGGTGGAGAGATCTGGATGGAAGGGTGCAGCCACCTTTGACTGACCGTGAACTCGTCGACATGTTCTTGGGCACCCTGTCTGGTCCCTTCTTCAACCATCTGATTGGGAATTCTTCTGCTGGGTTTACAGATTTGATCTTGACCGGGGAGAGGATCGAAGCTGGCATCAAGGCTGGAAAGATTCAAGAAGCTACACCTTCTGATACTCACAAAAAGCCTTATACGGGGAAGAAGGAGGCCAATGCTGCGTACAGCCAAAAGGGTCACCATGATCAACATATAGGGGCAGTCCAGATCTCTAATCCTAGGCCTGCTCAACAGGGACAGGGGCATCAACGTAAGGAGGTCGCACCCAAGAGACAATTCACTAAAATCAACATGTCACTGGATCAAGCGCTACAGCAAATGTTGAAGGCATGGCTGATTACCTTGAGGGCTCCTCTCTGGAATCCAAACACCTCTGCTCCCAACTACCATCCTAATGAGAGGTGCGCATACCACTCCGATAGCCCGGGTCATACTACGGACAACTGCTGGCCTTTGAAGAACAAGATTCAAGACATGATCGACACCAGAGAGATTCAGTTTGAAGCGTCAGAGACTCCAAACATAATCAATGCTCCTTTGCCCAATCATTGAAGGCTTTTGTTTATTTGAATTTCCGAGTTGTAATTTTTTGCTTATACAAACAATTAATGTCATAGCAAACTCTTTTATTTCACTAATGCACTGCATATGTCTGTTTTTGAATTAATCCAATTATTTTCACTATATTCACATTGCTTTCATATTTTTTGTGATGTCCAACTCTCGGTTAATAATTCTAAGCCTCTTGAGGGGGGATGACGAAAACGATACCACAATCTACAGTATGCTTTTGAACAGACCCCGCTGATGAGGTATAGGCATTGTTTCAATTCCTAAACATTGGAGTTATAAGGATGATAATCCCTCGTCAACCCCTTTGAGCCAAAGAAGTAGGAGTTTTTCTTTTCGAAAATTAAAACCCTTAATCATAACCTGGGGCAGGGTAGTTCTCTCAGTTGATCCAAGTGCACAACGAATGGCACCAGAGGAGTCCTTACAAAACAAAAGACAGTGATGGCTCCAAATAATCATAAAGACAGACAGTCATTATCCCTCAGAAATAAAAACCCAATAAGTCAAAACCTATGAAGGAGACTTACAAAGCAGGGGCATCCCGCTGACTGTAATTCCAAAAAAGGGAAACAGTTCAGGCAAAAAACAGGGATAACAAAAATCAAAAAAAGAAAGAGGCCCTACAAACCCTCAACACAAAAGGAAATGACTGCCTATTTAAAATAAACTGTCAGTATCCGAACCATCACTGGTATATCAAAGCAAAGACTCAAACAAGGTCTAGCGCACGATCAACTGAGCTTAGGTTTGAAGAACATCACGAAGAGCGGGTGGGTACAGATAAATTTGAGCCCTTATCCTTTGTTTCTTAAACCGTGAACCAGGCCACGTTATAACCCTTAAAAAGTCCTAGCTGAAGCATGGGTAAGTTCGAAGGCATACTGTTACGAAAGGTATCCTGACTCCTTAAGGCTTGCTGTAAAATACTGAGTTGACATCGCATTTTACAAAATTTGCTTGTTTTACTGAAAATGCATTTTCAAAAATTTCAAGACAGACATAAGCTTTGCATTTTTAAAATAACATTGTTTGCATGTGACTATTTGTTTGAACAGCATAGAAGTTCGCACGACGAATGTATAATGAACATAAGCACCTCCAATCAAGGGGCATGGCATGATCATTGTCCATCATCTGGGGCAGTTAAGTCAAGATTCAAGGAATCTCTCAAAATGCCAAATAGCCTGGGGAAAATCTCCGCCTAAGTCACTTGGGGCATTCCAGCAACGAATCTTGCCTGATCAAACATCTTCTGGTGGCATGGCAAAACACTTCTAACAGGGGCACCTCCCTACATCCTGAGAGCACGGACATAGTCGAAAAAATACTGCGCATAATCAAAGACCCGCTAGGTTGACACACCTAGGCAAAAATAAGGGCTTCCCGGCGAACCAAAAGGGTTCGGGAAAAAATAAGAGATGAAATGAAAAAATCTGTACACCCGGCAAGTCGAAAACCTGAAAAGGCGGCTTGGGCAAAAATGGGTATCCCGGTGGACTGAAAACCCGAAAGGGCAGTCCAGGCAAAAGTTAGGGATCGAAAGCGTATGACTATGTCCTGTCATCTCGTCACCCGCCTACCAGAAGAAGATTTGTCAATCGGCAGTCATCATGCACCTCCACAAGTACCTTCTCCCACAGAAGCTGGGGCGATAAGAATTGTCCGAGCTGTACAATCGCTCTGTCCACCCAGGTACCAAGGTAAGTTCAGCTGAAGAACATGACCAAGTTACCTCCACTCCCCGCAGAGTAAGACAGATTCAGAAATACTCTCCCGAAGCAGAGTTGGTCTCCCATCAGCCCAGAAAAGGCACAGTACTCCTAGCAAATCAGCAACACTCTCCCCAAGCAGAGTTAGCCTACTGTCAGCCCTAAGGAAGTTGGATATCCCCAGAAGATCTCAATATTCCCCAGCGGAGTATACAGACATTCCTAACAAACATCCCCGTCAATCTTAATATAAGGTTGTTCCCTGGAGGAATACAGACACTTCAGTGGAGCCACTTCCCCAGTACAGTCTCAAAAAGTCTCCCCAGGAAAGTTGAATCAATCACCCCAGTAGGAAGCTTATCCCCAGTAGATTCTGGAAGCTTATCGCCTGCAGAGTACGAACGCTTCTCCCGGACTTTATTCAAAGGTTATGCTCCACCAGAGCTTATAACTGGGTTATCCTCAGCTAAAAACCACGGAAAGATCGTCCTCGGCGAAGTTCTTCCTACCCCCCAGCGGAGTTCATCAAAGCTTCCAACATAACATATCAACGGAATTCCCAGCGGAGTTCTCATCAAAACCTCAGCGAAGTATCTCTTCCCTGCAGAGTAATTCCCCGCAGAGTAATCTCTCCAACAAGTTTATTCCCCAACGGAGTCATCTTCTCTTACCGGTTTATTCTTGCAACCAAACATCCCCAGCGGAAACGAAGAACTCTGTTCTTCAACATCAGCCCAGGATTCAACTTCCCGACATTCGTCAAGGATTTATTTTCCTAGACGAAAATACATTCATAAACATATCACATTTCATACATCTTGCTTACATACACAATGCATGCACATACGCATCATATCACACAATCTCATTTCTCCCTGAGAACATCATGACATCATGCATTGCGCAACTGATGTTGTGCCTTTTTCAGGAAAGAGGTCAATCCAAAGACGATTACTATCAACTGTTGCAATTCCAGATTCGATACCTGCATCTAGCCAGGGCATATCTGTGAGCGATTGATTGTGGGTCCGATACCTGTATCTAGCCAGGGCATATCTATGTTAAAGAGATTAAAGAGATAGCTAGGAAATGCTCCAGATATGGATGCTGTTCTTTTGCTTATTCAGATTTTCTCTTCAGAGATGGCTTAGAAATGCTCCAGAGATGGACGCTATTCTGTTGCTTATTCAGAGTTACTTGTTCAGAAATAGTTCAGAGATGCTCCAAATGGACGTTATTCTGTTGCTTATTCAGGGCTTCTTTTCAGAGATAACTTAGAGATGCTCCAACCACGGATGCTATTCTATTGTTTATTCAGAGATTCCTTCTAGATATAGTTCAGATGTGACCCAGGCATGGCGACGTTCTGATACTTATTCCAGATTTCCTTTCAGAGATAGCTTGGAAATGCTCCAGATATGGATGCTGTTCTTTTGCTTATTCAGAGATTCCTTCTAGATATAGTTCAAATGTGACCCAGGCATGGCGACGTTCTGATACTTATTCCAGATTTCCTTTCAGAGATAGCTTAGAAATGCTCCAGATATGTATGCTGTTCTTTTGCTTATTCAAGACTCCTTCTAGATATAGTTCCGATGTGACCCAGGCATGGCGACGTTCTGATACTTATTCCAGATTTCCTTTCAGAGATAGCTTGGAAATGCTTCAGATATGGATGCTGTTCTTTTGCTTATTCAAGACTCCTTATAGATATAGTTCAGATGTGACCCAGTCATGGCGACGTTCTGATACTCATTCCAGATTTCCTTTCAGAGATAGCTTGGAAATACTCCAGATATGGATGTTGTTATTTTGCTTATTCAAGACTCCTTCTAGATATAGTTCAGATGTGACCCAGGCATGGCGACGTTCTGATACTTATTCCAGATTTCCTTTCAGAGGTAGCTTGGAAATGCTCCAGATATGGATGCTGTTCTTTTGCTTATTCAAGACTCCTTCTAGATATAGTTCAGATGTGACCCAGGCATGGCGATGTTCTGATACTTATTCCAGATTTCCTTTCAGAGATAGCTTGGAAATGCTCCAGATATGGATGCTGTTCTTTTGCTTATTCAAGACTCCTTCTAGATATAGTTCAGATGTGACCCAGGCATGGTGATGTTCTGATACTCATTCCAGATTTCCTTTCAGAGATAGCTTGGAAATGCTCCAGATATGGATGATGTTCTTTTGCTTATTCAAGACTCCTTCTAGATATAGTTCAGATGTGACCCAGGCATGGCGACGTTCTGATACTTATTCCAGATTTCCTTTCAGAGATAGCTTGGAAATGCTCCAGATATGGATGCTGTTCTTTTGCTTATTCAAGAATCCTTCTAGATATAGTTCAGATGTGACCCAGGCATGGCGACGTTCTGATACTCATTCCAGATTTCCTTTCAGAGATAGCTTGGAAATGCTCCAGATATGGATGCTATTCTTTTGCTTATTCAAGACTCCTTCTAGATATAGTTCAGATGTGACCCAGGCATGGTGACATTCTGATACTTATTCCAGATTTCCTTTCAGAGATAGCTTGGAAACGCTCCAGATATGGATGCTGTTCTTTTGCTTATTTAAGACTCCTTCTAGAGATAGTTCAGATGTGACCCAGGCATGACGACGTTCTGATACTTATTCATGATTTCCTTTCAGAGATAGCTTGGAAACACTCCATATATGGATGCTGTTCTTTTTCTTATTCAAGACTCCTTCTAGAGATAGTTCAGATGTGACCCAGGCATGGCGACGTTCTGATAGTTATTCCAGATTTCCTTTCAGAAATAGCTTAGAGATGCTCCCGATGCGGATGATGTTCTATTGCTTATTCAGAGCCAAAATCCTAAAGATAACTTAGAGATGCTCCGACCACGGATGCTATTCTATTGTTTATTCCAGATTTCCCTCCAGACACAGACTAGATATGCTCCAGACACGGAAGCTATTCTATTGTTTATTCCAGATTTCCCTCCAGACACAGACTAGATATGCTCCAGACACGGAAGCTATTCTATTTCTTATTCAGATTCACCTATCCACCATCTTTCCAAATGGCATCTATAAGCCCATTCCCGACAAGGTCCTGTCACCTCCAGATGGCATCTATAAGCCCATTCTCCTATCCATCATCTCTCCAAATGGCATCTGTAAGCCCATTCCCGCCATCACACTCTACTATGTGAGTGCAAATTTCTAGGCACTCTAGTGTTCAATCATCTTCCACCTTCGGATCACGAAAGGCACGCACGCCAATCTACATCCTCAGGTCTAAGAAGATTGAACAGGGGCAACTGTTGTACCCCAAAATTTGCCCTCCCATAATCTTCAAAGTTTTGCCAAGCATCACCTCAAATGGTTCAAGGTCTACTCAAGGGCTACACAGTCAACCATCCTCCTAAGCCAGTCAAATTAGGGTTTTGGTTCCTGCAAGGAAGTTGAGGTTTTCAAGGGCTCAATCAAGTTCCATATGCTCATACACATTGTCAATCACCTACATGTCAAGTTTCAAGGCTCACAAGGTCAAGTTGCACAGTCAAAAACCCTAATTGCTCCACAGTCAACTGCAGGGGGCAAAATGGTCATTTGGCAGTCAAAAGTCAAAATTTTTGGTCAACATCTTATTTTGAAGCCATAATCATCATTTGATCAAGTCTTGATCATGATTTCACAAGAATGGCTCAAAAATCATCAAGGTGTCAAAAGATTCTATTTTTGGACAGTTGATAAGTCAACTGTAACTTGACCAAGGCATAACTTTTTCATGGTTCATCAGAAAAATCCCATCCAATGCTCATTTTGAAGGGGATGAAATTTCCTACAACTCATCTTCACATTCAAAGTCAGAGAAATGCTCCCACAAAAAGTTATCAATTTCAACATTATAGGTCATTTTCAAAAGTCAACAAAAAGGCACTTTAAGTCAAAGACCATAACTTGAGATTGGTAAATTCAAATGACATGGGACCAAAGGCATTGGTTAGAGGACTTCAAGACCTTTCCAAAATGTCCAAGAACATGTTCATATGATCAAAATAGAGCAAGATATGCATTGGAGAAGTTGGGAAATTTTTATGAAATGGCCAAAGTCAACTATCCTTGAAACTTCAATTTTTGACAAAGGGGCCCACTTTTTCCACTTGTTTCAGCTTGGCCATGCTTCCCACGTGTCCCACAATTTATTTCAAGATTTAAAATTAATTTTTCCATTTTTATTTAATTTTATTTGATTTAATTCATTTTAAATCTTTAAAATTCAAATAAAAATCAAAGAAATTAATGGAGGGATATATTTTGTGTTGATTAGCTTTGAATCACCTTGAAATACCTTCCAAATTCGTGCAAGGCCTATTATGGGCATAGAAATTCATATTTTGACACAAAAGGCAAGTTGTTTCAATGTTGGTTATGGCAAAATCTCAAGCATAATTGCAATGGTTAAAGGCTCATCATGTGACTGATTCTCATTCATTACTATATATACAAGCCTTCCCAACCTCATTCAAAAAAATAGTGTGTGCAGAAACGGCCAAGAGCAAAACCAAAAATTATTCAAAAAGTGAGAGTTCAAAAATATAGTTGCGAGCATCTTCAGACCAAAACAAGTACGTGGTTCTATTCCTTGCCACACCCTGAAGCTAAAGCAACCTTTGCCAAGTCCTGAGGCTCATACCGCGCTGTAAGTTCTTCCCAGGTCCCCTATAATTTCCATATCATTTTTTTCATTGTTTTCATGTGCAGATTCTCAAAGGAGGAACACCATAAACCTCATCCAAAGCGCCAGCCATGTGTCATTAGTGCATATCCAAAGGACAAAAGGTGCAGAATACCATACTCTGGAGTCAAGCGCGCTGCAAGCAATCAAGGAAAGTCAAACAGGGCTTCTTGCTAATGGGCCACAATTTCAGCATTGCACCTCCATTTCAGCCCACACCCCCTTTGGTTTTACTTCTTTTTTGATTTTGTTTTGTCATTTTTTCTTATTTTTAATTGCTAACCTTTTAATTATTTTTATTATTAACAATTAACTTAATTAACATATTTTCATAAAAATAAAAAAAATAGAATTACATTATTGTTATTATTATTTTATTTTGTAAATAAACATTAACTAAAATAGTTTAATTAGGCCATTTTAATTCCTTTTCTTAAAAAATTAAAATAAATCTAGAATTAGGTAAAAGTTAACTTTTAATTTTATTTCATTTCTTTTATTTCATGAGAACATAAAAACAAAAAAATATTTTCTTTTAATTAAATTAATTAATTAGCCATTAGTTAGTTTTAATTTCACTTTAATTATAAAAAAGCCAAAAAAATCAATTTCTTTTCTTAAAAGGGTCAACACCCTTAGACATTCCCGATTAATTTATTCGCGCGCATTTACTTTATTTGATTATTATGTAACTGCCTTCAAGAATGTAATAGTTAAGTAGGTTTATCGCTTTATTTAATTTCCGTACTTATTTACTAAAAAACGGGTCTTTGTAATTTTTGGCGATGTATAGACCCGCGCCTTGTAATAGCGTAGGATTTATGTTTCCGCAATTTACTTTCTGCACCCCTTAACTGTTAAATGCATGCAAGAATGTATGGTAAATAAAAATAACTCGTAGCTCACCCATAACATGTACAAAAACATTAACTGAATACAACATATAATGCACACACCACTTCTAGGGTACGCCTCACTCGTTGCCTTCGAAACGTGGTTGTCAAGTATATGACGTCTTAGCGGTCCTTATGTCCATGATCCAGTTGCCTCGAAACAGTTGCCTCGGAACAGTTGCCTCGAAACAGTTGCCTCGGAACAGTTGCCTCGAAACGGTTGCCTCAGATTAAAAAAGGATCAAGGATATAAGGGTAGCTTCTAAGGTGTCCTAACTGTTGCTTCGGTGACCACACTGTCCCGATAATCGAATTGACCCAAACATCTCCAACGGTGGTGCTACCTATCTCTCAATGGTGGGATGGCACTACCTAAAGGACACTTACACAGCTTAATTCCTTAGGGTAGGTAGATGACTCATGGGTACTTGCTCTTTTCAAAAACAAACAAAATACTTTTCACACCTTACACTTTCAAAAAGCTTTCAAAAGAAATTTTTCAAACACTCTTGAGGACAGATACAAGAGTTATTCAGAAATCTTTCAAAGAAACTTTTTTCAAAACCCACACACATTTGAAAAACAAATCATTTTGAAAACATAAGAGCAAGTATCTAAGAGCCCGTGGATAACCACGGATAGAAAGGGTGCTAACACCTTCCCTTTCTATAAATCTACCTCCCGAACCGAGAAACGTTCTCATAAGGAATTTTGCTGTGCTTTTGTCCTGTCTATGTTGGAGAAAATAAAAGACGGTGGCGACTCTTGCTTCTGCGACATTTTGCGAAACCAGCTAAAAAATAGTCAGTTCTATTTCCACCGATCACAGGGTGGAAGCTGGTATTAAGAGCGGGAAGATTCAAAGGGATGCCTCTGCATCTACAACTGTTAAAAAGTCATTTCCAGCCAAGAAGGAGGCAGCTGTTGTGTACTCTCAAAAGGGATTGGGGAGAACTGAGTGCCGGCCGACTGTAGGGGCCGTAATGATTCAAAATTCGTCAAATGATCAGCCTCGTAACAATCAATCCAGACTAAATCAGCAACGGGTAGAACGGCCACAACGGAAGTTCACCCGCATCAATATGATGCCTACACAAGTTCTTCCCTATTTGTTGAAGTTGAATCTGACTGGTTTAAAGGAGGCACCGAAAAACCCTAACACCACATCTCCATACTATCATGCCAATGCCAAATGTGCCTACCATTCTGATAGCGCCGGACATGACACCAACAATTGTTGGGCGCTGAAGAATAAAATTCAAGACTTGATAGACGCAAAAGAGGTTGAGTTCGACGCCCCCGAGAAGCCGAACATAATATCTGCTCCGATGCCAAAGCATGGTTATCATGTTCATGCTGTTGAAGAAGATCTGTATGTTTCTGCTGTTGATGATCTGGTAACTCCATTACTAACAATCAAGTTAAATCTGTTGAAAGCTGGGATTTTCCCAGGATGTAAAGAAGACTGCTACTTTTGTTCCTCCCTACCAATCGAATGTCCATTGTTGAAGATAGGCATCCAAGGCCTAATGGACAGCCAACAAATTCTTTTTGAAAATATTCCTGCTACTCCAACTCCTACCAAAGATGTTTCAATAATCACCATTTCCACCAATCTTTTCAAGGTCCCTAAAAAGCCTGTTAAGATTACATCCGCTACGAAGTTTGTTCCTCTGAAAATAACCATGCCTGGGCCTGTCCCCTACAAATCTGACAAATCAATACCATGGAATTATGGTGGAGAAATCTACTACCATGGTGTTAAACAAGTTGAGATAACTGAAGAGAGCTCTGACAAAGAAGATGCCGACATCAGATACATTTCCGGTACAAGCAAGATTACCCGAAGTGGGAGAATTTTCTCTCTAGAGATTGCCCCTCCAAAGGCAATCTTTGGACCCTCAGCTGCTGCCAAAGTTACTCCTGCACCGATAAAACTTTCTGCAAGAACTCCGCTGATTGAAGAAGCTGTTACTCCTGTGGTTGTCCCTCCTACTTCTGCTGATAAGGGGAAAGGGATCCAAGATGAGCTCGTCAGGACGAGGGCTCAGCCATTGGTTATCCCCGAAACCTCTAAGAAAGAAATGGAGGAGATTCTTAAAATAATAAAGAAGAATGATTATGACGTTGTAGAGCAACTGGGGCAAACCCCCTCGAAGATCTCCATGCTAGCTTTTCTGCTTTGTTCGGAGGCTCATGCCAAAGCATTGATAAGATTTATGAAGACAGCCCATGTTCCCCAGGAAACCTCAGCCGATCAATTCCAGGACTGTGTAGCCAGCCTTACCGCAGACAACGACTTGGGTTTCTCTGATGCTGACCTGACTCCGAAAGGAAGAAAGCACAATGACGCATTACATGTGTCAGTAGAATGCCGAGGAACTACTCTGGCCCATGTTTTGGTCGACACTGGTTCTTCTCTGAACGTGCTGCCTAAGAAAGCTCTGGATCGATTAGATTGCAAGGGCTTGGAGCTGAAACCAAGTAATATCATTGTCAGGGCCTTTGACGGGTCTAAAAGAATGGTACAAGGGGAGGTCGACATCCCTATCATGGTGGGCACTGAAGTATTCCACTCAACTTTCTATGTGATGGACATTCGTCCGTCATACTCTTGCTTGCTAGGGAGACCATGGATACATAATGCTGGTGTAGTCACCTCCTCTCTACATCAAATGCTGAAATACCCTATCAAAGGAAAAATCATAACTGTACACGGTGAAGAGGAATATATGATCAGTCACCTGAACTCCTTTCGGTATGTGGAAGTGGAGGGCGAATTCATTGAGACACCGTTCCAACACTTCGAGGAAATTGCTCCCGAGGTTGCTGTAGCAAAGGCAGTAGCTGAGGTACCCAAGCAGGTGGCCAGGATGGCATCTCTGAAAGACGCAAAGGCTGCAATGAAGGAGGGAAAGAGCTCAACATGGGGACAGTTTCCTGTCATTCCTCACAAAACAGACAAATTTGGGTTGGGATTTACCGCTGCGGGGCAAAAAGCTATGCGTCGCTCAAAAATTGAAAGAAAACCCATCAAGATTTCTCCTCATGGAATCAATGCCTTGGAAGACGAAGACGAAGAGGGTAACATTGAAGACTGGATCTTCCCAACCATCGAAGGGGGACTACACAACTGGGAGGCGAAAGACTTCGTCCCCATTACTTTCATTAATCAGTAACTTATCTTTCGAACATTTCCTGTTGGTCTGTAATAATTACTTTTAAACAATCTGCACACTACTTTTTCACCTCATGCCTTGCCCGGGGCATGTAGGTCCATTTGTAAGGGTTTTGATTCTCTTCATATTCATATGCCATGTTTAATGAATCATTGGACGTTTTTCATATATAAACTGCTGTGTTCATTTTCTTTCCTTTTGCATTTTTGTTTGTTTAAGGATGGCTATCCCTTACACACACCCACACTCACAAATGCAGGTACCCATCCACTCTGGATTCTATGGGTGACTATTCTGCTATGTCCTTCAATAACTCTGAAGATTTGGTCAATCAGGTTGAGTGCGAAGACAACGAAGATTGTGAAGTACCGGGAGAACTAGCCAGACTTCTACAGCAAGAGGAAAGGGCCATCTTGCCTCATGAAGAGCTGTTGGAAACTATCAACTTAGGAACAGAGGAAGACCGGAAGGAAGTACAAGTGGGTGCCAATCTAGAACCAAGTGTCAAGGAGCGTTTGGTACAGCTGTTGAATGAATACGTTGAAATCTTCGGCTGGTCTTATGAAGACATGCCAGGGTTAGACACAGACATCGTGGTTCACCGCCTCCCTACAAGAGAGGATTGTCCACCGATCAAGCAAAAAGTCCGCCGAATGAGGCCCGACATGTCTGAGAAGATTAAGGCAGAGGTAATGAAGCAATTCAATGCTGGTTTTCTGGCTGTTACATCCTATCCGCAATGGGTTGCTAACATCGTGCCAGTACCTAAAAAAGATGGCAAGGTCAGAATGCGTGTGGACTACCGGGATTTGAATAGGGCCAGCCCCAAAGATGATTTTCCGCTACCGCATATCGACATTTTGATTGACAACACAACTCAGCATAAGGTATTTTCCTTCATGGATGGATTCTCGGGCTACAACCAGATCAAAATGGCCCCCGAGGACATGGAGAAAACAACCTTTGTTACACAATGGGGTACTTTCTGTTACAAGGTGATGCCGTTCGGACTGAAGAACGCATGGGCAACTTATCAGCGCGCCATGGTAGCTTTGTTTCATGATATGATACATCATGAGATCGAAGTTTACGTAGACGACATGATAGCTCGATCACAAACAGAGGAGGAACACCTTGAACATTTGCAGAAGTTGTTTTCCAGGTTGAAGGAGTACAAACTCAGGCTGAATCCAAGTAAGTGCACCTTTGGAGTTAGGTCTGGTAAACTTCTAGGATTCATTGTCAGCAACAAAGGCATTGAGGTCGATCCAGCAAAAGTGAAGGCTATACAGGAAATGCCCGCTCCCCGTACTGAAAAGGAGGTTAGAGGGTTCTTGGGGCGCTTGAACTATATTGCCAGATTCATCTCTCATCTGACGTCTACCTGTGAGCCAATTTTCAAACTATTGAAGAAAGATCAGGTGGTCGAGTGGAGCGACGATTGCCAAGCTGCTTTTGATAAGATCAAGGAGTATTTGCTAGAACCTCCTATTCTGATGCCACCCGTCGAAGGAAGACCGTTGATCATGTATCTGATCGTCTTGGATAACTCAATGGGGTGCGTACTGGGCCAGCATGACGAGTCTGGTCGAAAAGAGCATGCCATTTATTACCTTAGCAAAAAGTTTACCGACTGTGAGACTCGCTACTCACTGCTCGAGAAAACTTGCTGCGCTTTGGTATGGGCTGCTCGCCGACTAAGGCAGTATATGTTGACTCATACCACTCTGTTGATTTCCAAAATGGATCCTATCAAGTATATCTTCGAGAAGCCTGCTTTATCTGGAAGAATCGCTAGATGGCAAATGATCCTGACTGAGTATGACATCCAGTACACTACCCAAAAACCTATAAAAGGGAGTGTAGTAGCTGATCATCTAGCTCATCAAGCTATCGAAGATTATCAATCCATGAGATTCGACTTCCCAGACGAGGACATGATGAACTTGGACAACATTGAAGGTAACAGACCGTATGACGGACCTGAAAAAGGATCCCGATGGACCCTGTACTTTGATGGTGCTTCAAATGCACTTGGAAACGGTATCGGTGCGGTACTCATTTCCCCGGAAGGTTGCCATACACCTTTCACGGCCCGACTTTGCTTCAGCTATACCAACAACATGGCTGAATATGAAGCCTGCATTTTTGGTCTCAAGGCTGCTATAGACCTGGGGATCAAATCTTTGATCATATTTGGGGACTCGGCTTTGGTTATCAGTCAAATCAAAGGAGAGTGGGATACCAAGCATCCTAATCTTATCCCATACAAATAACATGTCCTGACATTATTGCCTCATTTCGAGCAAATCACCTTCGAGCATTTCCCGCGAGAAGAGAATCAGCTAGCAGATGCTCTGGCTACAATGTCTTCCATGTTTAAACTCAACTGGGATAACGAGGCTCCCCAAATCACCATCGAGCGAATGGATGAACCTGCGCATTGTCATGAGATTAATACCGAAGAAGTAGTGGAACAACCTTGGTTTCACGAAATCAAAAGGTATCTCCAGACTAGAGAATATCCCGAAGGAGCTTCCGTAAATGACAAGAAGTTCCTAAGGAAATTTGCTGCCAAGTTCTTCCTGAGCAACGACATCCTCTATAAACGCAGCCATGATTGTGTTTTACTCCGATGTGTAGACAAAGTTGAAGCAGAGTTAATCATGACTGAGATACACAGTGGTACATTTGGCACCCACTTGAGCGGGCATACGATGGCTAAGAAGATTCTAAGGGCAGGCTATTACTGGTCTACCATGGAAGCAGATTGCCATCAACATTCCCGTACTTGCCACAAATGTCAAGTCTACGCTGACAAGATTCATATTCCTCCTGTTCCCCTCAACATTCAGACAGCTCCTTGGCCATTCGCAATGTGGGGCATTGACATGATTGGAGAGATCAAGCCCACAGCATCCAATGGACATTGCTTCATCCTGGTCGCCATTGATTATTTTACCAAATGGGTCGAAGCGGCTTCCTTCGCCTCTGTTACAAATAATGTGGTTGCCCGCTTCATCAAGCAAAACCTCATATGCCGGTATGGTGTCCTCGACAGGATCATCACAGACAACGGTACAAATCTGAATAATACTATGATCACCGCTCTATGCGAACAGTTCAAGATTTATCATCACAATTCATCTCCCTATCGGCCGAAGATGAACGATGCTGTTGAAGCTGCGAACAAAAACATTAAGAAGATCATTCAGAAAATGACAGTCACCTACAAGGACTGGCATGAAATGTTACCGTTTGCTCTGCATGGATACCATACCACGGCACGTACTTCAACAGGGGCAACCCCATTTTCTTTAGTATATGGCATGGAAGCTGTCCTTCCCATGGAAGTTCAGATTCCTTCTTTAAGGATTATGAAGGATGCTGGTTTGAACGAAGACGATTGGATTTAGACCCGACTTGATCAACTCAATTTGATCGACGAGAAGCGACTCGTTGCTTTTTTCCATGGTCAAACGTATCAAAAACGGATGATCAAGGCTTTCAACAAGAAAGTCAGACGTCAAGTATATCAAGTCAGAGATCTCGTAATCAAGCGGATTATCTTACCGCAAAGTGATCCCAGGGGCAAATGGACTCCTACTTACGAAGGACCATTTGTGATCAAGAGCATATTTTCTGGTGGTGCAATGATTCTGACCACCATGGACGGCGACGATTTGCCACACCCTGCGAATGCAGACATAGTCAAAAGATACTACACATGAAATAACCCGACAAGTCGAAAACCCGAAAGGGCGGCTTGGGCAAAAATGGGCATCCCGGTGAACCGAAAACTCGAAAGGGCGGTTCAGGCAAAAATTAGGGATAAAACAAAAAAATATGTACACCCGGCAAGTTGAAAACCCGAAAGAGCGGCTTGGGCAAAAAAGGGTTTCCCGGTGGATCGAAAACCCGAAAGGGCGATTCAGGCAAAAGTTAGGGAATTAAAGCGTATGACTATGTCTCTTCGGATCACTTTAAGGACAATCTCTTCATCAACCAGCTCCAAGTTTCTGATCAATCTAGTCATCGGCGGACGAAGCATTGAATGGACAGATATTCAGAGTTGTGAAGGCTATAGCAGAATGGGGATCCCATGGAATTTTTTCACATAGCCATCTTTCTTTTGTATAAAATTTTCAATTTTTTACGACAACATCCTCTTACTAGGATGGCTGTCTCCTTTGTACAAAGATACTCATAAAAGATTAATACAAATACTTTTCCAAATACATAAATTTGCTTTGTCTTCCTTTTGCTCTTTACCCTTATGTTTTATTTGAGAAACGTCCAATGTTTTGTTAAATAGGCATATGCATTTGAACATAATCATTTTCTTACAAATCAAGAAAAAGATGATTACTGATAGGTTGAAGGTACAAGTAGACATCTCGATGCCCTTTCAGAAGGAATCCCCAGCAGATTTAAACTCCAAATTCCTCAATCCAGAACTTAATTCCCCAAACAGAGTTAAACTTCAGGATCCTCAGCAGAATAGAAGCTTTCTCGAAACTGATTGCCCCAACCAGAGGGCCTTCTAGAACTCAATCCCCCTCAGAGTTAAGTTTCAGAATCCCCAGTGGAGCCTTAAAAATCTGGAAATCTTATCCCCAGTTGAAGTCAAAACTATCAATCCCCAGCGGAACCAGACTAGTGAACCTTCTCCCTACAGAGATACTTCCCGCCAGACTGAAGATTCTCAGTCTTACTTCTCCAGCATGAGTCTCCCCGGTTCTGAACTTCCCAGTAGATATCACCAAAGAATTCCAATCCCCAACAGTGGTCCTAAGATCCCTCAACAATCGAAGATCTCGTTCCCCGAGCAGTCGACAGTCAACAAGGATATCTCAGCTTTAGCACTCAGAGATTCCTGCAATCCCCCGCAGCAGTCAATGATTCATTTTCCCCGGCAACAGTCAAGATTCTCTCATCTCCGGCTATCCAGGATTCATCTATCCTCAGCAAGACAACTCGTCAGCTTACATGCGCATTCATTACATGCATATATCATAAACATTGATATGACATATATATTACATCATACATATCATGCAACATAACTTTGTGTTTTAGCTCACATTTCATCCTTTTCAAGATAAGATTAAAAGGCTATCATTAACAATTATCCAGATACAGTATGGATACACCCCAGACACAGCGGTCATTCTATTACTCATTCAGAATTTCAAGTCAGATACGGTACAGATACACCCCAGACACGACGGTTATTCTACTACTCATTCAGACTACAGCGATCAGATACAGACTAGATACACTCCAGACACGACAGCCATTCTATCTCTCATTCAGATTCACTTGTCCACCTCAAGGTTCAATGCATTCTAAGCACGGATACCATTCTGACCCTTACAACAGCAGTTGGATTCTCCCCAGTGCGTTCGCCATAAAAGTCATTCTGTCATTTATTTAGATCCCAGTTACAGTTTCTGATACACTTCAAACACGGAAGTCATTCTATTACTCATACGGATCTCAATCCCAGTTACAGTTTCAGATACACTCCAGACACGGAAGTCATTCTGCTACTCATACAACTTTCAACTTCAGATACAGTCCAGATACGCTCCAGACACAGTTGCCATTCTGTCACTCATTCGGAATTTGTCCCCAGCATGCAATTGCTCCATGAATAGACGTTTCTCTGTTACCCAGATACAATACAAATACACTCCAGACACGGGAGTCATTCTGATATTCATTCTACATTCAAACACAGTTACAGCCCAGATACGCCCCAGATACGAAGGCCATTCTTTTGCTCATACAAACTCAGTCTCCGGATATAGTTCAAATGCATTCCAGACATGGATACCATTTTTGATCCTCTTTTTTCTGATCTATCACATTACAATTCAACAAACATTCCAGATGGCATCTCTAAGCCCATCCTCCTACCAGCAATCTCTAGATGGAATCTCTAAGCCCATCCCTCTGTCACCTCCCCAGATGGAATCTCTAAGCCCATCTCCAAATGGCATCTTTAATCCCATTCCCGCACCCATGCTTTGACGAGTGCAAATTTAAGGGCACTCTAGTGTCCAATCTTCTTTTACCTTCGAGACGCGAAAGGCAAACCTGTCAATCTAACTCTTCAGGTGCAAGAAGATTGAACAGGGGAAACTGTTGTACCACAAAATTTGCCCTCTCTTTTCATCAATATTTTCTCACCACAAGACTCTTGGAACTCAAGATCAAGTTAGGGTTTACTCTGCTCAAGACCCCTCTTGGCATTGTTGACCCAAATTAGGGTTTGAGTTTGCACAAAGATGTTTTGACCTAAAATGCCCAAAGTGACTTTCATGCTTCATGTTGGACTCACAAGTTTATCCATACCAAGTTTCAAGCCTTGATTCCAATCTTTGCCCAGTCAATTGGACAGTTGACCTAGAAATCAGCTGTATTGGGGAAAAAGTCAACTGTGGCCAATTGACAGTCAAACCTCATGAAATTTGACCCACATCAACATAATGAACTCATATGAACCATTTGGTCAAGTTTGGATCATAATTCCACAAGAAATTTGATCAGATCACCAAAAGGGTAAAATGGTCATTTTTAGGGTTTTGACTACACAAAGGCAATTTTTGACTGTTTGACCTAACTAATGGCAAACCAAGTTCACATATGGACTAAAGGACTCAATGGCATGGTCTTGACACATTCAACAAGTTCAAAAGATCCCAAATGCATAGGATTGACAGATGAATTTTCCAATCAACTGATCAAAATTTGACTGTATACTGAAAAGTCAAACTTTGACTTTTTGGTCAAAATCAAGTGCCAAGATTCATTTTTCATCAAAACATGTCAAATTATGAAGCTTGTTCATCAAGAAACCCAAATTGGCAAATTAGGGTTTAAAATGAAGAAATTTCATAACTTAGAATTTTTCTAAGTTATGAAACTTCCTTATTTTCTCCTAACTTTGCCCCATTCTTTCACCAAGATGCAAATGGATTCAAACAAAACTCAAAACATGAAAGTTGTAGTGCATTACAAAATCTACAACTTTGATTCACAAAGTTTTCACAAAGGAAGCTTGTAGCTCAAGTTATGATTTTTGGAACAAGGGTGCAAAACATTCTTAACTTAGAAAATTTTTGACCTATTCTAGGCAGGATTTTTGTCCAACTTCATGGCCACTTTTCACATAGTTCCACTTGGAATTTCAATTTGCATTACAAAGATGGATTGTAGTACACATTCCAATCTTTCCAAATTGTCCAAGAACTTCTCAAACACCCTTGTGGTTAGGGAGAATCGAATTGGCAAAGTTGGGCAAAAGTCACTTTTGTTCATGACCAAATGCATGTTCATACATTGGCATTTTTCAAGTCAGCTTGTACAAGCTAGATTACAGGCCTCTAATCCTCTTCACACTCAATAATTAAATGCCAAACCATTTTGTTCAAGCATTATTTTGTTCACTTGGTCATTACATGCAAGATTAATCCATAATTAGAAAAAGCATATTTGCCATTTTTGAAAAGGTACACTTTATGTCAAATTCAAAATCCAAGAGGCATGGGCCAGATCTTTGAAGCTAGCATTTGTACACAAATCACTCTGATCAAGAACAAGATATGCAGCATGCTCAAGGACTTGATACAGGCCTATAACCCAACTTGCATTCCCTTACTTCAAAAGGAAGCAAGATTGCAAAACAGATACAATCTCTCATTCCTGTAAACACCAACCTAAGCAAACTTTGTTCTCATCTTTCACACTTCCTAACTGACCTAAAGCACGATTCCTTCACCCTCAATCCATCCTCATATCCAAAAGCACAGTTTTTCTGCAAAACAGAGTCCCTGCTGCAGATTGACTTCCACAATCCATTCCACTCGTGCACTTTGGCCAAAAAGAGTTCAAACGTGTTCCATATCACCCACTGAAGCTATCCCAAGCATTGAACACAAACTGTAACATCCCTAACATCACTTTCCATTTTCAGTTTTCAGTTTTGCAGGTGGACTTCCATAGCTTGATTCAGAGAGATTCAAAGCAAGCTAAGCATAGGAGAAGCATCATTGGACTTCAGGCAAGCTGTACCAAAGTTCAAACTCCATTGAAGATACCTCCATTGCTGTACACGACTCAAGCTGAACAGGTAAAAATATGAACTTCTATCTCTCTATCCAGGCATGATTAGGCTTAGGTTTGTGAAGAAAACATGTTCTACTCATAGCCCTGAAACCATCCATGTATTTACTTTTCATTTATATTATGCGTGCTGTGAGAATTTCGGCCATGAACATTGAAAAAAACTTAGGTCAGAAATTGGGGATGAAGAAATTCTCCTTCATTCCTGAGAGTTAGGTCAAGATTTTTATATGTATGAATTCGTCTCTTGATGCTCTACATTGTTTATGTTATGAGTTTTTGTTAAAATTCAAAGAATCAGGAATTTGAACGAAGCATAGAGGGCGCGCGTTTTTGACAGAAGCCGGAGGTTGAAGAAGGGTGACTTGGGTTGGGCCTGAGTTGTTTTTTCTTTTTGCACACTTTTTCCATTTTTGCACCCCCCGGCCCATTGTGTGATATCTTTATCATTTTTCTTTTTTTCTTTTTGATTCTGATTTTATATTTTTATTCAAACATGAAAAAACATTAAAAATATTTTTCCTCATTTTTTTGCATTTATTTGGTATTTATTTGTTTTTTGTTTAATATGTATATAGATAAATATATAAATACCTTTTTATTTAAAACATTAAAAATAACACAAAAATATATTTTCAGCCATTATTTTTATTTACCTTTTGAAAACATTTTCTAAAAAATATATACTTCTTTTTGTAAATAATTAATATTTTTATTTTTGTACATATTTAGTATAGTTAAATATATATAATATAAATACTTGTACATTTATTAGAATATTTAGGATAAAAATATGAAAATAATACATTTTTTATTTTATTAATATATGACATTAAAAAATACCTTTTTTTACAATATACTTCTTTTTTTATTTTTTGTATAAATTAATATATAAATATTGTATATAATTAATTAATAATTGCTATTCATTCAAAAATTAGGGTTTTGCCCTAAAACCATAAAAATATCAAAAATTAACCTTTTTATTTTTGTTTATATTTTACATTGAAAAATACTTTTACATACATAAAAAACCATTTTTGTGCATAATACATTTTGCATATTTATTGTATTTATTAAATTATTGTACAATTAAATAATTTGTATATTCAATATGGATGTAATAGTTTTAGATTTAATTTCTTGCTAAATATCCCCCCATTCAAACATTTGTACCCTCATCCCCATAATCATGTTGTAATAATTTAGGACTTTAAATTTCCGCATTTAAAAGCTTTCAAATTATGCCATGATAGACTTAGGGTTTGTATGCAAATCAACCAACAAATAGTTTGACTAATACAAAGACAAAAAAGCATGAAAATGGACAACACCAATCACACTTGCACCCTTAGGGTTACTCCACTTGTTGCCTTCAAAAATGGGCCATGTTGCATGTTGAGTGTCTTTGGCAAAACAAAAAAATTCAAATGATCATAGTCCCTCGATGACGCTTTCTCAAGTTGCCTAAAAAATGATCAAGTCCCTTAAAGGAAAAATTGCCAAAGACACTTGGCACTATTGCATTCATGGCCTAAACGATGACCCGCGCCCGTCCCGTTAACATCCTAACACAAGATTGTCCACCAAATACAATGGTGGAACAATACTATTAAAAGGGTTAAAACATAGGAAAGATCTTTGAGTAAATTTAGGGGTAGCCAACTCTTAGTTACTTGATCAAACTTGCAAAACAAAACCTTGCCTACTTTCAAAACACACATCACAACACAATTTCAAAATAAACTTTCAAAACAACTTTCAAAACATTGAAGACTTTTCAAAAGACAAATACACCTTTGTATACATTCAAACATGGATCATTACAAAGGTTGCCACAACAAATAGCCTCTTTTCAAAACCTCTTTCAAAATCACACACAAAGCACCATTTCAAACAATTGAAAATGCAAGGCAAGTGATCTAAGCAAGTAACTAAGAGCCCATGGATAACCATGGATAGAAAGGGTGCTAATACCTTCCCTTTCTATAATCTACTCCCCGAACCCAAGAAAACATCTCAAAGGTTTTTGCTGTGCTTTTTAACCTTTCCTTAGGATAAAATAAAAAGTCGGTGGCGACTCTTGCTAAACCGAAACATTTGCGAAAACAAACGCAAAACCCAAGTCAGTTCTCCCACCGTATCATAGCCACCGTCTTTTATTTTATCTAACAAGGAAAGGACAAAAGCACAGAAAAATTCCTTTTTGAGATATTTCTCGGGTTCGGGAGGTAGATTATAGAAAGGGAAGGTGTTAACACCCTTTCTATCCGTGGTTATCCACAGGCTCTTAGGTACTTGATCATTGTGTTTTCAAAAGTTTGCTTTTCTTTGTGTTTGTGGGTTTGAAAAGAGTTTTTGTTTTGAAGAGAATGTAAGTGCGAAAAGTTTTGTTTTGTTTTAAAAGGAGCAAGTACTTAAGAACCATCTACCTACTCAAAAAGGAATTAAACTATGTGAATGTCCTTTAGACAGTGCTATCCCACTATTGAAGAGTAGGTAGCACCGTCGTTGGAGTTTCCGAGTCAATTCGATTAAGGGACGTGTGGTCACTAAAGCAACGTTAGGATGCCTTAGCGGTAACCCTAATGTCTTAGATCATTTTTCCGAGGCAACCGTTTCGAGGCAACTATGATCTTTGGACAAGAGGACGACCTCTAAAACTTCCTATACTCAATGACCACGTTCGAAGACAACCAAGTGAGGTGTACCCTAAGAGTGCACATGTGCGAGTGTGTTAATTCAGTTAATTTTTATCTGTACATGTCATGGGTGAGCTATTGTTGATTTTAAGTTAAAGATTGATCTTGTCATGCATTGCCTAGTTATCAAACATCTAACAGTTAATATTGTGCGAAAATTAAATTGCGGAAAGTTAAATCTAAGCTATTACAAGGCGTCGGGTATTTACATCGCCAAAAACAAACCCTTTAAAATTAAATTGCGGAAAGTAAATAAAAGCGATAAATAAAATCCTAATTTAAAAAACTATTACATTCTCGAAGCAATTACATTTTTGGATAAAAATAATACGCGTGCGAGAAAATTAAATCGGAACATTTTTAGGGTTTTGACCCTTTTTTTAAGAAAGAAAGAGATTTTTTGTTATTTTTGAATTAAATGGAAATTAAATTAAATTAATAATTGAATCAATTAATTAAATGAAAATATTTTTTGGTTTTTTATAATTAAGGAAATAAAATAAAAATGGCTAAAAGTTATTAAAAACCCTAATTCTATATTAATTTTAATTTATTGCAAAAGATATTAAAATTGTATCTAATTAAAAACTAAATTAATTGATTTAAATTTTATTTACAAAAATAATGAAATAGTGAAATTAATAAAAATATTATTTTTTGGGTTTTCTGATTTTATAAAAAATTAATTAATTATTTTGGTTAAGAATAAAAATAAATTAAGTAAATAAATAAAAATGCTAAAAGAAAAGAAATAACCAAAGGGGGTGTGGGCTTAATTTGATGGTGAATCTGGAAATTTTCCAGGCCCAATTTCAATCAGCCTGCTTTGACTTTTCCAGTTTGCTATGCATGCATTGACTAGGGTTCATGGTGAACCTTCAATCTGGATCATGGGATTTGATTTGCAAGCCATCTGGCAGGTGGATCTTTGAGGCGTATTGTGGACCAAATCTTTGAACGCTGCATGAGATTACCTGAAAACAAAATTTAATAAAGTTTTGGGGGACCTGGGGTTCGAACCCAGGTCCCAATGCTCAATGACGCGCCTCCCTTGCCAACTCAACCATGCTGCTTTATTATTAATGGGATAAGAAGTAAATATAATATGTGAAAACAATTAACTATGCTGGAATTAAAAAAACGCGCTAAACATATTTGAATGGGCCAATAACGCAGGGACACATTATCATCTTCTTCAACAAATCCCTAGTTATTTACCTGCGGATTTTTATCCGCAGGAAGATTCGTGGGATGTCTCAAAAATCTTTCCTAGGCCATGTAAACGCAAGCTAAGGGTATCAGCGTGATCGTCTCTCTTCCCTGAGCACGAATATGGCCATGGTTTACCTTGATTGTACCTGTGCCAAGAATGCCTAAAAACAAAACAAGAAAACCCTAGATTCAGGTATTATGATACAGGCTCTGAAAATAAAATTGAATATTTCCAAAATGTTCTAAATCACACGACAAACATAAATATGCAAAGACTTTAATGAAAGGATGCAAAAATCAAAGACTTGGATTTCATGTTCAGAGCTTGGTTCGTGGATACTTACAGCGAGTTTCAGGCGATGAGAAGGCTTGGTTTTGATTGGTATCGCTTCAGGGGATTGCCAACAAGAGATTAGTGTCAAGCTTTTGCCTTGAAAACACCTCCAAACAAGAATTCGATCTCAACTTTTTTAAGGTTTTTTTCAATTCTGAGTTTTCCGTTTTTGCAGTCCTTAGGGCGTGTTCCTGTTATGCTTGGCTTGTACAAGTGTTATAGAATGAACTAGGTTTAACCTTTGGGCTTGAATCCATGTGCATTGAAGGTTCATGATTTGATATGATCTTCCATTAACAAACTTCCAAAATGGCTCAAATAAAATATTTTGTGCACCATAAGGCATGATTCGGATTTGGTTTGGTGTATCTTGACAATGAAGATCTATAATGATCAAAAGAATCTCATTCCATTAATTTTTAGATTTTATTTGATTTAATATTGATTAAAAATGAATTAAATCAATAAAAATTAAATAAAATAGAAAAATAAATTTTTGGTCATGAAATTAAGGATGAGACACTTGTGTGGCATGACAATACCATATCAAGTGGAAAAAAGTGGGCCCTTTTGTCAAAAATTGGAGTTTTGAGGATAGTTGACTTTTGGCCATTTTGGAAAAATGCCCAACTTCAACAATGCATAACTTCTTCAATTTTGAACTTTTGGAGGTGTTCTTGGACTTTTTAGAAACCTTGAGATGTACTCTAACCAACCTTTTTGGTCTCATATAAGTTTGATGTCCCATGCTCAAGTTATAAGCTTTGGAAAAAAAGGTGTTTTTGTTGACTTTCAAAAATGACCTATAATGTCCAAATTTGTAACTTTTTGTGAGAGCATTTATTGATCTTGGGGTGTGAAGATGGATTGTAGGAAATTGAATCCTCTTCAAAATGAGCTTTTTATGTGTCATTTATCATAAAATATGAGAAAGTTATGCTTGGTCAAAGTTGAGTTGACTTTTCCTACAAAACCCTAATTTAGCAACTTTTGAATCTTGATGAATCTTGAGAAATCCTTGATGAATCATGATCAACCATTGATCAAATGATGAATTATCCTTCAAAATGAGAATGTTGACAAAAAATCTTGAGGTTTGACTGTCTTTGGGTCACAGTTGACTTTTGCCCTAGCACAGTCGATTTATGGACTTCTTGAGCAATTGACTGACCAAACTTCCTCTGCAAGGCTTGAAATTTGTCATGGATGAACTTAAGAACATATTAGGACATTGGGGAGAACTTGAGGTCATTTGGATGTAAGGACCTTGATGCAACACAAAACCCTAATCTTGACTTGACTGCCTTAGGAGGTGATTTGACTGTCCAACTATTGAGCCATTTTGAACAACTTGGAGATGATTCTTGACATGTCTTGAGGAATATGGGAGGGAAAATTTTGGGGTACAACAGATGCTTTTTCATATATAAACCTTTTATTCTCATTGTCTTTCTTTTACATTTTATTGTTTTAAGATGGCTATACCCTTACACACACCAATGCAGGTACCCTTCCATTCCGGATCCCATGGGTAACGATACTGCTATAGCCTTCAGTGACTCTGAAGATCTGGTCTACCAAGCCGAATACGAAGGTGAGGAAGATTGTGAGGTGCCAGGGGAATTGGCCAGATTACTATAACAAGAGGAAAGAGCTATTCAACCTCATGAGGAGCTTTTGGATACAATCAATCTGGGTACCGAGTAAGATAAAAAGAAAATCAGGGTGGGTGCTAATCTAGAGCCGAGTGTCAAAGAGCGTCTAATTCAGATGCTGCATGATTATGTTGAGATCTTTGCCTGGTCATACGAAGACATGCCGAGACTCGATACAGACATTGTGGTACACCGTCTACCCACAAGAGAAGACTGTACACCAGTGAAGCAAAAAGTCTGTCGCATGAGACCTGACATGTCAACGAAGATCAAAGAGGAAGTCATGAAACAGTTCAATGCTGGATTTTTGGATGTTACTTCCTATCCTTAATGGGTTGCTAACATTGTTCCCGTGCCTAAAAAAGACGGCAAGGTAAGAATGTGCGTGGACTATAGAGATTTAAACAGGGCCAGCCCTAAAGATGATTTTCCACTTCCACACATTGACATCCTGGTTGACAATACAACCCGTCATAAAGTATTTTCTTTCATGGACGGATTCTCAGGCTATAACCAGATCAAAATGGCACCCGAGGACATGGAGAAAACTACATTTGTCACACAGTGGGGTACGTTTTGCTACAAAGTGATGCCATTCGGACTGAAGAATGTCGGGGCAACCTATCAACGCGCCATGGTAGCTTTGTTTCATGATATGATACATCATGAGATAGAGGTCTACGTAGATGACATGATAGCCCGATCACAAACTGAACAAGAACACCTTGATCAATTGCAAAAGCTGTTTGTCAGGTTGAAGGAGTACAAACTAAGGTTAAACCCGAACAAGTGCACATTTGGAGTCCGGTCCGGTAAACTCTTAGGATTCATTGTCAGCAACAAAGGCATCGAGTTTGATCCTGCCAAAGTCAAAGCGATACAAGAAATGCCTGCTCCTCATACTGAGAAGGAAGTCAGAGGATTCTTGGGATGCCTGAACTATATTTCCATATTCATTTCTCACCTAACATCTACTTGCGAACCAATCTTCAAACTGTTGAAGAAAGATCAAGTAGTCAGATGGAATGATGAGTGTCAGATTGCTTTTGAAAAAATCAAAGAGTATTTACAAGAGCCTCCTGTCTTGATGCCACCAGTCAAGGGAAGACCACTGATCATGTATCTGATCGTTTTAGAGAATTCAATGGGGTGCGTATTGGGGCAGCATGACGAGTCTGGCCGAAAAAAGTACGCTATTTATTACCTGAGCAAAAAGTTTACCGACTGTGAAACCAGATATTCACTGCTCGAGAAAACTTGCTGCGCTCTGGTATGGGCTTCTCGCCGGCTAAGACAGTATATGTTAACTCATATCACTTTGTTGATATCTAAGATGGATCCGATAAAATACATCTTTGAGAAGCCTGCTTTGTCTAGGAGGATAGCTAGATGGCAGACGATCCTAACAGAATATGACATACAGTACACGACCCAAAAAGCTATAAAGAGCAGTGTGCTAGATGATCATCTTGCTCATCAAGCTGTAGAGGATTATCATTCCATGAAGTTTGAATTCCCGGATGAAGACATCATGACATTAGACAACTGTGAGAGAATCAGACCATATGATGGACCTGGACAAGGATCCCGATGGACCCTGTTCTTTGATGGGGCGTCCAATGCACTTGGTAATGGTATCGGTGATGTACTTATATCTCCGGAAGGATGCCATACTCCTTTTACTGCCAGACTTTGCTTCAACTGTACGAACAATATGGCAGAATACAAAGCATGCATCTTTGGACTCAAGGCTGCCATAGACTTGGGAATCAAATCTTTAGTTGTGTTTGGAGATTCAGCTTTGGTCATCAGTCAGATCAAAGGAGAGTGGGATACTAAGCATCCTAACCTTATCCCTTACAAAGAACATGTTTTGACATTGCTACCACATTTCGAGCAGATTACTTTCGAGCACTTCCCGTGAGAAGAAAATCAGCTAGCAGATGCTCTAGCCACAATGTCATCCATGTTTAAACTTAATTGGGATAACGAAGCTCCCCAGATCACCATTGAACGAATGGACGAACCCGCACACTGTCACGAGATTAATACTGAAGAAGTAGTGGACCAACCTTGGTTTCATGAAGTCAAAAGGTATCTCGAGGCTCAAGAATATCCAGAAGGAGCTTCCATCAATGATAAAAAGTTCCTAAGGATATTCTTCGCTAAGTTCTTCCTGAGTAATGGCATCCTGTACAAACGTAATCATGATTCTATTCTGCTCCGTTGTATGGACAAGATTGAAGCTGAAAAGATCATGGCTGAATTACATGAAGGTACCTTTGGCACTCACTCTAGTGGGCATACAATGGCGAAGAAAATCCTACGGGCAGGCTATTATTGGTCTACCATGGAAGCAGACTGCTATCAACACTCCCAGACCTGTCATAAGTGTCAAATCTATGCAGACAAGGTGCACATGCCTCCGGTTCCTCTAAATGTCTTAATAGCTCCTTGGCCCTTTGCTATGTGGGGAATCGATATGATTGGGGAGATCAAGCCTACAGCCTCCAATGGACACTGCTTCATTCTAGTGGCCATTGATTATTTCATAAAATGGGTCAAAGCAGCTTCCTTCGCATCTGTTACTAAGAACGTTGTTGCCCGCTTCATCAAGCAAAATCTCATTTGCTGGTACGGTATCCCAGAAAGGATCATCACTGATAATGGTACGAACCTTAACAATACTATGATCACCGCCTTGTGCAAGCAGTTCAAGATTCAACACCATAATTCATCCCCCTATCGGCCAAAGATGAATGGTGCAGTCGAAGCTGCTAATAAAAACATTAAAAAGATCATACAGAAAATGACAGTCACCTACAAGGACTGGAATTATATGCTACCGTTTGCTCTCCATGGGTACCGTACCAAGGCTCGCACATCAACTAGGGCAACACCCTATTCTTTGGTTTATGGCATGGAGGTTGTTTTACCTATTGAGGTTTAGATCCCCTATTTAAGAATCATGAAGGATGTAGGTTTGAGTGAAGACGATTGGATTCAAACCCGACTTGATCAGCTGAACTTAATTGATGAAAAGGGACTTACTGCTATTTGCCATGGTCAGATGTATCAAAAACAAATGATCAAGGCTTTCAACAAGAAATTCAGACGCCAGGTATATCAAGTTGGAAATCTAGTGATCAAGCGCATCATCTTGCCACAAAGTGATCCCAGGGGCAAATGGACTCCTACCTATGAAGGACCATTTGTAATCAAGAACATCTTTTCTGGTGGGCAATGATCTTAACCACCATGGACGATGACGACCTGCCACACCCTGTGAACGCAGACATAGTCAAAAGATACTACGCATAAGAGACCCGCTAGGTTGACACACCTAGGCAAAACAAGGGCATCCCGACGAAAAATTAGGGATAAAATAAAAAAAATCTGTACACCCGGCAAGTTGAAAACCTGAAAGGGCGACTTGGGCAAAAAAGGGTTTCCCGGTGGATCGAAAACCCGAAAGGGCGGTCCAGGCAAAAGTTAGGGAATTAAAGCGTATGACTATGTCTCGTCGGATCACTTTAAGGACAATCTCTTCATAGACAAACCCGAAGCTTCTGATCAATTCAATCATCTTCGAATAAAGCAACAAATGGACAAGATATTCGGAGATACGAAGGCTATAGCAGAATGGGAACCCCATGGGATTTTTTACACATAACTATCTTTCTTTGTATAAATTTTTCTTATGACACCATCCTCTTTCTAGGATGTCTGTCTCTTTTATACAAAAATACTTATTCAAAGTAAATACAAAGATATCTCTTTAAAGTACAGAAAAACCATTTGTCTTTCTTTCTTTTTACATTTGTGTTATATTTGCAAAAATGTCCAATGATTCATTAATAAACATATGCATTTGAACATAACTACTGTTTACAAATAAACAAAATGGAAAAGAACAATTACTGACAAGTTGAAAGGATAGGAAAACGTCTTTAGGCTATTCCATGAGCGACCCCTAAAGTACGTCATTAAGATCCCCATCGGGACTAAAACTTCAAACTATTAATCCACAGTGGAAACCATCTAGTTTCTCCAAACTCCCCAGCAAGTTATCTTGAAGCCTAAAAATCAGCCGGATAACGGCTAACTTCTGTTTCTCCCCAACCTAGGATAACTCCCCAGTAGAGTGGCAGACAACCGAAACTCCTGAACTTTTTCCGAACAGGAATAAGCTTTTTCCCCACAGAGTTTTCTTTGTTCCCCAACAGAACAAGGATTCCCTTTGTTTAATTCCCAGTAGAAGTCATCAAAATTCTCTGGATTCCCCAAGCAGATTACTCAAGAAGTATATGGCATTAGTCTCACAGTAGAATTTTTGTCAAATACTTCAACTTCAAGACATAAAGAATCCACATATCCTCAGCAATCAAGGATTTATTTTCCTCAGCAATACAACAAATCAGCTTACATGCACATACATTACATCCATATATCATAAACATTGATAAATTACATATATTGCATCATACATTTTGTGCAACATAACTTTGTGCTTCATCTAACATTTTACCTTTTTCAGGATAAGATTAACAACTACCATTAACAATGTTCAAAGATTCTAAATACAGTATAGATACACTCCAGACACGGAAGTCATTCTGTCACTTATTCAGATTTCAAGATCAGATACAATTCAGATACGCCCCAGACACGGAAGCCATTTTGTTACTCATTCAAGATTCTTCTTTCAAAATACAGTACAGATACACTCCAGACACGGAAGTCATTCTGTCACTTATTCAGATTCATCTTTCAGATACAGTTCAGATACGCTCCAAATACGGATGCCACCCTGATACTCATTCAGATTCAACCTTTTGATACAGTTCAGATACGCTCCAGATACGAATGCCATCTTGATATCCATTCAGTTTCAACCTTTTGATACAATTCAGATACGCTCCAGATACGGATGTCATCCTGATACTCATTCAGATTCAACCTTTTGATACAGTTCAGATACGCTCCAGATACAGATTCCATCCTGATACTCATTCAGATCCAGCTTTCAGATACAGTTCAGATACGCTCCAGATACGGATTCCATCCTGATACTCATTCAGATTCAACTTTCAGATACAATTCAGATACAGATACCATTCTAATACCCATTCTTTCGACTTACAACTTACAATTCAACAAACATTCTTGGATGGAATCTACAAGCCCATCTCCAACAAGATCCTATCACCTCTCCAAATGGCATCTTTAAGCCCATTCCCTCAACTACACTTCATCGAGTGCAAATTTATGGGCACTCTAGTGTCCAATCATCTTTTACCTTCGAGTCACGAACGACAAAACTCGCCAATCTAACTCTTCATGTTCAAGAAGATTGAACAGGGGCAGCTGTTGTACCCCAAAATTTTCCCTCTCATTTATCAAGACTTTTCTCACAAGACTTCTTGGACTCAAGACAAGATTAGGGTTTGGTCAGCTCAGGACACCTCATCTTGCACTGATAACCTAAAATTAGGGTTTGAGTTTGCACAATAATTTTTGGACCATAAATGCTTCATGTGACTTTCATACATCATTTTGGACCTCTAAGATTGCTCATGTTAAGTTTCAAGCCTTGAACCACATTTTTGATCAGTCAATTGGACAGTTGACCTAAAAATCAGTTGTATTGGGAAAAAGTCAACCATGGCCAATTTACAGTCAAACTTCATAATTTTTTATCCACATCAACATTATAGACTCATATGTACCATTTGATCAAGTTTGGATCACAACTTCTCAAGAAATTTGATCAAATCATCAAAGGGGCAAAATGGTTAAAATTAGGGTTTTGACTGAGAAAGGGCAATTTCTGATTTTTAACATAGCCAATGACCAATTGAGTTCAAGAATGATTTCAAGGGTTCAATGGCATCATCTTGACCTAATTACATGATTCAAAAGATCTCAAGTTCATTGGATTGACAGATGAATTTTGCAGTCAACTAATCAAAAGTCAACTGTACACTGAAAAGTCAAACTTTGACTTTTTGGTCAAAATCAAGTGCCAAGGGTCATAATTCATCAAGATATGTCAAAATATGGAACTTGTTCACCAAGAAACTCAAATTTGAAAGTTAGGGTTTTAATTTGAAAATTTTCATAACTTAGAATTTTTCTAAGTATAAAAATTTTCTTATTTTTTCCTAACTTTTCACCACTTTTTCACCATGATGCATTTTGATTCAAGAAAAGTTCCCAACATGAAAGTTATAGTCCTCCATGAAATCTACAACTTTGCTTCACAAATGTTTCCCAAAAGATGCTTGGATCTCAAGTTATGAATTTGTGAATATAGGTCCATGAACTAAATAACTTAGTGAAATTTTGCCCTAATTTAGGCAGGTTTTGGACCCAACTTCATGGACATTTTTCACCTAGTTCCAAGAGGTATCTCAAATTTCATTTCAAAGATGTATTATAGAGCATATTGCAAGCTTTCCAAAATGTCCAAGAACTCTCCAAGATCATTTTTGAGTAGGGAGAATCGAAGAAGGGAAGTTGGCATTTTCTCACTTTTGATCAAGCCATTTTCACATAGCATCAAGTTGCAAATCAAATCTATGCTGGTTGTATCTTTCTTTATAGGTCCTAATCTTGATATACACTCCATAATTAAATGCAAACTCAGTTGAAAAAGGCTTTATCTTTGCTTTTGAAGCTTTACACAAGGTGCATTTCCATTTTGGGCAAAAAGGTTACAATGCCATTTTCATAAAGATGAACTTTTGCAACTTTGTCAATCTTGAGCATTAAACCTGTCCCCTTGATGCGTACAATTTACATAGATCTCAAGCAAATGGTACAATCTCATTTCAGCCCTTAAGCAAGCAAGTACAAGCATGTGGGATTAGTCACTTCACTTTACTTCAAATGAGAGAAAAGTTGCAAAAAGGTCCAAAGCTTGCACATCTAGTAATGGCTGACTTTGGATCATTTCTATATAAATATACAAACTTGTTACAAGGCATGACACGATTGGCTTGGACTTGAAACTCTCTCAAACTCAAAAACACCAAATTTATGCCTAAATACAGAGTTTCTGCAAAAGCACATCCAACTCTCATTTGGCTCGTGCGTTTTGTGTTTAATCACTTCAAACATCTCATACACTTGCTACCTAGCCAATCCAAGCCATCACCCTGGTTCTGTAACCCCTGTTTCAGCATTTTCCATTTTCACTTTGGAAGCTTGCAGTTGGACTTGGTCAGAGAGCTCCAGCCATCCTCAAAGCAAGATAAGCATTGGAATAGCTTCAGTGAAGTTCAAGGAAGCTTAAACAATCACCAGGCCTCCATTAAAGTCCCTACATTACCCTACTCGAATCCAGCTGAAGGAGGTATTTTCTTAAACTCTATCTCTCTGAATAGGCAACCTCAAGCCACGATTTGTGAAGGAAAAATGTAGTCCATATTGTGATCGGTGGAAATAGAACTGACTGTTTTTAGCTGGTTTCGCGAAATGTCGTGGTAAGCAAGAGTCGCCACCGTCTTTTATGTTCTCCAACATGGAAAGGACAAAAGCACAGCAAAATTCCTTATTCGAGAATGTTTCTCGGTTCGGGAGGTAGATTTATAGAAAGGGAAGGTGTTAGCACCCTTTCTATCCGTGGTTATCCACGGGCTCTTAGGTACTTGCTCTTATGTTTTCAAAAATGTTGTTTGCTTTTCAAGTGTGTGTGGGTTTTGAAAAAGTTCGTTTGGAAAACTTCTAAGTAACTCTTGTATCAGTCCTCAAGAGTGTATGAAGTTTTTTTTGTTTGAAAACTTTTTGAAAGTGTATGTGCGAAAAGTTGTTTTGTTTATTTTGAAAAGAGCAAGTACCCAGGAGAATCTACCTACTCTAAGGAATTAAGCTGTGTAAGAGTCCTTTAGATAGTGCCATCCCACCATTGAGAGGTAGGTAGCACCATCGTTGGAGGTGTTCGGGTCAATTCGATTATCGGGACAATGTGGTCACCGAAGCAACGGTAGGACACCTTAGAAGTAACCCTAATGTCCTAGATCCTTTTATCCGAGGCAACCGTTTCGAGGCGACTGGATCTTTAGACCAAGGGTGACCTCTAAGACGTCCTATACTTGATGACCACGTTTCGAAGGCAACGAGTGAGGCGTACCCTAGAAGTGGTGTGTGCATTGTGTGTTGTATTCAGTTAATGTTTGTCTTTGTTATTAGTGAGCTACGAGTTGTTTTTTATTTACCATACATTCTTTCATGCATTTAACAGTTAAGGGGTGCGGAAAGTAAATTGCGGAAAGATAAATTCTACGCTATTACAAGGCACGGGTCTATACATCGCCAAAAATACAAAGACCCGTTTTTGGTAAATAAGTACGAAAATAATAAATAAAGCAGTAAAATCCTAATTACTATTACATCCGGAGGCAGTTACATAATAATCAAAAATAAGGAATTAAAACTAAAATGCACGCGAAAGAAAGAATCGGGAATGTATTAAGGGTGTTGACCCTTTTTAGAAAAGAAATTGATTTTTTTTTTGTCTTTTTATAATTAAAATGAAATTAAAACTAACTAATGACTAATTAATTAATTTAATTAAAAGAAAATATTTTGTGTTTTTATGTTTTTATGAAATAAAATAAAAAAAGAAAACAAAATTAAAAGTTAACCTAATTCTAAGTTATTTTAGTTATTTAAAAAAAAAGTTAAAATGGCCTAATTAAAACTAATTTATTTGTTAATATTTTATTTAC
Source organism: Vicia faba (assembly GCA_948472305.1). Classification (NCBI taxonomy): domain Eukaryota; kingdom Viridiplantae; phylum Streptophyta; class Magnoliopsida; order Fabales; family Fabaceae; genus Vicia; species Vicia faba. The sequence continues at coordinate 82,611,963 of OX451736.1, forward strand.
AAAGATAATATGAGAATAATAATAATAATAATGCTAATTCTATTTTTTTGATTTTTTATGAAAATATTAGTTGGTTAATTAATTGTTAATAAGAAAATAAGGTAAATAAAAATGAAAAATGGCAAAAATAAAAAGAGGAAGATTAAAACCCAAGGGGGGTGTGGCTGGAATTTGAAGGTGTTGGATTGAGATTTGAGGCCCATTTGAACAAGGCATGTTTGACTTTTTCTGGTTGCCTACGCATGCGCTGACTCCAGAGCACCATGGTCCCCACGCTTGGCCCTTGGATCTGCATCTGTGGACACTTGGCTGGCTCTTGGATGAGGTCTATGGTGGAAACTGCTTGAGAAACTGCACAAGAACGCGTTGAAAAAAATGATATGAGAATTATGGGGGACCTGGGAATCGAACCCAGGTCCCAGTGAATACAAACCACGTAGCCAACCACTGAACCAAACCTGCGCGTTTGTTAATAAAATGGAAAAGAAATATAATATAAAACAAAAGCGTTATATGCTGAAAAACAAAAAAAGAGCGCGCAGGATTTGAATGGACCAATGCCTTGCTGCCACGCCTTTCGTCTTCAACCTTTCCTGTAAACATAAAACACATAGCGGGGGTTTTAAACCCCCACAAAATGCAGACATTTTAAAAATAGCGAATAGACGCTCATTGAATATAAAAAGGGCGCGAGGTGTTCATCCTGTTCGTCTTGTCACACTGATTTTGGCCATATATGTTTGGAGTCCTGATTTTACAGCATGAGAAAGACCCCAATTTCAAAGCTCTGGAAACCCTAATAATCGCTAATGGTGGATTTCTATTCAGGGCACTACAACCAAATTGGACTATGCCAATAGCTTCAGAACATCCCTATTAATATAAATCAATTCAAAAGAATAGTTAAAAACACATGAGTGATGATATGTAATTCTGAAAAATAATTCAAACCGTGTGAGTTGTGTGCTTTGATTCTGATCGTGTTAGGGCTCGTTTGTGCTTGCAAAAGGATCCTGGCAATGTAAGGGGCGTGTTTGGATCAGAAAGGAAGCTTGAATTGGGCTGCAAGGTGGTTTTCAGTTTGTCACTTTTCCTTGGAATTTTTGAAACTGCTTATGCTGTATGGAGTGTTTCTAGGTCGTGAATTCTATATGGAAGGCTTGCACATCTGTTTTGTAATGAGTATCAATCCATATAATGAGCCTTGAAGCCTTGCAATTATGTTTTGGATTTTGCCATGAACACCATTTAAACAACTTGCCATTTTTGCTTCAATTTTGAATTTCATGCTTGGAATAGGTCTTGCACGAATTTGGAAGGTGAATGATGGTGTATCAAAGCTATTCAAACCACAAAATATCCCTCCATTAATTTCTTTGATTTTTATTTGAATTTTAAAGATTTAAAATGCATTAAATCAAATAAAATTAAATAAAAATGGAAAAATTAATTTTTAATCTTGGAATAAATTGTGGGACACGTGGGAGGCATGGCCAAGCTGAAACAAGTGGAAAAAGTGGGCCTTTTTTTTTGTCAAAAATGAAGTTTCAAGGATAATTGACTTTGGCCATTTCACAAAAATTTCCCAACTTCTCCAATGCATATCTTGCTCAATTTTGAAGCTATGAACATGTTCTTGGACATTTTGGAAAGGTCTTGAAGTCTTCAAACCGATTTCTTTGGTCCCATGTCATTTTTATTTACCAATCTCAAGTTATGGTCTTTGACTTAAAGTGCCTTTTTGTTGACTTTTGAAAATGACCTATAATGTTGAAATTGATAAATTTTTGTGAGAGCATTTCTTGGATTTGGAATGTGAAGATGAGTTGTAGGAAATGTCTTCCCCTTCAATATGAGCATTGGATGGAATTTTTCTGATGAACCATGAAAAAGTTATGCCTTGGTCAAGTTACAGTTGACTTTTCAGCTGTCCAAAAATAGAAACTTTTGACACCTTGATGATTTTTGAGCCATTCTTGTGAAATCATGGTCAAGATTTGACCAAATGATGATTGTGGATTCAAAATAAGATGTTGACCAAAATTTTTGACTTTTGACTGCCAAATGACCATTTTGCCCCTACAGTTGACTGTGAAGCAATTAGGGTTTTTGACTGTGCAACTTGACCTTGTGAGCCTTGAAACTTGACATGTAGGTGCTTGACAATGTATATGAGCATATGGGACTTGATTGAGCCCTTGAAAACCTCAACTTCCTTGCAAGAACCAAAACCCTAATTTGCATGGCTTAGGAGGATGGTTGACTGTGTAGCCCTTGAGTAGACCTTGAACCATTTGAGGTGATGCTTGTCAAAACTTTGAAGAATATGGGAGGGCAAACTTTGGGGTGAAACAGTTGCCCCTGTTCAATCTTCTTAGACCTGAGGATGTAGATTGGCTTGTGTGCCTTTCGTGATCCGAAGGTGGAAGATGATTGAACACTAGAGTGCCCAGAAATTTGCACTCACATAATAGAGTATCATCGGTGTGATGGCGGGAATGGGCTTACAGATGCCATTGGAGAGATGATGGACAGGAGGATGGGCTTAAAGATGCCATCTGGAGATGTGACAGGACCTTGTCGGGAATGGGCTTACAGCTGCCATTTGGAGATGTGGTATGTGGATGGGCTTATAGATGCCATCTAGGTGTCGATCGCGTAAGAGATTCCTTAGCGAGAACTTGCGTACCTGAGAAAGATAATTTCCTGGCCTGTTACAAGTGTTGATCCTCACTCAGTCGCTCACAGACATGCCCTGGCTAGATACAGGTATCGAATCTGGAACTTCAAAAGGTTGATGGGTTGTCTCTACTGACAGGTTATCTCAGAAAAATCTTTAGGATTTAACTGAACCAGAGGAGGTTTTGTCTTTCTTGATGAGTTGTCTCTTTGGACGGGTTGTCTTCATGGACGGGTTGTCTTCAACGACGAGTGATCTTCAATGACGAGTCGTCTTCAATGACGAGTTGTCTTCAATGACGAGTTATCTTCAATGACGAGTTGTCTTCAATGACGAGTTGTCTTCAATGACGAGTTGTCTTCAATGACGAGTTGTCTTCAATGACGAGTTGTCTTAAATGACGAGTTGTCTTCAATGACGAGTTGTCTTAAATGATGAGTTATCTTCAATGACGATTTGTCTTCAATGACGAGTTGCCTTCAATGACGAGTTGTCTTAAATGATGAGTTGTCTTAAATGACGGGTTGTCTTCAATGACGAGTTGTCTTCAATGACGAGTTGTCTTCAATGATGAGTTGTCTTCAATGACGAGTTGTCTTCAATGACGAGTTGTCTTAAATGAAGAGTTGTCTTCAATGACGAGTTGTCTTAAATGACGAGTTGTCTTCAATGACGAGTTGTCTTCAATGACGAGTTGTCTTCAATGACGAGTTGTCTTAAATGACGAGTTGTCTTCAATGACGAGTTGTCTTAAATGACGAGTTGTCTTAAATGACGAGTTTTCTTAAATGACGAGTTGTCTATAATGACGGGTTTTCTTCAATGACGAGTTGTCTTCAATGACGAGTTGTCTTCAATGACGAGTTGTCTTCAATGACGAGTTGTCTTGAATGACGAGTTGTCTTAAATGACGAGTTGTCTTCAATGACGAGTTGTCTTAAATGACGAGTTGTCTTCAATGACGAGTTGTCTTCAATGACGAGTTGTCTTAAATGACGAGTTGTCTTAAATGACGAGTTGTCTTCAATGACGAGTTGTCTTAAATGACGAGTTGTCTTCAATGACGAGTTGTCTTCAATGACGAGTTGTCTTCAATGACGAGTTGTCTTAAATGACGAGTTGTCTTAAATGACGAGTTGTCTTCATTGACGAGTTGTCTTCAATGACGAGTTGTCTTCAATGACGAGTTGTCTTCAATGACGAGTTGTCTTAAATGACGAGTTGTCTATAATGACGGGTGTCTATAACGATGGGTGTCTATAATGACGGATTGTCTTCTTTGACTTTAGGAAGTAATTTAACTGGACCTGTCTTCTTTGACTGGATGAGCATCAGAAAAACCTTTGGGATTTAACTGGACTTGTCTTCTTTGACTGGATTTGTCTTCTTTGACTGGATTTGTCTTTTTTGACTGGATTGGTCTCTTTTGACTGGATTTGTCTACTTTGACATAGCTGATTATTTAACTGTATCCTTCCTGAAAGGTAAAGGTCAGTCGTATGCAATGCATGATATGGATCAAGCAATGATGTTCTTGACATAAATGAGATTGTATGACATGATGCGTATATGCATGTATCATGATGTGATGTTTATGAATGTATTTTCGTCTAGGAACGTAAATCCTTGACGCATGCCAAGAAGTTGAATCCTGGGCTGATGTTGAAGAACAGAGTTCTTAATTTCCACTGGGGCGTATGATTGCAAGAATACCGGTAGGAGAGGATGACTTTGTTGGGGTAGTAAACTTGTTGGAGAGATTACTCTGCGGGGAATACTCTGTGGGAAGAGATGCTTCACTGGGGTTTGATGATAACTTCGCTGGGGATACCGTTGATGAGTTATGTTGGAAGATTTGATGAACTCAACTAGGGGATAGGAAGAACTTCGCCGAGGATGATCTTTCCGTCGCAATTGGCTAAGGATAACCCAATTATACCCTGGTGGGGAAATAACCTTTGAATAAAGCCGGGGAGACGCGTTCGTACTCTGCAGGTGATAAGCTTCCAGAATCTACTGGGGATAAGCTTCCTAATGGGGAGATTGATTCAACTCTCCTGGGGAGACTTTTTTGGACTGTACTAGGGAGGTGGCTCCGCTGGGGTGTCTGATATTCTGCCGGGGAATAATCTTATCTTAAGACTGTCGGGGATGCTTGCTTAGGAACATTTGTATACTCCGCTGGGGAATGCTGAGATTTGCTGGAGATACAGTGCCTTGTTAGGGCTGACGGGAGACCAACTTTGCTTGGGGAGAGTATTGTTGAACCTTGTCTTACTCCCGGGGAGTGGAGGTGTCTTGGTCAAATTCTTCAACTGAATCTAACTTGTACCTGGAGGAAAGCAGCTGTACAGTTTGGGCAACTCTTATTGCCCCAGCTTCTGTGGGAGAAGGTACCTGTAGAGGTGCTGGAGGACTGCCGATTTGACAAATCTTCTTCTGGTAGGCAAGTGATAAGATGCCGGGACGTAGTCGTACGCTTTAATCCCTAACTTTTTCCTGGACCGCCCTTTTGGGTTTTCAGTCCACCGGGATACCCATTTTTGCCCAAGCCGCCTTTTCAGGTTTTTCGACTTGCCGGGTGTACAGATTTTTTTCATTTCATCCCTTATTTTTGCCTAGGTGTGTCAACCTAGAGGGTCTTTGCTTATGCGTAGTGTTTTTTCGACTATGTCCGTGCTCTCAGGATGCATGGAGTTGTCACTGTCAGTAGTATTGTGTTGTCATACCTCCAGAAGATCTTCGTTCAATCGTCCAATGCCCCAAGTGATCCAGATGGAGATTTGCCCCAAGCTGGTTGGCCTTTTAAGAGATTCTTTGAATCTTGACCTAACTGCCCCAGATGTTGGACAATGATCATGCCATGCCCCTTGATTGGAGGTGCTTTTGTTCATTAGACATTCGTCGTGCGAACTTCTATGTTGTTCAAACAAATATGCAAGCAATGTTATATTAAAATGCAAAGCTCATGTCTGTCTTGAAGTTTTTTTTTGAAAATGTATTTTTTTCAGTAAAACAAGCAAGTTTTGTAAAATGTGATGTCAACTCGTTATTTTACAGTGAGCCTTAAAGAGTCAGGATACCTTTCATAACAGTATGCTTTCGAACTAACCCATGCTTCAGCTAGGACTTTTAAGGGTTGTAGCGTGGCCTGGTTCATGGTTTAAGAAACAAAGGATAAAGGCTCAAATGTTATTTGTACCCACCCGCTCTTCGTGATGTTCTTCAAACCTAAACTCAGCTGATCGTGCGTTAGACCTTGTTTTAGTTTTTGTCCTAATATTCCCATGATGGTTCGAATGTTGACATTTTATTTTGAATAGGCAGTCGTTTCCTTGTTGAGGGTTTGCAAGTCCTCTTTTCTTTTTGATTTTGGTTATCCCTGTTTTTTGCCTAAACTGTTTCTTTTGTGATTACAGTTAGCGGGATGCCCCAGTTTTGTAAGTCTCCTTCATAGGTTTTGACTTAATGGGCGTTTATTTTGAGGGATGATGACTGTCTGTCTTTATGATTATTCGGAACCATCACTGTCTTTTGTTTTGTGAGTACCTCTTTGGTGCTATTCGTTGTGCATTTGGATCAACTGAGAGAACTACCCTGCCCCAAGTTATGATTAAGGGTTTTAATTTTCGAAAAGAAAAACTCCGACTTCTTTGGCTCAAAAGGGGTTGACGAGGGATTATCTTCCTTATAACTCCAGTGTTTAGGAATTGAAACAATGCCTGTACCTCATCAGTGGGGTCTGTGATACGGTGGGAGAACTGACTAGGGTTTTGCGTTTGTTTTCGCAAATGTTTCGGTTGAGCAAGAGTCGCCACCGACTTTTTATTTTATCCTAAGGAAAGGTTTAAAAAGCACAGCAAAAACCTTTGAGATTTTTCTTGGGTTCGGGGAGTAGATTATAGAAGGGGAAGGTATTAGCACCCCTTCTATCCATGGTTATCCATGGGCTCTTAGGTACTTGCTTAGATCAACTTGCCTTGGTTTTCAATTGTTTGAAATAGTGCTTGGTGTATGGTTTTGAAAATGTTTTGAAAAGATGCCTTGTGCTAGGCTAACCTTGTAACAATTCTTTACTCGAATGTTTTACAAAAGGTGTTTTATCTTTTAAAAAGATGTTTCAAGGGTTTGAAAAGTTGATTTTGAAAGTGTTTGTGAAGTGGGTTTTGAAATTAGGCAAGTGTTTTCTTGGCAAATTGGCAAGTACTTAAGAGTTTATCTACCCTAAAGTTTTCTCAAAGATTTTTGTCATGTTTTAAACCCTTTTGACAAATTTGTTCCACCATTGCATTTGGTGGACAATCTTGTCTTAGGAGATGAAAGGGACAGGCGCGGGTCATCGTTTAGACCATAGTTGCAATAGTGTTGAATATCTTTGGGCATTTTCTCTTTTAAAGGGACTTGATCATTTTAGGCAACTTTTCGAAAGCGTCATCGAGGGACTATGATCATTTGATTGTTTGTTTTTACCCAAAGAAGTTCAACATGCAATATGGCCCAATCATTTGAAGGCAACAAAGTGGAGTACCCTAGGGGGTGCAAGTGTGAGATGTGTTGTTTATTTTCATGCTCATTTATCTTGTATTAGGTCAAACTATTTTTTATCGTTTTTCGCATGCAAACCCTAATTCTAACATGGCATAATTAGAAAGCGTATAAAGTGCGAAATTTAAATTCCTACGCTATTACAACATAATAATATAGGGAGGGGGGTACAAATTTACAAATGGGGGATATTTAGACAAGAATTTAAATCTAAATTATTACATCATTTTTTAATATTTGCAAGGTAAATAAATTGCATAATTAAATGGAAATGAAGTAAATATGCAAAATGCAAAAAGAAAGTTTTTATATGTATGAAAAAAGTATGGTTTATGTAAAATAAAAAAAGAAAATAAAAAGGTATTATTTTTGAGTATTTTTAACTTTTATGGCAAAAACCCTAATTTCAATTAAAATGGATATTAATTACTTAATTCATATAATATTTATTATTTTCATACAAAAATAAAATAAAATATAGTATATTTGTAAAAAAGGTCATTTTTTAGTATTAAATATTAAAAATAAAATATGTACATTTTTTGGCATTTTTACTCTAAGTATATTAATATGTATATATGTATACTTATATTATTTTAAATATGTATTATATACAAATAATAATAATATTCAATTTTTTTAGAAAATAGTATTTTTTATATGAAATATTTTCAGAGGGTAATATAAAATAAAAATAAAAATAGAAGTATTTTTTACATATTTTTTCTATTTTATTCTAAGTAATAATATATATCTATTTATATATAAATCAAAAGAAAATCAAATAAAAACCAAATAAAATCAAAAAATGATGAGAAAAATATTTTCAAAATTTTAATATGTTGAGAAAAAATAAATGAGTCAAATAAAAAAGGAAAAGGTCAAAAATGTTAAAAAATGAAACAAATGGGCTCAGGGGTGTGAAACAGAAAAAATGGTGTGGATAGCAAAATAATACAGGCCCAACCCAATCCACTTCTTCTTCAACCTTTGGCCAAAACGCGCGCCTTGTTACAGAGATTCAAACATCCTGATTCTTTGAGATTTTGCACAAACTTTCAACACAAAACATGTCAAGCATTGAATCACGATTCCAAATATATAAAAAACTCATCCTAACTCTCAGAAATGAGAGAGAATTTTATCAATCCCAAATCTTGACCTAAATTTTCTGCCATTTTCAAAGCTTAAATTCTCTCAACTCAGGCAAAAGAAATGAAATGTAAAGATATGTACATGCTCAGGGCTATGAGTAGAACCTTGTTTCTTCACAAACTTAAGACTAAAGATGCATAATAAGAGAGATACGAGTTCAAAATTTTACCTATTCAGTTGAACTTCTATCTGGAGAATGAGGAACTTTCAGTGCAAGGTGATGATTGGAAAAGCTTCCTTGAGGTCCAGGGATACTATTCCAATGTTTACTTTGTCTTGAAACTTCTTGTATCGAGCTGTGGAACTTCAACTGCAAAAGGAAAAAATGAAAATGGTGGAAGCTGTTAGAGGGATTACAGGTCAGGTTTTAGGTCGTGGTTAGCTTGCATACATGCTAGGGAATATGTATGAATTGATTTTGGTAAGAATGCTCGAGGGAAATGGGAGTTGGCACTCAAACTGCAGAGGCAACTCTGTTTTTGCAGTTTGAGGATGATTCTGAGATGGAGGGTGTTTTGGAGGTGCAAGGGTCGTGTCTCAGCTTGGTTATGTTCTTTGGAAGGTGTTTGATCAGTTTGTTCTTGTGTGCTAATGCTGAGATGGAAGTTGTTACAAGTTATGGGACTTTCTTCACCTTTAAGCAACCAAATGCAACTTGGCTTTCTAGGCATGTAGGGGGCCTCCTAATGTGCTGCATAATCCCTCATTGATCAGAGTGTTATGCTCATAATCTTATGCTAGAGAGATTTGATTTGTACCTCTTTGATTTACAAATTGACATAAAGCAAGCTTTTGCAAAAATGGAAAGTTCACTTTATCTAGTTTAGGGTTAGTTCCTCATGTAATGTCCAAATGCTTAGAATAACGACTTGGCACATTGGTTTTGCATTTAATTCTTGAGTGTAACTTGGTTTAAGGACCTGTAATCTAGCCTAAAGCATGCTGAGTTCAAATTGCAAGATTATGAACATGCTTTGGTTAAGAACAAAAAGTGAATTTTTGCCAACTTGTGAAATTCGAATCTCTCAAGTTATGAGGTTGTTTGATGAGTTCTTGGACATTTTGGAAAGCTTGGAATATGTACTACAATCCATCTTTGAAATGAAAATTGAAATTCCAAGTGGAAGGGTATGAAAAATGGCCTTGAAGTGGGGTAGAAAACCTTGTCAAAATAGGTTAAAATTTCACTAAGTTAAAAATGGTTTAGTGCCCTTATTCAAAAAATTGTAACTTGAGATACAAGCTTCAAATGAGAAAACTTTGTGAATCAAAGTTGTAGATTATGCAACAAGCGACAACTTTCATGTTTTGACTTTTGTTTGAATCCAAATGGATCTTGGTGAAAAGGTGGGGCAAAGTTGGGAAAAAATTAGGGTTTTTCATAACTTAGAAAAATTCTAAGTTATGAAAAATTCCATTTTCTAACCCTAATTTGCAATTTGTGATTTCTTGGTGAACAAGTTTCATGATTTGGAATGTTTTGATGGAAAATGAATCTTGACTCTTGATTTTGACCAAAAAGTCAAAGTTTGACTTTTCAGTATACAGTCAAAATTGATCAATTGACTGGGAAATTCAACTGTCAATCTTGTGTACTTGGGATCTTTTGAGTTTGCTGATCATGTCAAGATAATTACATGGGGTCCTTGAGTCCATATGTGAGCTTGGTTTGCCATTGGCTAGGTCAAACAGTCAAAAATTGCCTTTGTACAGTCAAAACCCTAAAAATGACCATTTTGCCCTTTTGGTGATCTGATCAAATTTCTTGGGGAATTGTGATCCAAACTTGACCAAATGATTCATATGAGTTCATAATGTTGATGTGGATCAAATTTCATGAGATTTGACTGTCAATTGGCCACAGTTGACTTTTCCCCAATACAGTTGATTTCTAGGTCAACTGTCCAATTGACTGGGCAAAACTTGGAATCAAGACTTGAAACTTGGTATGGATAAACTTGGGAGTCCAATATGAAGCATGAAAGTCATATTAGGCATTTTGGGTTAAAACATCTTTATGCAAATACAAACCCTAATTTGAGTCAACAGTGCAAGGAGAGGTCTTGAGCAGATGATACCCTAACTGGATCCTGAGCTTCAAGGGCTTTGTGATGAGAAATCAATGAGAAATGGGAGGGCAAATTTTGGGGTAAAACAGTTGCCCCTGTTCAATCTTCTTGAATCCGAAGAGTTAGATTGGCGAGCTTGCCTTTCGTGACTCGAGGGTAAAAGGAGATTGGACACTAGAGTGCCCGGAAATTTGCACTCATCAAAGCACTGAACGCGGGAATGGGCTTAGAGATGCCATTTGGAGATGGGCTTAACGATGCCATCTGGGAGAGTGACAGAAATCTTGTCGGGGATGGGCTTGGAGATGCCATCTGGAAGGGAATATCAGGAAAGTGTCCAAACTTCGGACCATTTCTGAACTGGGGGGTCTGAACAAGCAATAGATTGACATCCGTTGTTGGGAGGAATCTGTAAACTGTTTTCAGTGGTTTGGAGAAGAAACTGAATAAGCGATAGGTCAACATCCGTTTACTTGGAGAACCCGTGAACTGTTTTCAGAAATCTTGAAGTTGAATAAGCCATAGAGAAGCATCCGTTGTTGGGAAGCGTCCGTAAACTGTTTTCAAAAAGTTGCATCTGAACAAGTTGATAGATTAACATCCGTTGTTGGGAAGAATCCATAAACTGTTTTCAGCAGTCTTGAGGAAGAATCTGAACAAGTGATAGGTTAACATCCGTTTACTTGGAGAACCCATGAACTGTTTTCAGAAATCTTGAAGTTGAATAAGCCATAGAGCAGCATCCGTTGTTGGGAAGCGTCCGTAAACTGTTTTCAAAAAGTTGCATCTGAACAAGTTGATAGATTAACATCCGTTGTTGGGAAGAATCCATAAACTGTTTTCAGCAGTCTTGAGGAAGAATCTGAACAAGTGATAGGTTAACATCCGTTTACTTGGAGAACCCATGAACTGTTTTCAGAAATCTTGAAGTTGAATCAGCAATAGAGCCGCGTCCGTTGTTGGGAAGCGTCCGTAAACTAAATTCAAAGGTGCATCTGAACAAGCTGATAGATTAACATCCGTTGTTGGGAAGAATCCATGAACTGTTTTCAGAAGTCTTGAGAAGAATCTGAACAAGTGATAGGTTAACATCCGTTTACTTGGAGAACCCGTGAACTGTTTTCAGAAATCTTGAGATTTGGATGATTTTAGTCTGTCGACTGATCTTACCTGAAAAGGCAAAGAGTTAGTTGTATGCAATGCTATGATGCATGATACAATGTATATTATGTGTTATGAATGTAAATGGATGTGCATGTAAGCTGGAGAGCTGTCCTGCACAGGATAGATGAATCCGGGATAGCGGAAGATAGAAGTATCCTGACTGCTGCCGGGGAAAATAAATCCTTGGTCGTTGCTGGGGAACATGGAGCTTGGGTTGTATACCAATCTTCTGGGGAATTCCTGAAGTCTTCTACTGGGGAGTACCAAACTAGTAGACTTGATGCTGGGGAGGTAAGATTGAGAGTCTTCAGCCTGGAGAGAAGGATCTCTGGAGATTTCCCTGGGGAACTCAAGATTTTTCTTCCTAAAACTCTGTGGGGAGAAGGTTTAAAAGTCTGACTCCGCTGAGGATAGGTTTGAGGTTTTAGATCTGCCGGGGATACTGAAACTCAAACTCTGAGGGGAAATGAGCCCTGGAAGATTCTCTGGCTGGGGATTTGCAAAGGTAAACTCCTCTGGGGATTACATTGATAAGTTATGGTTGGGGAACTTGATGAACTCCGCTGGGGATAGGAAGAATTTCGGCGAGCACGATCTTCCGTGGTTGTTAGCTAAGGATAACCCAGTTATAAGCCTTTGTGAGGAATAACTTTGAATAAAACCTCGGGAGAGACGTCCGTACTCTGCGGGGAAATGTCCTCCGGAACCTTATTGGGGATAAGCTTCGAGAATCTGCTGGAGATAAACCTCGGGGTTTGCTAGGGATATGGATTCCAAATCTCTTGGGGGCTTCCTTCGAAAGGGTGTCAAACTATCCCTCTGTACCTTCATCCTATCAGTAATCCTCCTTCTTAGGTTCATTTAGGAAATGATTACGTTTCAAATGCATATGCCTATTTAACAAAACATTGGACGTTTCTCAAAATAAAACAAATAGTGCAAGAAAGAGAAAGAAAAAAAAAGGAAAAAGGAAATGACACAAATTTTTGGGAAGAGTATTTGTATTGATTTTCTTTGAGTATATTTGTACAAAGGAGACAAACATCCTAGTAAGAGGATCTTGTCGTAAGTATTTATACAAAATAAAGATGGCTATGTGAAATAGTTCCATGGGATTCCATTCCGCTATAGCTTTCACAACTCTGAATATCTGTCCATTCAATGCTTCATTTGACGATGGCTGGATTGATCAGAAACCTGGAATCGGTTGATGAAGAGATTGTCTTTGAAGTGATCCGACGAGACATAGTCATACGCTTTAATTCCCTAACTTTTGCCTGAATCTCCCTTTCGGGTTTTCGATCCACCGGGAAACCCCTTTTTGCCCAAGCCGCCCTTTCGGGTTTTCGACTTGCCGGGTGTACAGATTTTTTTGTTTTTATCCCTAATTTTTGCCTGAACCGCCCTTTCGGGTTTTCGGTTCACCGGGATACCCATTTTTGCCCAAGCCGCCCTTTCAGGTTTTTGACTTGTCGGGTTATCTTATGCGTAGTATCTTTTGACTATGTCTGCGTTCGCAGGGTGCGGCAAATCGTCGCCGTCCATGGTGGTCAGAATCATTGCACCACCAGAAAATATGCTCTTGATCACAAATGGTCCTTCATATGTAGGAGTCCATTTTCCCCTGGGATCACTTTGCGGCAAGATAATCCGCTTGATTACGAGATCCCCGACTCGATACACTTGACGTCTGACTTTCTTATTGAAGGCCTTGATCATCCGCTTTTGATACGTCTGACCATGGCATATAGCAGCAAGTCGCTTTTCGTCGATCAGATTGAGTTGATCAAGTCGGGTCTGCATCCAATCATCTTCATTCAAACCTACATCCTTCATAATCCTCAGAGATGGGATTTGGACTTCCATAGGCAAGACAGCTTCCATGCCATAAACCAAAGAAAATGGGGTTGCCCCGGTTGAAGTACGTGTCGTCGTACGGTATCCATGCAGAGCAAACGGTAACATCTCATGCCATTCTTTGTAAGTGACTGTCATTTTCTGAATGATCTTCTTAAGGTTTTTGTTCGCAGCTTCAACAGCACCGTTCATCTTCGGCCGATAGGGAGATGAATTGTGATGATAAATCTTGAACTGTTCGCATAGTGCAGTGATCATGGTATTATTCAGATTTGTACCGTTGTCCGTGATGATTCTGTCTGGAACACCATACCGACATATGAGATTTTGCTTGATAAAGCGGGCAACCACATTTTTAGTAACAGAGGCAAAGGAAGCTGCTTCGACCCATTTAGTGAAGTAGTCAATGGCAACCAGGATGAAGCGATGTCCGTTGGAAGCCGTGGGCTTGATCTCTCCAATCATATCAATGCCCCACATTGCAAAGGGCCATGGAGCAGTCAGGACATTGAGGGGAACCGGAGGGATATGAATTTTGTCAGAATAGACTTGACACTTGTGACAAGTACGGGAATGTTGATGGCAGTCAGCCTCCATGGTAGACCAATAATAGCCTGCCCTTAGGATCTTCTTAGCCATTGTATGCCCGCTCAAGTGAGTGCCAAATGTGCCGCTGTGTATATCAGTCATGATCAACTCTGCTTCAGCTTTATCCACACATCGGAGTAATACACAATCATGGCTTCGTTTGTAAAGGATGTCGTTGCTTAGAAAGAACTTAGCAGCGAATTTCCTTAAGAACTTCTTGTCATTTACGGAAGCTCCTTCAGGATAATCTCTAGTCTCGAGATACCTTTTGATTTCATGGAACCAAGGTTGTTCCACTACTTCTTCGGTATTAATCTCGTGGCAATGCGCAGGTTCATCCATTCGCTCGATGGTGATTTGGGGAGCCTCGTTATCCCAGTTGAGTTTAAACATGGAGGACATTGTGGCTAGAGCATCCACTAGCTGATTCTCTTCTCGCGGAAAATGCTCGAAGGTAATTTGCTCGAAATGAGGCAACAATGTCAGGACATGTTCTTTGTATGGGATAAGATTAGGATGCTTGGTATCCCAGTCTCCTTTGATTTGGCTGATGACCAGAGCTGAGTCCCCGAATACGATCAAAGATTTGATCCCTAAGTCTATAGCAGCCTTGAGACCAAAGATGCAAGCTTCATACTCAGCCATGTTGTTCGTGCAGCTGAAACAAAGTCGGGCCGTGAAAGGAGTGTAACAACCTTCCGGAGAAATGAGTACTGCGCCAATACCATTTCCAAGTGCATTTGAAGCACCATCAAAGTACAGGGTCCATCGGGATCCCTTTTCGGGTCCGTCATACGGTCCGTCACTTTCAATGTTGTCCAAATTCATGATGTCCTCGTCTGGGAAGTCAAATCTCATGGGTTGATAGTCTTCAAGAGCCTGATGAGCCAGATGGTCAGCTAGTACACTCCCTTTTATAGCTTTTTGGGTGGTGTACTGGATGTCATACTCGGTCAAGATCATTTGCCATCTAGATATCCTTCCAGATAAAGCGGGCTTCTCGAAGATATACTTGATAGGGTCCATTTTGGATATCAACAAGGTAGTATGAGTCAGCATATACTGTCTTAGTCGGCGAGCAGCCCATACCAAAGCGCAGCAAGTTTTCTCGAGCAGTGAGTAGCGAGTCTCACAGTCGGTAAACTTTTTGCTAAGGTAATAAATAGCATGCTCTTTTCGACCAGACTCGTCATGATGGCCCAAAACACACCCCATTGAGTTATCCAAGACGATCAAATACATGATCAATGGTCTTCCTTCGACGGGTGGCATCAGAATAGGAGGTTCTAGCAAATACTCCTTGATTCTATCAAAAGCGGCCTAGCAGTCGTCATTCCATTCAACTACCTGATCCTTCTTCAAGAGTTTGAAAATTGGCTCACAGGTAGAAGTCAGATGTGAGATGAATCTGGCAATATAGTTTATGCGCCCCAAGAATCCTCTAACCTCCTTTTCAGTACGGGGAGCAGGCATCTCTTGTATGGCTTTTACTTTTGCCGGATCGACTTCAATGCCTTTGTTGCTTACAATGAATCCCAGGAGTTTACCAGACCTAACTCCAAAAGTGCATTTACTCGGATTCAGCCTGAGCTTGTATTCTTTCAATCTGGAAAATAGCTTTTCCAGATGTTCAAGGTGCTCTTCCTCTGTTTGTGACCGAGCTATCATATCGTCTACGTAAACTTCAATCTCATGATGTATCATGTCATGAAATAAAGCTACCATGGCGCGTTGATAAGTTGCCCCTGCGTTCTTCAGCCCGAACGGCATCACCTTGTAACAGAAAGTGCCCCATTGTGTGACAAAAGTCGTTTTCTCCATATCCTCGGGGGCCATTTTGATTTGATTGTAGCCCGAGAATCCGTCCATGAAGGAAAACACCTTATGCTGAGCTGTATTGTCGATCAAGATGTCAATATGAGGTAGCGGGAAATCATCTTTAGGGCTGGCCCTATTCAAATCCCGGTAGTCCACACACATTCTGACTTTGCCATCTTTCTTAGGCACTGGCACAATGTTAGCGACCCATTGAGGGTAGGACGTAACAGCCAGAAAGCCAGCATCGAATTGCTTCATTACTTCTGCTTTGATCTTTTCGGACATGTCAGGCCTCATTCGGCGAACTTTTTGCTTGATTGGTGGACAGTCTTCTCTTGTGGGGAGACGGTGAACCACGATGTCGGTGTCTAGACCCGGCATGTCTTCATAGGACCAAGCGAAGATTTCAACATACTCATTCAGTAACTGTACCAAACGCTCCTTGACTTCTGGTTCCAGGTTGGCACCCACTTGCACCTCCTTCCGATTCTCCTCGGTTCCCAAGTTAACAACTTCCAATGGCTCTTCATGCGGTAAGATGGCCCTTTCCTCTTGTTGCAGGAGTCTGGCTAGTTCCCCGGGTACTTCACAACCTTCGTCATCCTCATACTCGGCTAGATTGACCAGATCTTCAGAGTTATTGAAAGATACAGCAGAATAGTCACCCATGGAATCCGGAGTGGATGGGTACCTGCATTGGTGAGTGTGGGTGTGTGTAAGGGATAGCCATCCTTAAACAAAAATGCAGAAGGAAAGAAAATGAACACAAGCAGTTTATCAAATGAAAAACGTCCAATGAATCATTAAACATGGCATATGAATATGAAAAATAGTCAAAACCCTTACAAGTGGACCTACATGCCTCGGGCAAGGCAGGAGGTGAAAAGATAGTGTACGGATTGTTTGAAAGTAAAATATTACAGACCAAATAGGAAATGTTTAATAGATAAATTACTGATGAATAAAAGTGATGGGGACAAAGTCTTTAGCCTCCCAATTGCTCCACCCTCCTCTGACAGTTGGATAAATCCACTCTTCAATGCTGCTTTCCTTGTCTTCATCTTCCAGGGCGTTGATTCTGTGAGGAGAAATTTTGACCGGCGCTCTTTCAATCTTTGACTGGCGCATAGCTTTCTGGCCAGCGGCTGTGAAACCTAATCCAAACTTATCAGTTTTATGCGGAAAATCGGGTAACTGCCCCCACGCTGAATTCTTCCCTTCTTTAACTGCAGCCCTTGCATCCTCCAGAGATGCCATCCTGGCCATCTGTCCTAATGTCTCAGTTGCCAACTTCGCCACTGCTATCTCAGGAAGCACTTCTTCGAAATGTTGAAACGGTGTCTCAATGAATTCTCCTTCAACCTCCACATACCGGAAAGAATTTAAATGGCTAATCATGTATTCTTCTTCGCCGTGGACAGTAATGATCTTTCCCTTTACAGGATACTTCAGCATCTGATGCAAGGAGGAGGTGACTGCCCCAGCATGGTGTATCCAAGGTCTACCTAGCAGGCAGGAGTATGATGGACGGATGTCCATTACATAGAAAGTGGATTTAAACACCTCAGTACCTATCTTGACAGGAATTTCAACTTCTCCATGGACCATTCTTTTCGATCCATCGAAGGCTCTGACGACAATATCACTCGACTTCAATTCCAACCCTTCGCAATCTAGCCGGTCCAAGGCCTTTTTAGGCAAAACATTCAGCGATGACCCGGTATCAACCAAAACATGTGCAAGGGTGGTTCCGCGGCATTCGATTGAAATATGCAAAGCATCATTGTGGTTTCGGCCTTTAGGGGTTAGGTCGGCATCAGAAAAGCCTAATCCATTGTCTGCAGTCAGGCTAGCCATGCAATGTTGAAATTGATCTGCAGAGGTTTCCTGGGGCACATGAGCTGCCTTCAGAAACTTAATCAAAGCTTGAGCGTGTGCTTCTGAGCAAAGCAACAGTGCCAGCATGGAGATCTTGGAGGGGGTTTGCCCCAATTGTTCCACCACATCATAATCACTTCTCTTGATTATCCTCAAAATCTCGTCCATTTATTTCTTGGAGGCCTCTGGAATCACCAAAGGTTGAGCCCTCGTCCTGACGGGCTCATCTTGTATTCCTTTTCCTTTATCGGCAATGGTAGGAGAGACAGCACTAGGAACGAAAATTTCTTCAATCAAAGGAGTTCTAGCGGAGAGTCTTACTGGTGCAGGGAGGGCTTCTTTGATGAGGGTCCAAAGACTGCTCTTGGAGGGGCAATCTCTGGAGAAAATATTCTCCCGCTCCTGGTGATTTTGCTGGTGCCCGCAATGTTGCTAATGCTGGCTTCTTCATCATCTGAATTTTCTTCAATTATCTCAACTTGCTTGATACCATGGTAGTAGATGTCACCACCATAGTTCCAAGGTATCGACTTCTCAGAAACATAGGGAATAGGCCCCGGCATTGTTATCTTCAAAGGTATAGACTTTGCAGCTAGTGTAATCTTAACTGGCTTTTTGACGGCCTCAGAAAGATTGGCGTGAATGGTTATGATTGAGACATTTTCAACATGAACTGGAACAGCAGGAACTTTTTCGAACAAAATTTGTCGGCTATCCATGAGGCCTTGGATGCCTTTCTTTAATAGCGGACAATCAAACGGCAGAGAGTGGCAACAGTAGCAGTCTTCTTTACATCCCGGGAAGATCCCGGCCCTTAACAAATTCAACTTAATGGTTAGCAGTGGAGTAGTCAGATCACTAACGTCAGCAACATACAGATCCTCTTCAATGGCATTGACATTCCGACCGTGCTTCGGCATAGGTGCAGATATCACATTGGGTTTTTCTGGAGCGTCAAACTCTACCTCCTTAGCCTCTATCAGGTCCTGGATCTTATGCTTGAGTGCCCAACAATCATTGGTGTCGTGTCCAACACTGTCTGAATGATAG
Source organism: Vicia faba (assembly GCA_948472305.1). Classification (NCBI taxonomy): domain Eukaryota; kingdom Viridiplantae; phylum Streptophyta; class Magnoliopsida; order Fabales; family Fabaceae; genus Vicia; species Vicia faba. The sequence goes on from OX451736.1 coordinate 82,630,767, forward strand.
GCGCACTTAGCATTGGCATGATAATGCGGAGAGGATGTATTTACATTCTTTGGCGCCTCCTTGATGGTGGCAAGATTCAACTTCAATAGATGGGGAAGCACCTGCGCTGGAGTCATATTAATACGGGTGAACTGCCGTTGTGGCCTTTCCACCCGTTGCTGATTTGGTCTGGATTGGTTGTAGCGAGGCTGCTCACTTGGAGTGTTTTGAATCATTACAGCCCCCACAGTTGGCTGACGCACCATCTTCCCTGCTCTTCTCTGAGAATATACCATAACTGTCTCCTTCTTAAAAGGCTTCTTCTCAATACTTGCAGCAACACCCTTCTGAATCTTTCCTGACTTGATGCCAGCTTCTATTCTTTCGCATGTTAAGATCAAATTGGTAAACCCCGCGGAAGAGTTACCAATTAAATGATTGAAAAACGGCCCAGATAGGGTCCCAAGAAACATATCAACGAGCTCACGATCAGTTAAAGGAGGCTGCACTCCGCCAGCTAAATCCCTCCATTTTTGTGCATACTCTTTGAATCCCTCACTTGTTCCTAGTGACATACCCTGAAGTTGGGTACGGGTAGGAGCAAGATCAGAATTATACTGGTATTGTTTATAGAAAGCGGTGGCCAAATCTTCCCAATTTCTGACACTGGTTCCTTCTAATTGATAAAACCATTCCAACTGGGCTCCCGACAGGCTGTCTTGAAAGAAATGAATCCAGAGATTTTTATCTGCCGTATAGGGTTGAATCTTTCTCACATAGGACCTGAGATGCATTTTGGGACAGGATAGCCCGTCGTACCTCACAAACACTGGCACTTTGAATTTTGGAGGAATCACAATTCCGGCAACCAAGCCCATGTCTTCAAAATCCAAACCCGGTACCCTTTGCAATTCCATGGCAGCCAATCTGTCTTCTAAACCCTTATATTTGTCATCAGCTGGAGGATATTGCTGGTCAGAATAATCTTCATCCTCTTCAACCTCTTCCTCCTCTGCATCAGACTCGGAAGGCACCGCAACTCGATCTCTTTTACTAGTCCCTTCATCAGAAGTAGGAGGAAATTCAAGCACCCTCCGAGCTTCTCTGTCAAATCTTCTCCCCAAAGTAGCCACTCCGACCCTCTTTTTCTTCTTCACTGGGTCCTTGTTCTCCAGATGAGCCTTGATATCCTCTTGACTCTTGACCAAGGTCATCAAGAGTTGCTGGAACTGTGCATTCTGGGCTTGTAGGTCTTTGACTGTTTGCTCGAGATCCATCCTACTGAAATAAACAGCAGATAGATAAGGAAACCTGGAGTGAGACCTGCTTATGCACATGATGAATGGTATGCTGATGTATGCAATGCATTCAAGGATTTAGGACATTCAAAGTTGTTTCAGACAAAGAAGAACGCACGTCATATTAATAAGAAGAAATTTGTTAGTACATGTTATACCCCAAAATTTGCCCTCCCATATTCCTCAAGAAATTGCCAAGCCAAGCTACAAAATTCCCCAAGGGTTGTGCAGTGCAACAGTCTCCCATACAGTCAAAATTAGGGTTTGTGTTCTGATCAAAGAAAGGAAGTTTTCAAGGACCCAATCAAGTCTCATATGCTTACAAAGATGGTCAAGTATCCTCATGTCAAGTTTCAAGGCATTCAGCTCAGGATTGCACAGTCAAAACCCTAGATTGCACTACAGTCAACTGTAGGGGCAAAATGGTCATTTGGCAGTCAAAAGTTCAAATTTTTGGTCAACATATCATTTTGAAGCCACAAACATCATTTGATCAATGCTTGATCATGATTCTCAAAATTTGGCTCAGAAATCATCAAAGATGCAAAAGTTGCTATATTTGGACAGCTGAAAAAGTCAACTGAAATTGACCAGGGCATAACTTTCACATGGATTATCAGAAAAATTCCATCCAAAGCTCATTTTGAAGAGAAAGACATTTCCTACAACTCATCTTCATACTTCAAGTCCAAGAAATGCTCTCACAAAAAGTTATCAATTTCAACATTACAGGTCATTTTCAAAAGTCAACAAAAAGGGACTTTAAGTCAAAGACCATAACTTGAGATTGGTAAATCAAAATGACATGGGACCAAAGGCATTGGTTAAAGGACTCAATGACCTTTCCAAAATGTCCAAGAACATGTGAAAAGCTTAAAAATTGAGCAAGTTATGCCTTGTAGAAGTTGGGAAATTTTTGTGAAATGGCAAAAGTCAACTATCCTTGAAAATCCAATTTTGACAAAAGGGCCCCATTTTTTCCACTTGGTCCATCCTTGTCATGCCACACACGTGGCCCATGATTAGTTTCAAGACCAAATATTGATTTTTTTATTTTATTTAATTTTTGATGATTTAATTCATTTTAATTCTTTGAAAATTCAAATAAAATTTAAAAACCAATGGAATAGTGTCATATGAACTTAGACAATTTCTATGTACCATGAACCAACTCAAGAAATCAGGCTAGGGTTCATTTGCACACTAGGTCTAGGTTTTGGCTAAAAAAGAGGAAAAATGGTTAATGGAAAGAACCCTAAGACCAATTCTTTCCCAAGCATGAATTAAGGTCAAAGAATAAGCCAATTCTATTCCATGAGGATCACTGAGTCAAACCCTAACCACCATATGCCATATGCTGCGCTGAAGAGCCATTGGGCATTTAAAAATTTTGGCATAAAACACAAAATCTGAAATCAAGGTTAGAGGATCTTTCAAGCCTCAATTTTTTTTCCATAAGCATCCTTAAGCAACTCTGAACACGTTCCAATCAATCTCAAGCACAAAAGCTCCAGGAATTGGCGCCTGGGACTCATACTGCATTGCAAAAAATTCACAATCGTATAGCATTTTTTAAGCACTTTTACAACATTCTATGCATTGCATCATGTTTGTTTTGAGCTTCTGAAGCTAACCCTTATGCTTAATTGAAGTTTTACGCGTTATACCTGAAGATGCCATGACTGAACACTAGGGTTTCGTGAGGTTCAAAATTAGGGGTTCCTAAAATAAGCAAAATTGGACTATCTCAGTACTACCACCGCACTCAGTACACCAAGACGAAGGGATTGACCTACTCGCGATGAATTTATATGGGCCATAGCGCTAGTCGCTATTTTCTGGTAGCCTGCCTAACACCACGGTTGCAAAACCGTTGCTCATTTGTTTTGTTTTACAGGTACGTGAAGAAGAAAGCATCGTGGCAAGGCGTGGTTCGCTAGTTCAAATTTGCGCGCGTTTTACTTATTACGCATGGGTTTTGTTTTTTATTATTTATTAACTATATTATGTTAAGTGAAATCAAGCAGCTCAGCTGGCAAGCTATCCATGCGTTAACCTCAATGACCTGGGTTCAAGTCCCAGGTCTGGCATTTCTCATATTATTTTTCATTTCCAGTTTCCATGCAACGCTAACATTAAAGCTCACCATGCACACTCAGAATCTATTGCACACGTGTCCTAGGAGACTTATCAAAAGGCTCAGAACAAAAGCATATCATGGATGCCAGTCAACAAGCCACATATGATCCAGAAAGTCAATGATTCACAAAGCAATTGGGCCAGGCATTTTCAAATCTACACCCCCTGGTTTGCCTTATTATTTTCATTTTTTTTATTCTTTCTTCAATTTTTCCTTTTATTTCCTTTTGCTATTTATTTAATTAACTATTTTTAACAAAATGCAAAAACATTAAAAATACAGAAAAGACAAAAAAAATATAATTAATTTTGATTACTTTTATAAATAAATTAAAATGTGTAAATTATTTAGTTTTAATTAGGTCTTCAAATTTAATTCTTTTAATAATAAAAATCCAAAAAATAGAATTTAGGTTAATAACCTTTTATTCTCTTTTTTTAATTTTCCCTTTTTTTCAGAATAATAATATTATTTATTTATTTTCATAAATTAAAAATTGTACATAAATTAATTTAGAATTAAATTAGGTTAGAAATTAAATCTTTTTCTTAATAACTTAAAAAACATTAGAACTAAGGTTTAGCATTTTTGTTTTAATTAATTTGTCTTTTTTTTTTTAAATCTAAAAAACACAAAAAATACCATTTTTCATTTAATTTTAATTTTAGATTCCTTGATTAATTTTAATTGTTTGTTAAAGGGTCCAACGCCCTAATTTTGTTTAATCTCTTTATTTCGCGCATTTGTTTTATATTGTTTAAATAATTCTGTATATGCCCCAAAGCCATGTAATTTAAAATTCTCGCACTCTTATTTATTCGCTTTATTTATTTTCAGTCAAATCGGGTTCGGTTTTTTTTTGGCGATGTGGACCTGCGCCAGTTGTAATAGTTTAGATTTATTTTCTCGCAAATATATAACTGTTAATAAATATGCATGAAAGAATGAATGCCCAAAAATAAAATCGAATCGTTAGATCACCAATGCATGACAAGACAAACGATAAACTGAAAATGATACACAATTCGCACACACCACCCCTAGGGTACGCCTCACTGTTGCCTTTCGAAAGGTGGTCGTCGAGTATAGGACGTTTTAGTAAGTCCTTATGTCCATGACATGATCCAGTTGCCTCGAAACAGTTGCCTCGGAAAATAAAGGATCAATGGCATAAGGGTAGCTTCTAAGGTGTCCTACTGTTGCTCTGGTGACCACCACGTCCCTAAAACTCGAATTGACCCGAACACCTCCAACGGTGGTGCTACCTACCTCTCAATGGTAGGATAGCACTACTTTCAAGGACTTTTTACACAGACGAATTCCTTAGGGTAGGTAGGTTCTCAAGGATACTTGCTCTAATCTCAAAACAAACTCAAAAAGACTTTTCACACCGACACTTTTCAAAAGCTTTCCAAACAAACTTTTCAAACACTCTGACGTACGAGTTGAATTGAAACCTTTCAAAGAATATTTTTGAAACCCACATTGAAAAGCAAGCAAACATTTTGGAAACACATTGAGCAAGTATCTAAGAGCCCATGGATAACCATGGATAGAAAGGGTGCTAATACCTTCCCTTTCTATAACCTACCTCCCGAACCGAGAGCAATCTCTTTAAAGGAATTTTTCTGTGCTTTTGTCCTTTCCATCTGGAGAAAATAAAAGACGGTGGCGACTCTTGCTTACCGCGACATTTCGCGAACCAGCTTTAAAACAGTCAGTTCCAGATCCACCGATCCCAGAACTGGCGACTCTGCTGGGGAATAAACTTAAAGTGAGGTGTACCTTAGGGCTAGTTACAACTGTGTTTTCAATTGTTTTCCTTGTGTGCTTTAAAATTGTGGGTTGCTTGGGAGTTCTATAGATCCTAACCCGGATCTGGGGGATACCTTCTTAGAAAGTAGCAACAAGGCTGTGAGGGAACTGTGCGGGGTATACCGACATGGTTGAAACAGTCTGCTACGTTGATGTGGCACTTTGGTGTGTACCGGTAACCCTTGAGTCAGTCAAGGAGAGTACGGGGCCTCCATATGGTGTCATGAAGCATCAACAGACCTTAGGAACCTTAATTGAACCATCTTGGCCTCTTTAGGGTAGTGAGATAACTGACTTTGGTGCAGTCCGAGGTTGGTTGATACTCGATACTACACTCAATTGAGGGTTGCTTTCCTGGAATATTTCGGTCGCCAGTTTAGTGGCTAAATCGAAACGATGAACAATGAAAGCAATCCCGTGATATTGGGAACCTTAGAACCCGGTTACTTTGATTAGGACAGGTTGAACCCACCAACTTCAAGAGGGTACTACCCAGACCCCATGCTGGCCTTAAACCTTAAGGGCCTGTCTTGTGTGCCTTGTGTGCCTTACATGTTTGTCTTTGTAAATATCTGTGTTTAATCATAGCATCATGACATCATCCAGCATCATATGCATTAACTAACCATTTCAGGGGTTCGAATTTTCATCTTTGTTCTTGTTTTGTAGGACATGGAAACTGTTCGTAGAAAGACAATTCCAATCAGTCTTGTAAGGATCCCCCCTCAGCTTAAGGAGCTTATATCCAGGATTCCCGAGAACTCTTCATTCAGTGAAAGGCATGGAAGTCTCATCAGCTTGGTCAACACCAACATTGAGGAAGATATGATAAAGGTCCTGTTCCAATTCTTTGACCCTCTGCATCACTGTTTCACCTTCTTGGACTATCAGTTGGTACCTACATTGGAGGAGTTCTCCCGACTCCTGAAGATCCCTATCCTTGATCAGCTACCCTTCAACGGTACAGAAAAGGAACCTAAGCTTGAAGAGATTGCTAAAGCCTTACACCTACAGTCATCTGACCTCAAAGGACATTGGGAAGTTAGAAGTGGTATCAAAGGGTTCTTAGCCAGGTTTCTGTTTGAAAAGGCCTATGATTTTTGGAACTCCCTTGACTTACAAGCTTTTGAAGAGGTTGTGGCCCTTCTTGTTTATGGTTTGGTGTTGTTCCCTAACCCAGATCAGCTCATTGATATCAGTGCTGTCCAGATCTTTATGTCCAGGAATCCTATACCTACGTTGCTGGGGGACCTCCTTCACTCATGTTACACTCGAACCATGAGAAAAAGAGGTGTCCTTATGTGTTGCACTCCCCTCCTGGGAAAGTGGTTTATTTCGCACCTTCCACAATCAGTCCTGAAGAACGAGCGGGGTTTAAGATGGTCACAACGGTTGATGACTCTTACACATGCAGATATACATTGGTGCCCTAGGTCCAGAGAAGATGTCACTATCATTGATCGTTGCGGGGAATATCCTAATGTTCCTTTACTTGGAATCAGAGGGGGTATTACTTATAGTCCATGCCTGGCTTGGAGACAATTTGGTTATGCTCGGAGGGATGGTCCTCATGACATGTTGATTCCTGACATAGTTTTTGACTTCGACAACGATACTCAAGGACTTCGCCAGAGATTTATCAGAGCTTGGAGGATGCCTAGTAGGATAGACAGCAAGACACTGGGGCACAGGAACTCCATCCCTTTGGAGCCTTACCTCAAGTGGGTACGAGCCCGCTCTCAGAAATTAGTAATGCCTTATCCTCACATGCTGCCAGTAATCAAAGAGCCTGCCTTGGAAGGAGAGGTGTCTCATGTTATTCAGCACCCTGATATGCCCACATCCTGGGAAGAGATGCAGAAGAGCTGGATCCAGCTTAAGGAAGAGCGGAATTCTCTTGAGACTAGTTTGCATGCCAGTGAAAGGAAGGTCTTGGAGCTCACCCGCCTGTTGCACGAGGAAAGGAGTCTTAACACTTACATAGCTCCAAAGAAGATGCGCAACATATTTTGGATGTGATTTGATCTTTTTGTACTTTTGCCCATGAGGCTTTGATGTATTAAACAATGATTTTCTTAATAATAACGTGTGTTCCTTTTGGTCTACAACAAATTTGAATTTTCGAACTCTTGAATGCATTGCATAAACACATATCATTCATCATGTGCATCATAAATACTCTTCTTTTCAGGTTGTTTACCGTTCTTCGCTGTTTATTTCAGCATCATGAATCCTGAATCATCAACCGAGGCGTCCATCAAGGCTCTTCAGGCGCAGAACGTCCAGTTTCAGGCGCAAAACGCCCAATTTCAGGAGCTGATCAAGGGCTTGGCCCAGGGTCAACAAGAGTTGAAGACCATGCTTCTGAAGAAGACTAAGAAGAAGAGGAGGACTGTGCTATTTAACACTGGGCGCAGACTCGGGAACACTTTGGTTGTTGAAGCTGAAAGGACTCCTCCATCTGTGACGGAAGGTAGTCACCAAGAAAGGGAGGCCACTACTCCTGTGGGCTCTGATACTGAAACAGACTTCAATGACGACCAGTACCCTCCTGCTGAAGACCGGTACAAACAGCTGGAAGACAGATTAAAGGCTGTGGAAGTTCAGCGGGTGCCTGGATTGGATTTCGGAGACTTGGGGTTATCTACTGGAGTGGTGATCCCACACAAGTTCAAAACACCTGCCTTCGTGAAGTATGATGGGGCTTCCTGTCCCAAGATGCACCTCCGTTCTTATGTAAGGAAGATCCAGCCTTACACAGCAGACAAGAACCTTTGGATCCACTTCTTCCAGGAGAGTCTTTTAGGGACTCACCTCGATTGGTTCTATCAGCTAGATGGAATCAGCATTCGTAACTGGGAGGATCTGGCCACTGCTTTTTACAAGCAGTATCAGTATAATGCCGACCTCGCTCCTACGCGTACCCAACTCCAGGGTATGTCGCTAGGGTCGGGTGAAGGTTTTAAGGAGTACGCTCAGAAATGGAGAGACCTGGCTGGCAGGGTGCAGCCACCATTGACGGATCGGGAGCTAGTAGATATGTTCTTAGGGACCCTATCTGGTCCATTTTTCAATCATCTCATTGGTAATTCCTCTGCTGGGTTTACTGATCTGATCCTGACTGGTGAAAGGATCGAGGCCGGTATAAAATCTGGGAAGATACAGAAAGTTGCCTCCTCCAGTACTGAGAAGAAACCCTTCAAAAAGGAGGCTAGTGCTGTGTATAACTCCCGGAGAACAGAGCGACCTGAACACCGCCAATCTGTCAGTGCGGTAATGATTGCCAAACCTGCTGCCGCTCCTCGGCCAACTAATCCTCAAAAGTTTGAAAGACCCCGGAGAGAGTTCACCCGGTTAAGCATGACCTTATCACAAATCCTGCCACAGTTGCTATCCACCAATTTAGTGACTGTCAAGGAGGCTCCAAAGTTTCCCAACACTGCATCTCCCAAGTTCAATCCAAATGCTCGCTGTGCTTATCACTCTGATAGCCCGGGGCATAACACAGATGACTGTTGGGCCCTAAGAAATAAGGTTCAAGACCTCATTGATGCCAAGGAGATACAGTTTGAGGCGCCCGAGAGGCCGAATGTTGTAAATGCTCCCATGCCCCAGCATGGAGTGAATGCTGTTGAGGATAATTTGTATGTAGCTTCGGTGGATGATGTTGCTACTCCGTTGTTGATGGTCAAGAGGAATCTGTTGCTAGCCGGTTTATTTCCGGGATGTAGCGAAAGTTGCCCTCTATGTGTTGCTTCCCCTGCTGGTTGTTCTCTGTTGAAGTCAGGCATCCAAAACCTGATAGATAGTAGAGAGATTTTGTTCGAAAAGACTATTGTTCCTGCTGCTCCTGTTGAAGAAGTGTCGATCGTTACCATCTTCAACAACTATTCCGAGGCTCCTTCAAAGAAGCCTATACAAATTTTGTCAGTTCACAAGAATGTTCCCATCACCATTACTGTTCCGGGGCCTATACCCTACAAATCTGATAAGGCTGTCCCATGGCACTATGGGGCGGATGTTTATGTTCTGGGTGTGAAACAAGAGTGCAACATTGATACTGGTGTCTCCAACATCACCGGGCCTGCTAAGGTCACTCGTAGTGGAAGACTGTTCTCGCCAGACATTGCTCCTCCAGCAATTCATAGGCCTTTGATCTTCACACCTGCCAGAGTGCCTGTTTCTCCCCCTGATCAAGTATCCACCCCTGCTGCTGAGTCATCTGATACTCGGGGCAAGGGAATTGCTGCTGATGTGCCTGCCAGGACGGAGGCACCGAAGACCATTGTTGAGGCTTCCAAGCAGGAAATGGAAGAAATCCTCAAGATAATAAAGAAAAGTGATTTCAACGTTGTAGAACAGCTGGGGCACACCCCCTCTAAAATCTCCATGTTGTCACTGCTGCTGTGTTCAGAGGCCCATGCAAAGGCTCTGATTGCTTTCTTAAAGACTGCCCACGTACCCCAAGAGACGTCTGCTGACCAGTTCACCGACTGTGTGGCCAACCTAACTGCTGATAATGGCCTGGGTTTCTCTGATGCCGATCTGACAGCAAAGGGGAAGAACCATAATGATGCCCTGCATGTCTCCATTGAATGCAGGGGCACTACTCTTGCTCATGTGCTGGTTGACACAGGTTCTTCATTAAACGTGCTGCCCAAGAAGGCTCTGGATAGGCTGGATTGTGTGGGTCTAGAGCTCAAACCAAGTACCATTGTTGTCCGGGCCTTTGACGGGTCCAAAAGAATGGTACATGGTGAGGTAGACATCCCAATCAGGGTTGGGTCACAGGTATTTGATTCAAAATTCTATGTGATGGACATCCATCCGTCCTATTCTTGTTTGCTGGGTCGCCCATGGATCCACAAGGCTGGAGCTGTGACTTCCACATTGCATCAGAAGCTCAAGTACCCGGTCAGGGGGAAGATCGTAACAGTGCAAGGGGAGGAGGAGTACATGGTCAGTCACCTCAACTCCTTCAGATATGTAGAAATGGATGGGGAGTTCATTGAAACCCCCTTTCAACATTTTGAGGAAGTACCACAAACCTTGGCAGCAGCAGAAGATGAAGAGGTTTCTCCTATGAAGATGGCCTCCTTAAAGGACGCCCGGGCTGTGATCGAAAGAGGGGAATGTGCAAACTGGGGCAAGCTCCCTGATCTTACTCCTAAGACTAACAAGTTTGGGCTGGGTTTCACCACAGAAGCTCAGAAAGCGGTGCGCAAGGCAAGAATTGGAAGACCTCCGGTGCTCATCACTCAGCATGGAGTGAATGCTATTGGAGAGGAAGATGAAGTGGGAGAGTCAGAGTTCGATAGCTGGATCTACCCAACGGCCGACGGTGGATTGACCAATTGGACTGCTAAAGATTTTACACCCATAACTTTTGTCTCCCAGTAATGAATTTCTTTGTTTTTTTGATTTGTAATAAACAATAATTTGAGACTATATGGCCCGGTGTCTTACCCGGGGCACCGTGGTTTTATTTATGAGGGCTTTTGTTTGTCACCATCATATATCATGAATAAAAGCATTGGACGTTTTTCACATTTCAAATTTTGCGCTCCTTTTCTTTCTTTCCTTTACATATTGCAAAACAGCTGTATTTACACACACACTCACTCATACAGGTTTCAATCCACTCTGGATCTCACTGGTAACGACTCTGCTACTGCCGGTTATGACTTCGAAAATCCGATCAACTTAGCCGCAGACGAAGGTGAAGATGATTGCGAAGTGCCTGGTGAACTTGCAAGATTGTTACAACAGGAAGAGAGGGCAATTCAACCCCATGAAGAGCCAGTGGAAATAATAAACTTGGGTACTGAGGAAGACAAGAAAGAGGTGAAGATTGGTGCCAACCTAGAACTCAGCGTGAAGCAACGGTTGACTCAGATGCTGCATGACTATAAAGAAATCTTTGCCTGGTCCTACGAAGATATGCCCGGATTAGATACCGACATTGTGGTCCATCACTTACCAACTAAAGAAGATTTCCCTCCGGTTAAGCAAAAGGTCCGCCGTATGCGTCCAGAGATGTCTGAGAAGATTAAAGCCGAGGTTATGAAGCAGTTTGATGCCGGATTTCTTGCTGTGACTTCTTACCCTCAGTGGGTTGCTAATGTGGTGCCGGTACCAAAGAAGGACGGCAAGGTCAGGATGTGTGTCGATTACAGGGATCTGAACAGGGCCAGCCCCAAGGATGACTTCCCTCTACCCCACATTGATGTCCTTGTTGATAATACCGCTCAGCATAAAGTGTTCTCTTTTATGGATGGCTTTTCAGGCTACAATCAGATCAAGATGGCACCTGAAGACATGGAAAAGACTACCTTTGTTACTCAGTGGGGCACCTTCTGTTACAAGGTCATGCCGTTCGGGTTAAAGAATGCTGGGGCAACCTACCAACGGGCCATGGTTACCTTATTTCATGATATGATCCATCACGAGATAGAGGTGTATGTAGACGACATGATCGCTAGGTCCCAGACTGAGGAAGAGCACCTTGATCATCTGCAGAAACTGTTTGACCGTTTGAAACTATACAGGCTAAGATTGAACCCGAACAAGTGCACCTTCGGGGTAAGATCTGGGAAATTGCTAGGCTTCGTGGTTAGTGATAAAGGTATTCAAGTGGACCCTGCTAAGGTCAAAGCTATTCAAGAGATGCCAGTTCCTAAGACAGAGAAAGAAGTCAGAGGCTTTCTAGGACGTCTGAATTACATTGCTCGGTTCATCTCACACTTAACTGCTACCTGTGAGCCAATCTTCAAGTTGCTGAAGAAAGATCAGGTAGTACGTTGGAATGATGAATGTCAGGCTGCTTTTGACAGAATCAAAGAATATCTCCAAGAACCACCCATCCTTATGCCACCAGTTGAAGGGAGACCTTTGATACTTTACCTGACAGTGCTTGATAGTGCAATGGGGTGTGTGCTGGGGCAGCATGACGAGTCTGGCCGAAAAGAGCATGCCATTTATTACCTTAGCAAAAAGTTTACCGACTGTGAGACCCGATACTCACTGCTTGAGAAAACTTGCTGCGCTTTGGTATGGGCTGCTCGCCGGCTGAGACAGTATATGCTGACTCACACTACCTTGTTAATCTCAAAAATGGATCCTATAAAGTACATATTCGAAAAGCCTGCTCTGTCTGGGAGAATTGCAAGATGGCAGATGATCTTGACGGAATACGACATTCAGTACACGACCCAAAAAGCCATCAAGGGAAGTGTATTGGCAGACCACCTAGCACATCAAGCTGTGGATGACTACCAATCAATGAACTTCGAGTTTCCAGATGAAAGCATTATGATAGTAACTGACTGTGAAATACCCGGACCGGATGAAGGACCTGAACCAGGATCCCGATGGTCTATGCACTTTGACGGAGCCTCCAATGCTTTGGGAAATGGTATCGGCGCCATAATCGTATCTCCACAAGGTACTCATACTCCACTCACCGCCCGGCTGTGTTTCAACTGTACCAACAACATGGCGGAGTATGAAGCGTGTATTATGGGTCTTCAAGCTGCGATTGACCTGAGGATCAAATTTCTAAGTGTCTTCGGAGATTCCGCTCTAGTAATCAATCAGATCAAAGGAGAGTGGGATACGAAACATCCAAATTTGATTCCTTACAGAGAATGTGTGTTGGCTCTGATCCCCCACTTCATAGAGATAACATTTGAGCATTTTCCAAGAGAAGAGAATCAGTTAGCGGACGCGTTAGCTACAATGTCTTCAATGTTCAAGGTTAAATGGGATAATGAAGCTCCCCGGATCATCATCTGGAAACTGGACGAACCGGCATACTGTTGTGATCTCGAAACCGAATTGGTAACTGAGAAGCCTTGGTACCACGAAGTGAAGAGATACCTAGAAGCTCAGGAATACCCTGAAGGAGCCTCTGTCAATGATAAGAAATTCCTGAGGAGGTTTGCAGCCAAGTTCTTTCTTAGCAATGGCATCTTGTACAAGCGAAACCAGGATTCGACCCTACTGCGTTGTGTAGATAAGACTGAGGCAGAAAGAATCATGGAAGAGCTACATGAAGGGACCTTTGGTACACACTCCAGTGGACATACCATGGCAAAGAAGATCCTACGGGCAGGGTATTACTGGTCCACCATGGAAGCTGATTGTTACCAACATTCTAGGACATGCCATAAATGCCAGATTTACGCAGACAAGGTGCATGTTCCTCCGGTTCCCCTGAATGTTCTGACTGCGCCTTGGCCATTTGCAATGTGGGGCATAGACATGATCGGTGAGATTAAACCTACGGCATCTAATGGACATCGCTTCATCCTAGTGGCGATTGATTATTTTACGAAGTGGGTTGAGGCAGCATCCTATGCTACGGTGACCAAGACTGTTGTAGCACGGTTCATTCGGCATAACCTGATCTGTCGGTACGGCGTCCCTGAGCGGATTATTACAGACAACGGTACCAATCTAAACAATAAGATGATCGCTGAGCTCTGCGAACAGTTCAAGATACAGCACCACAACTCTTCTCCTTACCGACCGAAGATGAATGGGGCTGTAGAAGCAGCTAATAAAAACATCAAGAAGATTGTGCAGAAGATGACAGTGACGTATAAAGATTGGCACGAGATGTTACCGTTCGCCCTGCATGGGTATCGTACTTCAGCTAGGACGTCAACCGGGGCAACCCATTTCTCTCTGGTTTATGGCATGGAGGCAGTCTTGCCAATCGAAGTACAAATTCCTTCTCTCCGGATAATGAAGGATGCAAATCTGAATGAAGATGATTGGATCCAGACACGACTTGATCAGCTCAACCTTATTGACGAAAAGAGACTTGCTGCTATCTGTCATGGTCAGACGTATCAGAAACGAATGATCAGGGCATTTAACAAAAAGGTCAGACCACAGGAATATCAAGTCGGGGATCTGGTGATCAAGCGAATCATCCTTCCTCAGAGTGATCCAAGGGGCAAATGGACCCCTACGTACGAAGGGCCATTTGTGGTTAAGCATGTGTTCTCAGGAGGAGCAATGATATTAACCAACATGGATGGTGACGACCTTCCTCACCCCGCCAATGCAGACATAGTTAAAAAATACTACGCATGAAGAAAGACCCGCTAGGCTGACATGTCTAGGCAAAAATTAGGGCTTCCCGTCGAACCAAAAGGGTTCGGGCAAAATGAAGGGATGAAAATGAAAAAATCTGTACACCCGGCAAGTCGAAAACCTGGAAAGGCGGCTTGGGCAAAAATGGGTATCCCGGTGGACTGAAAACCCGAAAGGGCAGTCCAGGCAAAAATTAGGGATAAAAGCGTAATACTATGTCTCACTGGATCACTTTGCATCCAGAATCCGGTATCTACATCAAGACGGCATCGATCAGTCAGCTTCACCTTCAACCAAGGTCATCAAGTGATGAGACGCACGGGGCATAAAGGCAATAGCGGAGTTGAAACCCAGTGGATCATTCATCTTTCACACAGCTGTTTTATTTTCTTTTGTACAAAACTTGTATAAACTCTTTTGCTCGGCGACGTTTCTCTTACTAGGACGTCAGCCTCTTGTACGCAAAACGCCTATTCACAGGCTATTCAAAATCAATACAAATATACTTTTAAGTTAAACGTGCCAACTGTTTTTCTTTTTTCTATTTTGTTTTGCGAAGAACGTCCAAGGTTCAATTTGTGATATATGCATTGACAATAATTTGCTAGCTCATAAATATTTGCATACGAAACAAAGAATTAATTGCAGGTGACACTAGAAACAGGGGCAATAAAGAGTTGTCTGAGCAGTCTAATTGTTCTATCCTCCAAGGTACCAAGGTAGGTTCAGCTAAAGAACCTAACCAGGCATCTTAAATTCCCCAGAGAGTAAGACAGCAAGTCAGTACATTCTTCCCCAAACAAAGTTAACAAGTTTCAAGGAAATTAGGGTAGCCTCCAATAGATCCCAATATTCCCCAGCAGCATATATTCTTAACAAGCATCCCCGGCAGTCTTGGTCTAAAGATTGTTCCCCGGCGGCATACATCAACATTCAAAGGAATCACTTCCCCAGCATATCAAAACTTCCCCAGGAGAGTCCCATCCCTAGGAAAGATGGAATTCATCTCCCCAAGCAGTAAGCTTATCCCCAGTAAATTCTGGAAGCTTATCCTTCACGAACGCGTCGTCTGGCTTGATTTAAAGAGTTATTTCCTTGACAGGATATAACTGGGTTATCCTCAGCCAAAAGCCAAGGAAAGGTCGTCGTCAACGTAGTTCTTTCCTATCCCCAGCGAAGTCTATTCACATTTCCAATACAACAACGGCATCCCCAACGGAGTTACTATCAACATTTAGCAAGGCATCACTCTTCCCACAGAGTATTGCTTTCCAGCATGATCGCTAGAGTATCTTTTCTCCCCGCAGAATCTTCCATTCGCCAAGTTTATTCCGCAACGGCGTCATCTTCTCCTACTGGTATCCTTGCAGTTATCATCCCCAGTGGAAGCAAAATCTATTCTTCGACGTCAGCCCAGGATACGACTTCCCGGCACACGTCAAGGATTTACTTTCCTAGACGAAAACATACATAAAACATCACATACACCATTATAGCATGCATAACGCACTGCATCATACAAATCTCATTTATGTTGAGAACATCATTGCTTGATTCATATCATGCATTGCATATGACTGACTTTTACCTTTCAGGAAAGATCCAGTTAAGTTCTCAAGCTACATTTCAAGACCTAGACTGATTCAGTCAAAGGCCTTCTCTGGTTCAGTTAAATCGTCCCAAGATTTTCCTGATGCTTATCCCTTTGAAGACATTTCAAGACCTAGACTGGTTCAGTCAAAGGCCTTCTCTGGTTCAGTTAAATCGTCCCAAGATTTTCCTGATGCTTATCCCTTTGAAGACATTTCAAGACCTAGACTGATTCAGTCAAAGGCCTTCTCTGGTTCAGTTAAATCGTCCCAAGATTTTCCTGATGCTTATCCCTTTAAAGACATTTCAAGACCTAGACTGATTCAGTCAAAGGCCTTCTCTGGTTCAGTTAAATCGTCCCAAGATTTTCCTGATGCTTATCCCTTTGAAGACATTTCAAGACCTAGACTGGTTCAGTCAAAGGCCTTCTCTGGTTCAGTTAAATCGTCCCAAGATTTTCCTGATGCTTATCCCTTTGAAGACATTTCAAGACCTAGACCGGTTCAGTTAAATCGTCCCAAGATTTTCCTGATTGCTTATCCAGTCAAAGGCCTTCTCTGGTTCAGTCAGATCAACCCTAAGATCTCCCTGATTCTTATCCCAGTAGAAGACACCCAAGATTTTCCTCAACGAGCGTTGTTGAAGTTAAAGTCGCCCAAGGTTCTCTTACCATTCATGCTAAGGAAGTAATCATCCCTGGTTCTTTCATCGCCGTTTGAAGCTCCAGACTCAGCTCCTGTAACCAGTCAGGACACATCTATACCAAGCATCTAAAAATCAGCTCCTGCAACGTGTCAGGTACTCATTTTCTGTTTTGCAGGTATACAGGTTCTCGCCAAGGAATCTCTTACGCCATCAAACATCCAAATGGCATCTATAAGCCCATTCCTCCCATCATTGCTAACATGTGAGCGCAAATTTCTGGGCACTCTAGTGTCCAATCTTCTTCTACCCTCGGATTACGAAAGGCACGTCAGCCAATCTGCATCCTCAGGTCTAAGAAGATTGAACAGGGGCAACTGTTATACCCCAAAATTTGCCCTCCCATATTCCTCAAGAAATTGCCAAGCCAAGCTACAAAATTCCCCAAGGGTTGTGCAGTGCAACAGTCTCCCATACAGTCAAAATTAGGGTTTGTGTTCTGATCAAAGAAAGGAAGTTTTCAAGGACCCAATCAAGTCTCATATGCTTACAAAGATGGTCAAGTATCCTCATGTCAAGTTTCAAGGCATTCAGCTCAGGATTGCACAGTCAAAACCCTAGATTGCACTACAGTCAACTGTAGGGGCAAAATGGTCATTTGGCAGTCAAAAGTTCAAATTTTTGGTCAACATATCATTTTGAAGCCACAAACATCATTTGATCAATGCTTGATCATGATTCTCAAAATTTGGCTCAGAAATCATCAAAGATGCAAAAGTTGCTATATTTGGACAGCTGAAAAAGTCAACTGAAATTGACCAGGGCATAACTTTCACATGGATTATCAGAAAAATTCCATCCAAAGCTCATTTTGAAGAGAAAGACATTTCATACAACTCATCTTCATACTTCAAGTCCAAGAAATGCTCTCACAAAAAGTTATCAATTTCAACATTACAGGTCATTTTCAAAAGTCAACAAAAAGGGACTTTAAGTCAAAGACCATAACTTGAGATTGGTAAATCAAAATGACATGGGACCAAAGGCATTGGTTAAAGGACTCAAAGACCTTTCCAAAATGTCCAAGAACATGTGAAAAGCTTAAATATTGAGCAAGTTATGCCTTGTAGAAGTTGGGAAATTTTTGTGAAATGGCAAAAGTCAACTATCCTTGAAAATCCAATTTTGACAAAAGGGCCCCATTTTTTCCACTTGGTCCATCCTTGTCATGCCACACACGTGGCCCATGATTAGTTTCAAGACCAAATATTGATTTTTTTATTTTATTTAATTTTTGATGATTTAATTCATTTTAATTCTTTGAAAATTCAAATAAAATTTAAAAACCAATGGAATAGTGTCATATGAACTTAGACAATTTCTATGTACCATGAACCAACTCAAGAAATCAGGCTAGGGTTCATTTGCACACTAGGTCTAGGTTTTGGCTAAAAAAGAGGAAAAATGGTTAATGGAAAGAACCCTAAGACCAATTCTTTCCCAAGCATGAATTAAGGTCAAAGAATAAGCCAATTCTATTCCATGAGGATCACTGAGTCAAACCCTAACCACCATATGCCATATGCTGCGCTGAAGAGCCATTGGGCATTTAAAAATTTTGGCATAAAACACAAAATCTGAAATCAAGGTTAGAGGATCTTTCAAGCCTCAATTTTTTTTCCATAAGCATCCTTAAGCAACTCTGAACACGTTCCAATCAATCTCAAGCACAAAAGCTCCAGGAATTGGCGCCTGGGACTCATACTGCATTGCAAAAAATTCACAATCGTATAGCATTTTTTAAGCACTTTTACAACATTCTATGCATTGCATCATGTTTGTTTTGAGCTTCTGAAGCTAACCCTTATGCTTAATTGAAGTTTTACGCGTTATACCTGAAGATGCCATGACTGAACACTAGGGTTTCGTGAGGTTCAAAATTAGGGGTTCCTAAAATAAGCAAAATTGGACTATCTCAGTACTACCACCGCACTCAGTACACCAAGACGAAGGGATTGACCTACTCGCGATGAATTTATATGGGCCATAGCGCTAGTCGCTATTTTCTGGTAGCCTGCCTAACACCACGGTTGCAAAACCGTTGCTCATTTGTTTTGTTTTACAGGTACGTGAAGAAGAAAGCATCGTGGCAAGGCGTGGTTCGCTAGTTCAAATTTGTGCGCGTTTTACTTATTACGCATGGGTTTTGTTTTTTATTATTTATTAACTATATTATGTTAAGTGAAATCAAGCAGCTCAGCTGGCAAGCTATCCATGCGTTAACCTCAATGACCTGGGTTCAAGTCCCAGGTCTGGCATTTCTCATATTATTTTTCATTTCCAGTTTCCATGCAACGCTAACATTAAAGCTCACCATGCACACTCAGAATCTATTGCACACGTGTCCTAGGAGACTTATCAAAAGGCTCAGAACAAAAGCATATCATGGATGCCAGTCAACAAGCCACATATGATCCAGAAAGTCAATGATTCACAAAGCAATTGGGCCAGGCATTTTCAAATCTACACCCCCTGGTTTGCCTTATTATTTTCATTTTTTTTATTCTTTCTTCAATTTTTCCTTTTATTTCCTTTTGCTATTTATTTAATTAACTATTTTTAACAAAATGCAAAAACATTAAAAATACAGAAAAGACAAAAAAAATATAATTAATTTTGATTACTTTTATAAATAAATTAAAATGTGTAAATTATTTAGTTTTAATTAGGTCTTCAAATTTAATTCTTTTAATAATAAAAATCCAAAAAATAGAATTTAGGTTAATAACCTTTTATTCTCTTTTTTTAATTTTCCCTTTTTTTCAGAATAATAATATTATTTATTTATTTTCATAAATTAAAAATTGTACATAAATTAATTTAGAATTAAATTAGGTTAGAAATTAAATCTTTTTCTTAATAACTTAAAAAACATTAGAACTAAGGTTTAGCATTTTTGTTTTAATTAATTTGTCTTTTTTTTTTTAAATCTAAAAAACACAAAAAATACCATTTTTCATTTAATTTTAATTTTAGATTCCTTGATTAATTTTAATTGTTTGTTAAAGGGTCCAACGCCCTAATTTTGTTTAATCTCTTTATTTCGCGCATTTGTTTTATATTGTTTAAATAATTCTGTATATGCCCCAAAGCCATGTAATTTAAAATTCTCGCACTCTTATTTATTCGCTTTATTTATTTTCAGTCAAATCGGGTTCGGTTTTTTTTTGGCGATGTGGACCTGCGCCAGTTGTAATAGTTTAGATTTATTTTCTCGCAAATATATAACTGTTAATAAATATGCATGAAAGAATGAATGCCCAAAAATAAAATCGAATCGTTAGATCACCAATGCATGACAAGACAAACGATAAACTGAAAATGATACACAATTCGCACACACCACCCCTAGGGTACGCCTCACTGTTGCCTTTCGAAAGGTGGTCGTCGAGTATAGGACGTTTTAGTAAGTCCTTATGTCCATGACATGATCCAGTTGCCTCGAAACAGTTGCCTCGGAAAATAAAGGATCAATGGCATAAGGGTAGCTTCTAAGGTGTCCTACTGTTGCTCTGGTGACCACCACGTCCCTAAAACTCGAATTGACCCGAACACCTCCAACGGTGGTGCTACCTACCTCTCAATGGTAGGATAGCACTACTTTCAAGGACTTTTTACACAGACGAATTCCTTAGGGTAGGTAGGTTCTCAAGGATACTTGCTCTAATCTCAAAACAAACTCAAAAAGACTTTTCACACCGACACTTTTCAAAAGCTTTCCAAACAAACTTTTCAAACACTCTGACGTACGAGTTGAATTGAAACCTTTCAAAGAATATTTTTGAAACCCACATTGAAAAGCAAGCAAACATTTTGGAAACACATTGAGCAAGTATCTAAGAGCCCATGGATAACCATGGATAGAAAGGGTGCTAATACCTTCCCTTTCTATAACCTACCTCCCGAACCGAGAGCAATCTCTTTAAAGGAATTTTTCTGTGCTTTTGTCCTTTCCATCTGGAGAAAATAAAAGACGGTGGCGACTCTTGCTTACCGCGACATTTCGCGAACCAGCTTTAAAACAGTCAGTTCCAGATCCACCGATCACAGTACATAAATGCCCCATGGGCCAAATGTTACAAAATAGACTTCTTAAGGCAGAAAGACATTGTGCATCCTCTTCGATGCGATGTAGGTGTTGAGGGCCTCTTGCTCGTGGAGTCGGCGGGTAAGCTCTAGAACCTTCTTTTCACTGGCGTAGTAGCTAGCTTCAAAAGTGTTCCGTTCCTCCTTGAGTTGAATCCAACTTTCTGCATCTCCTCCCACGATGTAGGCATGTCTGGATGCAGGATGGTGTAGGGAACCTCTCCTTCATTGACGGGCTCTTTAATCACTGGGAGAACATGAGGATAAGGCATCACTAGACTTTGGGCTCGGGCTCGTACCCACTTGAGATAGGGCTCAAGAGGGATGAAGTTCTTGTGTCCCAGAGTCTTGCTATCAACCTTGTTGAGTTTCCCCCAAGCTCTGATGAATCTTTGGCGAAGTCCTTGCGCATCGTTGTCGAAGTCAAAAACTAGGCTAGGAATCAACATGTCATGAGGGCCATCCCTCCGTGCATATCCAAATTGCCTCAAAGCTAGGCAAGGGTTGTAGGTGATACCTCCTCTAATTCCAAGTAAAGGAACATTAGGAAATTCTCCGCAACGATCGACGATGATGACATTTTCTCTGGACCGAGAACACCAATGCACATCAGAATGAGTGAAAGTCATCAATCGTTGGGACCACCTTATACCTTGGTCATTCTTCAAGACAGATTGTGGAAGGTGCGAAATAAACCACCTTGCGAGGATAGGAGTACAGCACATGAGAACACCCCTCTTTCTCATTGTTCGTGTGTAAAATGAGTGAAGGATGTCCCCAAGCAATGTTGGTATTGGATTTCTGGACAAGAAGATTTTGACAGCGTTGACATCTACCAATTGGTCAGGATTTGGGAACAAGACCAACCCATAGATAAGGAGTGCCACAATCTCTTCAAAGGCTTGTAGGTCCAATGAGTTCCAACATTCTTGTGCCTTCTCGAACAAGAATTTTGCTAAGAATCCTTTGACGCCACTTCTGGTTTCCCAATGCCCCTTGATGTCGGATGGTTGTAGATGTAATGCTCGAGCAACATCTTCCGGCTTTGGTTCCTTTTCCGTACCGTTGAAGGGTAGTTGATTAAGGATAGGGATTCTTAGGAGTTGAGAAAACTCCTCCAAAGTGGGTACCAACTGATAATCAGGGAAAGTGAAGCAGTGGTGAAGAGGGTCAAAGAACTGGAATAGCACTTTCATCATGTCTTCTTCAATGTTGGTGTTGACTAGGCTGAGCAGTCTTCCATGTCTTTCACTGAAGGACGAAATTTCTGGAATTCTTGAAGTGATCTCCTTGAGTTGAGGAGAGATTCTCACAAGGTTGACTTGAATGGTATTTCTGCGAGGAACTTCCATGACCTACAAAACAAGAACAAAGCTGAAGATCCAAAACCCTTGAAATGGTTAGTGAATGCATATGATGTTTTATGATGATTATGATGTATGCACAAAACACATGTACAAGCAAATCACACCAAACCCTAATTTCAGGCTTGCATGGGGTTTCATAGGTAAGTACCCTCTTGAGTGTAGTTGGCTTAAAAAACTGTCCTATAAATAGTAACCGGGTTCTAAGGAGCTCAATATCACTGGATTGTTTTCATTGTTCATTGTTTTGGTTTAGCCACTTAACTAGCGACCAAAATATTCCAAGAAAACAACCCTCAATGAGTGTAGTATCGAGTATCTACCAACTTCGGACTGCACCAAAGCCGGTCATCTCACTACCCCTAATAAAAGGCCAAGATGGTCAAGTAAGGTTCTAGGTCATTAGTGCTTAGTGACATCACTCAGCGGCCCCGTACTCTCCTTGATTGAACTCAAGGGTTACCGGTACTCACAAATATGTCGCACTAATATAGCTATTGCTTAGACCGTGTCGGTATACCCCGCACAGTTTCCACAATGTATTGCTATCTATGAATGTTTCCCAAAATCCGGGTGGAGGATTGCAAACCCCAAACAATAGAGCCAAAGTATAAAGCAAGCAAATCAAACAATTAGTCATGCAAGAGGGTGATCTAAGCCCTAAGGTTACTCCACTTAAAAAATATCCCCAGCAGAGTCGCCAGTTCTGTGATACGGTGGGAGAACTGACTAGGGTTTTGCGTTTGTTTTCGCAAATGTTTCGGTTGAGCAAGAGTCGCCACCGACTTTTTATTTTATCCTAAGGAAAGGTTTAAAAAGCACAGCAAAAACCTTTGAGATTTTTCTTGGGTTCGGGGAGTAGATTATAGAAGGGGAAGGTATTAGCACCCCTTCTATCCATGGTTATCCATGGGCTCTTAGGTACTTGCTTAGATCAACTTGCCTTGGTTTTCAATTGTTTGAAATAGTGCTTGGTGTATGGTTTTGAAAATGTTTTGAAAAGATGCCTTGTGCTAGGCTAACCTTGTAACAATTCTTTACTCGAATGTTTTACAAAAGGTGTTTTATCTTTTAAAAAGATGTTTCAAGGGTTTGAAAAGTTGATTTTGAAAGTGTTTGTGAAGTGGGTTTTGAAATTAGGCAAGTGTTTTCTTGGCAAATTGGCAAGTACTTAAGAGTTTATCTACCCTAAAGTTTTCTCAAAGATTTTTGTCATGTTTTAAACCCTTTTGACAAATTTGTTCCACCATTGCATTTGGTGGACAATCTTGTCTTAGGAGATGAAAGGGACAGGCGCGGGTCATCGTTTAGACCATAGTTGCAATAGTGTTGAATATCTTTGGGCATTTTCTCTTTTAAAGGGACTTGATCATTTTAGGCAACTTTTTGAAAGCGTCATCGAGGGACTATGATCATTTGATTGTTTGTTTTTACCCAAAGAAGTTCAACATGCAATATGGCCCAATCATTTGAAGGCAACAAAGTGGAGTACCCTAGGGGGTGCAAGTGTGAGATGTGTTGTTTATTTTCATGCTCATTTATCTTGTATTAGGTCAAACTATTTTTTATCGTTTTTCGCATGCAAACCCTAATTCTAACATGGCATAATTAGAAAGCGTATAAAGTGCGAAATTTAAATTCCTACGCTATTACAACATAATAATATAGGGAGGGGGTACAAATTTACAAATGGGGGATATTTAGACAAGAATTTAAATCTAAATTATTACATCATTTTTGAATATTTGCAAGGTAAATAAATTGCATAATTAAATGGAAATGAAGTAAATATGCAAAATGCAAAAAGAAAGTTTTTATATGTATGAAAAAAGTATGGTTTATGTAAAATAAAACAAGAAAATAAAAAGGTATTATTTTTGAGTATTTTTAACTTTTAGGGCAAAAACCCTAATTTCAATTAAAATGGATATTAATTACTTAATTCATATAATATTTATTATTTTCATACAAAAATAAAATAAAATATAGTATATTTGTAAAAAAGGTCATTTTTTAGTATTAAATATTAAAAATAAAATATGTACATTTTTTGGCATTTTTACTCTAAGTATATTAATATGTATATATGTATACTTATATTATTTTAAATATGTATTATATACAAATAATAATAATATTCAATTTTTTTAGAAAATAGTATTTTTTATATGAAATATTTTCAGAGGGTAATATAAAATAAAAATAAAAATAGAAGTATTTTTTACATATTTTTTCTATTTTATTCTAAGTAATAATATATATCTATTTATATATAAATCAAAAGAAAATCAAATAAAAACCAAATAAAATCAAAAAATGATGAGAAAAATATTTTCAAAATTTTAATATGTTGAGAAAAAATAAATGAGTCAAATAAAAAAGGAAAAGGTCAAAAATGTTAAAAAATGAAACAAATGGGCTCAGGGGTGTGAAACAGAAAAAATGGTGTGGATAGCAAAATAATACAGGCCCAGCCCAATCCACTTCTTCTTCAACCTTTGGCCAAAACGCGCGCCTTGTTACAGAGATTCAAACATCCTGATTCTTTGAGATTTTGCACAAACTTTCAACACAAAACATGTCAAGCATTGAATCACGATTCCAAATATATAAAAAAACTCATCCTAACTCTCAGAAATGAGAGAGAATTTTATCAATCCCAAATCTTGACCTAAACTTTCTGCCATTTTCAAAGCTTAAATTCTCTCAACTCAGGCAAAAGAAATGAAATGTAAAGATATGTACATGCTCAGGGCTATGAGTAGAACCTTGTTTCTTCACAAACTTAAGACTAAAGATGCATAATAAGAGAGATACGAGTTCAAAATTTTACCTATTCAGTTGAACTTCTATCTGGAGAATGAGGAACTTTCAGTGCAAGGTGATGATTGGAAAAGCTTCCTTGAGGTCCAGGGATACTATTCCAATGTTTACTTTGTCTTGAAACTTCTTGTATCGAGCTGTGGAACTTCAACTGCAAAAGGAAAAAATGAAAATGGTGGAAGCTGTTAGAGGGATTACAGGTCAGGTTTTAGGTCGTGGTTAGCTTGCATACATGCTAGGGAATGTGTATGAATTGATTTTGGTAAGAATGCTCGAGGGAAATGGGAGTTGGCACTCAAACTGCAGAGGCAACTCTGTTTTTGCAGTTTGAGGATGATTCTGAGATGGAGGGTGTTTTGGAGGTGCAAGGGTCGTGTCTCAGCTTGGTTATGTTCTTTGGAAGGTGTTTGATCAGTTTGTTCTTGTGTGCTAATGTTGAGATGGAAGTTGTTACAAGTTATGGGACTTTCTTCACCTTTAAGCAACCAAATGCAACTTGGCTTTCTAGGCATGTAGGGGGCCTCCTAATGTGCTGCATAATCCCTCATTGATCAGAGTGTTATGCTCATAATCTTATGCTAGAGAGATTTGATCTGTACCTCTTTGATTTACAAATTGACATAAAGCAAGCTTTTGCAAAAATGGAAAGTTCACTTTATCTAGTTTAGGGTTAGTTCCTCATGTAATGTCCAAATGCTTAGAATAACGACTTGGCACATTGGTTTTGCATTTAATTCTTGAGTGTAACTTGGTTTAAGGACCTGTAATCTAGCCTAAAGCATGTTGAGTTCAAATTGCAAGATTATGAACATGCTTTGGTTAAGAACAAAAAGTGAATTTTTGCCAACTTGTGAAATTCGAATCTCTCAAGTTATGAGGTTGTTTGATGAGTTCTTGGACATTTTGGAAAGCTTGGAATGTGTACTACAATCCATCTTTGAAATGAAAATTGAAATTCCAAGTGGAAGGGTATGAAAAATGTCCTTGAAGTGGGGTAGAAAACCTTGTCAAAATAGGTTAAAATTTCACTAAGTTAAAAATGGTTTAGTGCCCTTATTCAAAAAATTGTAACTTGAGATACAAGCTTCAAATGAGAAAACTTTGTGAATCAAAGTTGTAGATTATGAAACAAGCTACAACTTTCATGTTTTGACTTTTGTTTGAATCCAAATGGATCTTGGTGAAAAGGTGGGGCAAAGTTGGGAAAAAATTAGGGTTTTTCATAACTTAAAAAAATTCTAAGTTATGAAAAATTCCATTTTCTAACCCTAATTTGCAATTTGTGATTTCTTGGTGAACAAGTTTCATGATTTGGAATGTTTTGATGGAAAATGAATCTTGACTCTTGATTTTGACCAAAAAGTCAAAGTTTGACTTTTCAGTATACAGTCAAAATTGATCAATTGACTGAGAAATTCAACTGTCAATCTTGTGTACTTGGGATCTTTTAAGTTTGCTGATCATGTCAAGATAATTCCATGGGGTCCTTGAGTCCATATGTGAGCTTGGTTTGCCATTGGCTAGGTCAAACAGTCAAAAATTGCCTTTGTACAGTCAAAACCCTAAAAATGACCATTTTGCCCTTTTGGTGATCTGATCAAATTTCTTGGGGAATTGTGATCCAAACTTGACCAAATGATTCATATGAGTTCATAATGTTGATGTGGATCAAATTTCATGAGATTTGACTGTCAATTGACCACAGTTGACTTTTCCCCAATACAGTTGATTTCTAGGTCAACTGTCCAATTGACTGGGCAAAACTTGGAATCAAGACTTGAAACTTGGTATGGATAAACTTGGGAGTCCAATATGAAGCATGAAAGTCATATTAGGCATTTTGGGTCAAAACATCTTTATGCAAATACAAACCCTAATTTGAGTCAACAGTGCAAGGAGAGGTCTTGAGCAGATGATACCCTAACTGGATCCTGAGCTTCAAGGGCTTTGTGATGAGAAATCAATGAGAAATGGGAGGGCAAATTTTGGGGTAAAACAGGGTCTGTTCAAAAGCATACTGTAAATCGTGGTATCGTTTTCGTCATCCTCCCTCAATAGGCTTAGAATTATTAATTGAGAGTTGATCATCACAAAAATATGAAAACAGTTTGCATATAGTAAATATGAAATAATTACTTCAAAACAGACATGTGTAATGCATTAATGAAATACAACGTTTGATATGAATACAATGTTTTGAACAATCAAAGAAAAATACAACTTGAACATTCGAATGAACAAAAAAAATTCCAATCCTAGCCATATTTTGGCAAGGGAGCAGTGGTCACATCGGGAGTCTCTGGAGAGTCGAACTGGACTTCCTTTGCGTCGATCAGATCCTGAACCTTGTTTTTCAAAGTCCAACAATCATCTGTAGCATGCCCCGGGCTGTCAGAATGATAGGCGCAGCGAACATTGGGGTTATACCTTGAAGGTGTCCTGTTGGGATTCTTAGGAGGGTCCCTTATAGTTACCAACTTGGTCTCCAGCAGCTGTGGCAATATCTGGGACAAGGTCATGCCGAGGGGAGTCTCTTCCCTTTGTTGGTGGCGATGTTGAGGAGCACCGGCCGGTTTTGAGATAACTACTGCGTTGACAGCACTAGATTCTTTCTTGGACGGTTTCTTCTCAGTGTTCGAGGAATCACTATTCTGTATCTTCCCCGACTTGATACCGGCTTCAATTCTTTCCCCAGTCAAGATTAGGTCTGTAAACCCAGCAGAAGAATTTCCAATTAGATGGTTGAAGAATGGACCAGATAGGGTCCCCAGGAACATATCCACAAGCTCACGGTCAGTCAGAGGTGGCTGCACCCTTCCAGCAAGGTCTCTCCACCTTTGCGCATACTCCTTAAAACCTTCACCCATCCCAAGTGACATACCCTGGAGTTGGGTACGTGTAGGAGCGAGGTCGGCATTATACTGATACTGCTTATAAAAATCAGTTGCCAAGTCCTCCCAGTTACGAATATTGGTTCCATCCAGCTGATAGAACCATTCGAGTTGAGTCCCTGAAAGACTCTCCTGGAAGAAATGGATCCATAGATTCTTGTCTGCCGTGTAGGGCTGGATCTTCCTTGCGTATGATCTGAGATGCAGCTTAGGACAGGAAGCCTCGTCGTACTTCACAAAGGCAGGCGCCTTGAACTTGTGTGGGATCACCACCCCAGAAGATAACCCCAAATCTCTGAAATCCAACCCAGGCACACGTTGAATCTCCATAGCATTTAACCTGTCCTCCAGCTGTTTGTACCGGTCCTCAGCAGGAGGGTACTGTTCATCGTTGAAATTTATCTCGGTGTCAGAGACCACAGGACTAGGAACCCTTCCCTCTTGGTGACTACCTTCCCCAACAGATGGAGTAGTCCGCTTAGCTTCGTTCTGCAATGTATTCCCAGATCTGCGTCTAGGGTTGAACAAAACAATCCTCTTCTTCTTTTTCTTCAAAAGCAGAGTCTTCAATTCCTGTTGTCCTTGGGCTAAGTTCATGACCAGCTCCTGGAACTGGGCGTTCTGGGCCTGGAGGGCCTTGATAGCTTGTCCATTGGATGATTCAGGATTCATGATGACTGCTGAAATAAACAGCGAAGAAGGTAAGTGACCTGTCAAAAGGGTACCTGCAATGCAATGATATGTATGTATGCATGCAATGCTTTCAAGGATCTCGCGGGGTAAACAGAGAAACTTGTTAGAATTTGAATTTTGTAGCTTGATGGAAGGGACTTCATGTTGATGAGAGTCCTTTTTCAAGAGTCAAGGCTCACCATATCGAGTGAGTCATAGCCCCTGACTCAAGTCATTAACCTTGGCTAGAGGAAAATAAATCCCCTTTGCCCCTTGCTAGACAGTTTGATTCATCATGACCTGCATCACAAACCCTTGAGATCCTTGAAATGGATTAGTCCTTATGTAGGATGTATGCAATGGTATGATGGTATGATGTTATGCTATGCGTGGAATAATGTAGGTAAACCCTGTTATGAGTCCAGATTAAGGACTGTAAACAAAACCTGCAAGGAACTCATACGTCAGATAACAAGTATGCAAGTAGTCAAGTTTGAAGGCACACAAGTCACACAAAGAGCCCTTAGAGTTTAGGCCAGCATGAAGTTTGGGATACTACCCTCTTGAAGTTGGTGGGCTCAAAAACCTGTCCTATCAAAAGTAACCGGGTTCTAAGGAGCTCAATATCATTGGGTTGTTTTCTGTGTTCATTGTTTTGATTTAGCCACTGAACTGGCGATCAAAATATTCCAAGAAAACAACCCTCAATGAGTGTAGTATCGAGTATCAACCAACTTCGGACTGCACCAAAGTCAGTTATCTCACTACCCCTAAAGAGGCCAAGATGGTTCAATTAAGGTTCCTAAGGTCAGTTGATGCTTCACGACACCACGCGGCGGCCCCGTACTCTCCTTGACTTGACTCAAGGGTTACCGGTACTCACCAAAGTGCCACATCAACGTAGCAGACTGCTTCAACCGTGTCGGTATACCCCGCACAGTTCCCTCACAGTCTTGTTGCTACTTTCTAAGAGGTATCCCCCAGATTCGGGTTAGGATCTATAGAACTCCCAAGACAGGCCCAATAATATTAAAGCAAACAAATCAGGCAATTGAAAACACAAGTGATCTTAGTCCTAAGGTACACCTCACTTTAAGTTATCCCCAGCAGAGTCGCCAGTTCTGTAATCGGTGGAAATAGAACTGACTGTTTTTAGCTGGTTTCGTGAAATGTCGCGGTAAGCAAGAGTCGCCACCGTCTTTTATGTTCTCCAACATGGAAAGGACAAAAGCACAGCAAAATTCCTTATTCGAGAATGTTTCTCGGTTTGGGAGGTAGATTTATAGAAAGGGAAGGTGTTAGCACCCTTTCTATCCGTGGTTATCCACGGGATCTTAGGTACTTGCTCTTATGTTTTCAAAAATGTTGTTTGCTTTTCAAGTGTGTGTGGGTTTTGAAAAAGTTCGTTTGGAAAACTTCTAAGTAACTCTTGTATCAGTCCTCAAGAGTGTATGGAGTTTTTTTTGTTTGAAAACTTTTTGAAAGTGTAGGTGCTAAAAGTTGTTTTGTTTGTTTTGAAAAGAGCAAGTACCCAGGAGAATCTACCTACTCTAAGGAATTAAGCTGTGTAAGAGTCCTTTAGATAGTGCCATCCCACCATTGAGAGGTAGGTAGCACCATCGTTGGAGGTGTTCGGGTCAATTCGATTATCGGGACAATGTGGTCACCGAAGCAACGGTAGGACACCTTAGAAGTAACCCTAATGTCCTAGATCCTTTTATCCGAGGCAACCGTTTCGAGGCGACTGGATCTTTAGACCAAGGGTGACCTCTAAGACGTCCTATACTTGATGACCACGTTTCGAAGGCAACGAGTGAGGCGTACCCTAGAAGTGGTGTGTGCATTGTGTGTTGTATTCAGTTAATGTTTGTCTTTGTTATTAGTGAGCTACGAGTTGCTTTTTATTTACCATACATTCTTTCATGCATTTAACAGTTAAGGGGTGCGGAAAGTAAATTGCGGAAAGATAAATTCTACGCTATTACAAGGCGCGGGTCTATACATAGTCAAAAATACAAAGACCCGTTTTTGGTAAATAAGTACGGAAATAATAAATAAAGCAGTAAAATCCTAATTACTATTACATCCGGAGGCAGTTACATAATAATCAAAAATAAGGAATTAAAACTAAAATGCGCGCGAAAGAAAGAATCGGGAATGTATTAAGGGTGTTGACCCTTTTTAGAAAAGAAATTGATTTTTTTTTGTCTTTTTGTAATTAAAATGAAATTAAAACTAACTAATGACTAATTAATTAATTTATATAAAAGAAAATATTTTTTGTTTTTATGTTTTTATGAAATAAAATAAAAAAAGAAAACAAAATTAAAAGTTAACCTAATTCTAAGTTATTTTAGTTATTTAAAAAAAAGTTAAAATGGCCTAATTAAAACTAATTTATTTGTTAATATTTTATTTAAAAAGATAATATGAGAATAATAATAATAATAATAATGCTAATTCTATTTTTTTGATTTTTTATGAAAATATTAGTTGGTTAATTAATTGTTAATAAGAAAATAAGGCAAATAAAAATGAAAAATGGCAAAAATAAAAAGAGGAAGATTAAAACCCAAGGGGGTGTGGCTGGAATTTGAAGGTGTTGGATTGAGATTTGAGGCCCATTTGAACAAGGCATGTTTGACTTTTTCTGGTTGCCTACGCATGCGCTGACTCCAGAGCACCATGGTCCCCACGCTTGGCCCTTGGATCTGCATCTGTGGACACTTGGCTGGCTCTTGGATGAGGTCTATGGTGGAAACTGCTTGAGAAACTGCACAAGAATGCGTTGAAAAAAATGATATGAGAATTATGGGGGACCTGGGAATCGAACCCAGGTCCCAGTGAATACAAACCACGTAGCCAACCACTGAACCAAACCTGCGCGTTTGTTAATAAAATGGAAAAGAAATATAATATAAAACAAAAGCGTTATATGCTGAAAAATTAAAAAAGAGCGCGCAGGATTTGAATGGACCAATGCCTTGCTGCCACGCCTTTCGTCTTCAACCTTTCCTGTAAACATAAAACACATAGCGAGGGTTTTAAACCCCCACAAAATGCAGACATTTTAAAAATAGCGAATAGACGCTCATTGAATATAAAAAGGGCGCGAGGTGTTCATCCTGTTCGTCTTGTCACACTGATTTTGGCCATATATGTTTGGAGTCCTGATTTTACAGCATGAGAAAGACCCCAATTTCAAAGCTCTGGAAACCCTAATAATCGCTAATGGTGGATTTCTATTCAGGGCACTACAACCAAATTGGACTATGCCAATAGCTTCAGAACATCCCTATTAACATAAATCAATTCAAAAGAATAGTTAAAAACACATGAGTGATGATATGTAATTCTGAAAAATAATTCAAACCGTGTGAGTTGTGTGCTTTGATTCTGATCGTGTTAGGGCTCGTTTGTGCTTGCAAAAGGATCCTGGCAATGTAAGGGGCGTGTTTGGATCAGAAAGGAAGCTTGAATTGGGCTGCAAGGTGGTTTTCAGTTTGTCACTTTTCCTTGGAATTTTTGAAACTGCTTATGTTGTATGGAGTGTTTCTAGGTCGTGAATTCTATATGGAAGGCTTGCACATCTGTTTTGTAATGAGTATCAATCCATATAATGAGCCTTGAAGCCTTGCAATTATGTTTTGGATTTTGCCATGAACACCATTTAAACAACTTGCCATTTTTGCTTCAATTTTGAATTTCATGCTTGGAATAGGTCTTGCACGAATTTGGAAGGTGAATGATGGTGTATCAAAGCTATTCAAACCACAAAATATCCCTCCATTAATTTCTTTGATTTTTATTTGAATTTTAAAGATTTAAAATGCATTAAATCAAATAAAATTAAATAAAAATGGAAAAATTTAATTTTTAATCTTGGAATAAATTGTGGGACACGTGGGAGGCATGGCAAAGCTGAAACAAGTGGAAAAAGTGGGCCCTTTTTGTCAAAAATGAAGTTTCAAGGATAATTGACTTTGGCCATTTCACAAAAATTTCCCAACTTCTCCAATGCATATCTTGCTCAATTTTGAAGCTATGAACATGTTCTTGGACATTTTGGAAAGGTCTTGAAGTCCTCTAACCAATTTCTTTGGTCCCTTGTCATTTTGATTTACCAATCTCAAGTTATGGTCTTTGACTTAAAGTGCCTTTTTGTTGACTTTTGAAAATGACCTATAATGTTGAAATTGATAAATTTTTGTGAGAGCATTTCTTGGATTTGGAATGTGAAGATGAGTTGTAGGAAATGTCTTCCCCTTTAAGATGAGCATTGGATGGAATTTTTCTGATGAACCATGAAAAAGTTATGACTTGGTCAAGTTACAGTTGACTTTTCAGCTGTCCAAAAATAGAAACTTTTGACACCTTGATAATTTTTGAGCCATTCTTGTGAAATCATGGTCAAGATTTGACCAAATGATGATTGTGGATTCAAAATAAGATGTTGACCAAAAATTTTGACTTTTGACTGCCAAATGACCATTTTGCCCCTACAGTTGACTGTGAAGCAATTAGGGTTTTTGACTGTGCAACTTGACCTTGTGAGCCTTGAAACTTGACATGTAGGTGCTCGACAATGTATATGAGCATATGGGACTTGATTGAGCCCTTGAAAACCTCAACTTCCTTGCAAGAACCAAAACCCTAATTTGCATGGCTTAGGAGGATGGTTGACTGTGTAGCCCTTGAGTAGACCTTGAACCATTTGAGGTGATGCTTGTCAAAACATTGAAAAATATGGGAGGGCAAATTTTGGGGTGCAACAGTTGCCCCTGTTCAATCTTCTTAGACCTGAGGATGTAGATTGGCTTGTGTGCCTTTCGTGATCCGAAGGTGGAAGATGATTGAACACTAGAGTGCCCAGAAATTTGCACTCACATAATAGAGTATCAGCAGTGTGATGGCGGGAATGGGCTTACAAATGCCATTGGAGAGATGATGGACAGGAGGATGGGCTTAAAGATGCCATCTGGAGATGTGACAGGACCTTGTCGGGAATGGGCTTACAACTGCCATTTGGAGATGTGGTATGTGGATGGGCTTATAGATGCCATCTAGGTGTCGATCGCGTAAGAGATTCCTTAGCGAGAACTTGCGTACCTGAGAAAGATAATTTCCTGGCCTGTTACAGGTGTTGATCCTCACTCAGTCGCTCACAGACATGCCCTGGCTAGATACAGGTATCGAATCTGGAACTTCAAAAGGTTGATGGGTTGTCTCTACTGACAGGTTATCTCAGAAAAATCTTTAGGATTTAACTGAACCAGAGGAGGTTTTGTCTTTCTTGACGAGTTGTCTCTTTTGGACGGGTTTTCTTCATGGACGGGTTGTCTTCAACAACGAGTGATCTTTAATGACGAGTCGTCTTCAATGACGAGTTGTCTTCAATGACGAGTTATCTTCAATGACGAGTTGTCTTCAATGACGAGTTGTCTTCAATGACGAGTTGTCTTCAATGACGAGTTGTCTTCAATGACGAGTTGTCTTCAATGACGAGTTGTCTTAAATGACGAGTTGTCTTCAATGACGAGTTGTCTTAAATGATGAGTTGTCTTCAATGACGAGTTGTCTTCAATGACGAGTTGTCTTCAATGACGAGTTGTCTTAAATGACGAGTTGTCTTAAATGACGAGTTGTCTTAAATGACGAGTTGTCTATAATGACGGGTTGTCTTCAATGACAAGTTGTCTTCAATGACGAGTTGTCTTCAATGACGAGTTGTCTTCAATGACGAGTTGTCTTCAATGACGAGTTGTCTTAAATGATGAGTTGTCTTCAATGACGAGTTGTCTTAAATGACGAGTTGTCTTCAATGACGAGTTGTCTTCAATGACGAGTTGTCTTCAATGACGAGTTGTCTTCAATGACGAGTTGTCTTCAATGACGAGTTGTCTTAAATGACGAGTTGTCTTAAATGACGAGTTGTCTTAAATGACGAGTTGTCTATAATGACGGGTTGTCTTCAATGATGAGTTGTCTTCAATGACGAGTTGTCTTCAATGACGAGTTGTCTTCAATGACGAGTTGTCTTCAATGATGAGTTGTCTTAAATGACGAGTTGTCTTCAATGACGAGTTGTCTTAAATGACGAGTTGTCTTAAATGACGAGTTGTCTTCAATGACGAGTTGTCTTCAATGACGAGTTGTCTTCAATGACGAGTTGTCTTAAATGACGAGTTGTCTTCAATGACGAGTTGTCTTAAATGACGAGTTGTCTATAATGACGGGTGTCTATAACGACGGGTGTCTATAATGACGGATTGTCTTCTTTGACTTTAGGAAGTAATTTAACTGGACCTGTCTTCTTTGACTGGATGAGCATCAGAAAAACCTTTGGGATTTAACTAGACTTGTCTTCTTTGACTGGATTTGTCTTCTTTGACTGGATTTGTCTTTTTTGACTGGATTGGTCTCTTTTGACTGTATTTGTCTACTTTGACATAGCGGATTATTTAACTGTATCCTTCCTGAAAGGTAAAGGTCAGTCGTATGCAATGCATGATATGGATCAAGCAATGATGTTCTTGACATAAATGAGATTGTATGACATGATGCGTATATGCATGTATCATGATGTGATGTTTATGAATGTATTTTCGTCTAGGAACGTAAATCCTTGACGCATGCCAGGAAGTTGAATCCTGGGCTGATGTTGAAGAACAGAGTTCTTCATTTCCGCTGGGGCGTATGATTGCAAGAATACCGGTAGGAGAAGATGACTCCGTTGGGGTAATAAACTTGTTAGAGAGATTACTCTGCGGGGAATACTCTATGGGAAGAGATGCTTCGCTGAGGTTTGATGATAACTTCGCTGGGGATACCGTTGATGAGTTATGTTGGAAGATTTGATGAACTCCACTGGGGGATAGGAAGAACTTCGCCGAGGACGATCTTTCCGTGGCAATTGGCTGAGGATAACCCAGTTATACCCTAGTGGGGAAATAACCTTTGAATAAAGTCGGGGAGACGCGTTCGTACTCTGCAGGTGATAAGCTTCCAGAATCTACTGGGGATAAGCTTCCTAATGGGGAGATTGATTCAACTCTCCTGGGGAGACTTTTTTGGACTGTACTGGGGAGGTGGCTCCGCTGGGGTGTCTGATATTCCGCCGGGGAACAATCTTATCTTAAGACTGTCGGGGATGCTTGCTTAGGAACATCTGTATACTCCGCTGGGGAATGCTGAGATTTGCTGGAGATACAGTGCCTTGTTAGGGCTGACGGGAGACCAACTCTACTTGGGGAGAGTATTGTTGAACCTTGTCTTACTCCCGGGGAGTGGAGGTGTCTTGGTCAAATTCTTCAACTGAATCTAACTTGTACCTGGAGGAAAGCAGCTGTACAGTTTGGGCAACTCTTATTGCCCCAGCTTTTGTGGGAGAAGGTACCTGTAGAGGTGCTGGAGGACTGCCAATTTGAAAAATCTTCTTCTGGTAGGCAAGTGATAAGATGCTGGGACGTAGTCGTACGCTTTAATCCCTAACTTTTGCCTGGACCGCCCTTTCGGGTTTTCAGTCCACCGGGATACCCATTTTTGCCCAAGCCGCCTTTTCAGGTTTTTCGACTTGCCGGGTGTACAGATTTTTTTCATTTCATCCCTTATTTTTGCCTAGGTGTGTCAACCTAGCGGGTCTTTGCTTATGCGTAGTGTTTTTTCGACTATGTCCGTGCTCTCAGGATGCAGGGAGTTGTCACTGTCAGTAGTATTATGTTGTCATACCTCCAGAAGATCTTCGTTCAATCGTCTAATGCCCCAAGTGATCCAGATGGAGATTTGCCCCAAGCTGGTTGGCCTTTTGAGAGATTCTCTGAATCTTGACCTAACTGCCCCAGATGTTGGACAATGATCATGCCATGCCCCTTGATTGGAGGTGCTTTTGTTCATTAGACATTCGTCGTGCGAACTTCTATGTTGTTCAAACAAATATGCAAACAATGTTATATTAAAATGCAAAGCTCATGTGTGTCTTGAAGTTTTTTTTTGAAAATGTATTTTTTTCAGTAAAACAAGCAAGTTTTGTAAAATGTGATGTCAACTCGTTATTTTACAGTGAGCCTTAAAGAGTCAGGATACCTTTCGTAACAGTATGCTTTCGAACTAACCCATGCTTCAGCTAGGACTTTTAAGGGTTGTAGCGTGGCCTAGTTCATGGTTTAAGAAACAAAGGATAAAGGCTCAAATGTTATTTGTACCCACCCGCTCTTCGTGATGTTCTTCAAACCTAAACTCAGCTGATCGTGCGTTAGACCTTGTTTGAGTTTTTGTCCTAATATTCCCATGATGGTTCGAATGTTGACATTTTATTTTGAATAGGCAGTCTTTTCCTTGTTGAGGGTTTGCAGGTCCTCTTTTCTTTTTGATTTTGGTTATCCCTTTTTTTTGCCTGAACTGTTTCTTTTGTGATTACAGTTAGCGGGATGCCCCAGTTTTGTAAGTATCCTTCATAGGTTTTGACTTAATGGGCGTTTATTTTGAGGGATGATGACTGTCTGTCTTTATGATTATTCGGAACCATCACTGTCTTTTATTTTGTGAGTACCTCTTTGGTGCTATTCGTTGTGCACTTGGATCAACTGAGAGAACTACCCTGCCCCAGGTTATGATTAAGGGTTTTAATTTTCGAAAAGAAAAACTTCGACTTCTTTGGCTCAAAAGGGGTTGACGAGGGATTATCTTCCTTATAACTCCAGTGTTTAGGAATTGAAACAATGCCTGTACCTCATCAGCGGGGTCTGTTCAAAAGCATACTGTAAATCATGGTATCGTTTTCGTCATCCTCCCTCAAGAGGCTTAGAATTATTAATTGAGAGTTGATCATCACAAAAATATGAAAACAGTTTGCATATAGTAAATATGAAATAATTACTTCGAAACAGACATGTGTAATGCATTAATGAAATACAACGTTTGATATGAATACAATGTTTTGAACAATCAAAGAAAAATACAACTTGAACATTCGAATGAAAAAAAAAATTCCAATCCTAGCCATATTTTGGCAAGGGAGCAGTGGTCACATCGGGAGTCTCTGGAGAGTCGAACTGGACTTCCTTTGCGTCGATCAGATCCTGAACCTTGTTTTTCAAAGTCCAACAATCATCTGTAGCATGCCCCGGGCTGTCAGAATGATAGGCGCAGCGAACATTGGGGTTATACCTTGAAGGTGTCCTGTTGGGATTCTTAGGAGGGTCCCTTAGAGTTACCAACTTGGTCTCCAGCAGCTGTGGCAATATCTGGGACAAGGTCATGCCGAGGGGAGTGAATTTCCTTTTAGGTCTCTCTTCCCTTTGTTGGTGGAGATGTTGAGGAGCACCGGCCGGTTTTGAGATAACTACTGCGTTGACAGCACTAGATTCTTTCTTGGACGGTTTCTTCTCAGTGTTCGAGGAATCACTATTCTGTATCTTCCCCGACTTGATACCAGCTTCAATTCTTTCCCCAGTCAAGATTAGGTCTGTAAACCCAGCAGAAGAATTTCCAATTAGATGGTTGAAGAATGGACCAGATAGGGTCCCCAGGAACATATCCACAAGCTCACGGTCAGTCAGAGGTGGCTGCACCCTTCCAGCAAGGTCTCTCCACCTTTGCGCATACTCCTTAAAACCTTCACCCATCCCAAGTGACATACCCTAGAGTTGGGTATGCGTAGGAGCGAGGTCGGCATTATATTGATACTGCTTATAAAAAGCAGTTGCCAAGTCCTCCCAGTTACGAATATTGGTTCCATCCAGCTGATAGAACCATTCGAGTTGAGTCCCTGAAAGACTCTCCTGGAAGAAATGGATCTATAGATTCTTGTCTTCCGTGTAGGGATGGATCTTCCTTGCGTATGATCTAAGATGCAGCTTAGGACAGGAAGCCCCGTCGTACTTCACAAAGGCAGGCGCCTTGAACTTGTGCGGGATCACCACCCCAGAAGATAACCCCAAATCTCTGAAATCCAACCCAGGCACACGTTGAATCTCCATAGCATTTAACCTGTCCTCCAGCTGTTTGTACCGGTCCTCAGGAGGAGGGTACTGTTCATCGTTGAAATCTGTCTCAATGTCAGAGACCACAGGACTAGGAACCCTTCCCTCTTGGTGACTGCCTTCCCCAACAGATGGAGTAGTCCGCTCAGCTTCGTTCTGCAATGTATTCCCAGATCTGCGTCTAGGGTTGAACAAAACAGTCCTCTTCTTCTTTTTCTTCAAAAGCAGAGTCTTCAATTCCTGTTATCCTTGGGCTAAGTTCATGACCAGCTCCTGGAACTGGGCGTTCTGGGCCTGGAGGGCCTTGATAGCTTGTCCATTGGATGATTCAGGATTCATGATGACTGCTGAAATAAACAGCGAAGAAGGTAAGTGGCCTGTCAAAAGGGTACCTGCAATGCAATGATATGTATGTATGCATGCAATGCTTTCAAGGATCTCGCGGGGTAAACAGAGAAACTTGTTAGAATTTGAATTTTGTAGCTTGATGGAAGGGACTTCATGTTGATGAGAGTCCTTTTTCAAGAGTCAAGGCTCACCATATCGAGTGGGTCATAGCCCCTGACTCAAGTCATTAACCTTGGCTAGAGGAAAATAAATCCCCTTTGCCCCTTGCTAGACAGTTTGATTCATCATGACATGCATCACAAACCCTTGAGATCCTTGAAATGGATTAGTCCTTATGTAGGATGTATGCAATGGTATGATGGTATGATGTTATGCTATGCATGGAATAATGTAGGTAAACCCTGTTATGAGTCCAGATTAAGGACTGTAAACAAAACCTGCAAGGAACTCATACGTCAGATAACAAGTATGCAAGTAGTCAAGTTTGAAGGCACACAAGTCACACAAAGAGCCCTTAGAGTTTAGGCCAGCATGAAGTTTGGGATACTACCCTCTTGAAGTTGGTGGGCTCAAAAACCTGTCCTATCAAAAGTAACCGGGTTCTAAGGAGCTCAATATCATTGGGTTGTTTTCTGTGTTCATTGTTTTGATTTAGCCACTGAACTGGCGATCAAAATATTCCAAGAAAACAACCCTCAATGAGTGTAGTATCGAGTATCAACCAACTTCGGACTGCACCAAAGTCAGTTATCTCACTACCCCTAAAGAGGCCAAGATGGTTCAATTAAGGTTCCTAAGGTCAGTTGATGCTTCACGACACCACGCGGCGGCCCCGTACTCTCGTTGACTTGACTCAAGGGTTACCGGTACTCACCAAAGTGCCACATCAACGTAGCAGACTGCTTCAACCGTGTCGGTATACCCCGCACAGTTCCCTCACATTCTTGTTGCTACTTTCTAAGAGGTATCCCCCAGATTCGGGTTAGGATCTATAGAACTCCCAAGACAGGCCCAATAATATTAAAGCAAACAAATCAGGCAATTGAAAACACAAGTGATCTTAGTCCTAAGGTACACCTCACTTTAAGTTATCCCCAGCAGAGTCGCCAGTTCTGTGATCGGTGGAAATAGAACTGACTGTTTTTAGCTGGTTTCGTGAAATGTCGCGGTAAGCAAGAGTCGCCACCGTCTTTTATGTTCTCCAACATAGAAAGGACAAAAGCACAGCAAAATTCCTTATTCGAGAATGTTTCTCGGTTCGGGAGGTAGATTTATAGAAAGGGAAGGTGTTAGCACCCTTTCTATCTGTGGTTATCCACGGGCTCTTAGGTACTTGCTCTTATGTTTTCAAAAATGTTGTTTGCTTTTCAAGTGTGTGTGGGTTTTGAAAAAGTTCGTTTGGAAAACTTCTAAGTGACTCTTGTATCAGTCCTCAAGAGTGTATGAAGTTTTTTTTGTTTGAAAACTTTTTGAAAGTGTAGGTGCTAAAAGTTATTTTGTTTGTTTTGAAAAGAGCAAGTACCCAGGAGAATCTACCTACTCTAAGGAATTAAGCTGTGTAAGAGTCCTTTAGATAGTGCCATCCCACCATTGAGAGGTAGGTAGCACCATCGTTGGAGGTGTTCGGGTCAATTCGATTATCGGGACAATGTGGTCACCGAAGCAACGGTAGGACACCTTAGAAGTAACCCTAATGTCCTAGATCCTTTTATCCGAAGCAACCGTTTCGAGGCGACTGGATCTTTAGACCAAGGGTGACCTCTAAGACGTCCTATACTTGATGACCATGTTTCGAAGGCAACGAGTGAGGCGTACCCTAGAAGTGGTGTGTGCATTGTGTGTTGTATTCAGTTAATGTTTGTCTTTGTTATTAGTGAGCTACGAGTTGTTTTTTATTTACCATACATTTTTTCATGCATTTAACAGTTAAGGGGTGCGGAAAGTAAATTGCGGAAAGATAAATTCTACGCTATTACAAGGCGCGGGTCTATACATCGCCAAAAATACAAAGACCCGTTTTTGGTAAATAAGTACGGAAATAATAAATAAATCAGTAAAATCCTAATTACTATTACATCCGGAGGCAGTTACATAATAATCAAAAATAAGGAATTAAAACTAAAATGCGCGCGAAAGAAAGAATCGGGAATGTATTAAGGGTGTTGACCCTTTTTAGAAAAGAAATTGATTTTTTTTTGTCTTTTTGTAATTAAAATGAAATTAAAACTAACTAATGACTAATTAATTAATTTAATTAAAAGAAAATATTTTGTGTTTTTATGTTTTTATGAAATAAAATAAAAAAAGAAAACAAATTTAAAAGTTAACCTAATTCTAAGTTATTTTAGTTATTTAAAAAAAAAGTTAAAATGGCCTAATTAAAACTAATTTATTTGTTAATATTTTATTTACAAAGATAATATGAGAATAATAATAATAATAATGCTAATTCTATTTTTTTTGATTTTTTATGAAAATATTAGTTGATTAATTAATTGTTAATAAGAAAATAAGGCAAATAAAAATGAAAAATGGCAAAAATAAAAAGAGGAAGATTAAAACCCAAGGGGGTGTGGCTGGAATTTGAAGGTGTTGGATTGAGATTTGAGGCCCATTTGAACAAGGCCTGTTTGACTTTTTCTGGTTGCCTACGCATGCGCTGACTCCAGAGCACCATGGTCCCCACGCTTGGCCCTTGGATCTGCATCTGTGGACACTTGGCTGGCTCTTGGATGAGGTCTATGGTGGAAACTGCTTGAGAAACTGCACAAGAACGCGTTGAAAAAAATGATATGAGAATTATGGGGGACCTGGGAATCGAACCCAGGTCCCAGTGAATACAAACCACGTAGCCAACCACTGAACCAAGCCTGCGCGTTTGTTAATAAAATGGAAAAGAAATATAATATAAAACAAAAGCGTTATATGCTGAAAAACAAAAAAAAAAGAGCGTTATATGCTGAATGGACCAATGCCTTGCTGCCACGCCTTTCGTCTTCAACCTTTCCTGTAAACATAAAACACATAGCGGGGGTTTTAAACCCCCACAAAATGCAGACATTTTAAAAATAGCGAATAGACGCTCATTGAATATAAAAAGGGCGCGAGGTGTTCATCTTGTTCGTCTTGTCACACTGATTTTGGCCATATATGTTTGGAGTCCTGATTTTATAGCATGAGAAAGACCCCAATTTCAAAGCTCTGGAAACCCTAATAATCGCTAATGGTGGATTTCTATTCAGGGCACTACAACCAAATTGGACTATGCCAATAGCTTCAGAACATCCCTATTAACATAAATCAATTCAAAAGAATAGTTAAAAACACATGAGTGATGATATGTAATTCTGAAAAATAATTCAAACCGTGTGAGTTGTGTGCTTTGATTCTGATCGTGTTAGGGCTCGTTTGTGCTTGCAAAAGGATCCTGGCAATGTAAGGGGCGTGTTTGGATCAGAAAGGAAGCTTGAATTGGGCTGCAAGGTGGTTTTCAGTTTGTCACTTTTTCTTGGAATTTTTGAAACTGCTTATGTTGTATGGAGTGTTTCTAGGTCGTGAATTCTATATGGAAGGCTTGCACATCTGTTTTGTAATGAGTATCAATCCATATAATGAGCCTTGAAGCCTTGCAATTATGTTTTGGATTTTGCCATGAACACCATTTAAACAACTTGCCATTTTTGCTTCAATTTTGAATTTCATGCTTGGAATAGGTCTTGCACGAATTTGGAAGGTGAATGATGGTGTATCAAAGCTATTCAAACCACAAAATATCCCTCCATTAATTTCTTTGATTTTTATTTGAATTTTAAAAATTTAAAATGCATTAAATCAAATAAAATTAAATAAAAATGGAAAAATTTTAATTTTTAATCTTGGAATAAATTGTGGGACACGTGGGAGGCATGGCCAAGCTGAAACAAGTGGAAAAAGTGGGCCCTTTTTGTCAAAAATGAAGTTTCAAGGATAATTGACTTTGGCCATTTCACAAAAATTTCCCAACTTCTCCAATGCATATCTTGCTCAATTTTGAAGCTATGAACATGTTCTTGGACATTTTGGAAAGGTCTTGAAGTCCTCTAACCAATTTCTTTGGTCCCTTGTCATTTTGATTTACCAATCTCAAGTTATGGTCTTTGACTTAAAGTGCCTTTTTGTTGACTTTTGAAAATGACCTATAATATTGAAATTGATAAATTTTTGTGAGAGCATTTCTTGGATTTGGAATGTGAAGATGAGTTGTAGGAAATGTCTTCCCCTTCAAGATGAGAATTGGATGGAATTTTTCTGATGAACCATGAAAAAGTTATGCCTTGGTCAAGTTACAGTTGACTTTTCAGCTGTCCAAAAATAGAAACTTTTGACACCTTGATGATTTTTGAGCCATTCTTGTGAAATCATGGTCAAGATTTGACCAAATGATGATTGTGGGTTCAAAATAAGATGTTGACCAAAAATTTTGACTTTTGACTGCCAAATGACCATTTTGCCCCTACAGTTGACTGTGAAGCAATTAGGGTTTTTGACTGTGCAACTTGACCTTGTGAGCCTTGAAACTTGACATGTAGGTGCTCGACGATGTATATGAGCATATGGGACTTGATTGAGCCCTTGAAAACCTCAACTTCCTTGCAAGAACCAAAACCTTAATTTGCATGGCTTAGGAGGATGGTTGACTGTGTAGCCCTTAAGTAGACCTTGAACCATTTGAGGTGATGCTTGTCAAAACTTTGAAAAATATGGGAGGGCAAATTTTGGGGTGCAACAGTTGCCCCTGTTCAATCTTCTTAGACCTGAGGATGTAGATTGGCTTGTGTGCCTTTCGTGATCCGAAGGTGGAAGATGATTGAACACTAGAGTGCCCAGAAATTTGCACTCACATAATAGAGTATCAGCAGTGTGATGGCGGGAATGGGCTTACAGGTGCCATTGGAGAGATGATGGACAGGAGGATGGGCTTAAAGATGCCATCTGGAGATGTGACAGGACCTTGTCGGGAATGGGCTTACAACTGCCATTTGGAGATGTGGTATGTGGATGGGCTTATAGATGCCATCTAGGTGTCGATCGCGTAAGAGATTCCTTAGTGAGAACTTGCGTACCTGAGAAAGATAATTTCCTGGCCTGTTACAGGTGTTGATCCTCACTCAGTCGCTCACAGACATGCCCCGGCTAGATACAGGTATCGAATCTGGAACTTCAAAAGGTTGATGGGTTGTCTCTACTGACAGGTTATCTCAGAAAAATCTTTAGGATTTAACTGAACCAGAGGAGGTTTTGTCTTTCTTGACGAGTTGTCTCTTTTGGATGGGTTGTCTTCATGGACGGGTTGTCTTCAACGACGAGTGATCTTCAATGACGAGTCGTCTTCAATGACGAGTTGTCTTCAATGACGAGTTATCTTCAATGACGAGTTGTCTTCAATGACGAGTTGTCTTCAATGACGAGTTGTCTTCAATGACGAGTTGTCTTCAATGACGAGTTGTCTTCAATGACGAGTTGTCTTAAATGACGAGTTGTCTTCAATGACGAGTTGTCTTAAATGATGAGTTGTCTTCAATGACGAGTTGTCTTCAATGACGAGTTGTCTTCAATGACGAGTTGTCTTAAATGACGAGTTGTCTTAAATGACGAGTTGTCTTAAATGACGAGTTGTCTATAATGACGGGTTGTCTTCAATGACAAGTTGTCTTCAATGACGAGTTGTCTTCAATGAAGAGTTGTCTTTAATGACGAGTTGTCTTAAATGACGAGTTGTCTTAAATGACGAGTTGTCTTCAATGACGAGTTGTCTTAAATGAAGAGTTGTCTTTAATGACGAGTTGTCTTCAATGACGAGTTGTCTTCAATGACGAGTTGTCTTAAATGACGAG
Source organism: Vicia faba (assembly GCA_948472305.1). Classification (NCBI taxonomy): domain Eukaryota; kingdom Viridiplantae; phylum Streptophyta; class Magnoliopsida; order Fabales; family Fabaceae; genus Vicia; species Vicia faba. Next base: position 82,675,430 of record OX451736.1, read on the forward strand.
TTGCTTCAATGACGAGTTGTCTTAAACGACGAGTTGTCTTAAATGACGAGTTGTCTATAATGACGGGTTGTCTTCAATGACGAGTTGTCTTCAATGACGAGTTGTCTTCAATGACGAGTTGTCTTCAATGACGAGTTGTCTTAAATGACGAGTTGTCTTCAATGACGAGTTGTCTTAAATGACGATGTTGCAACCACTTTCCAGTCCTCATACTCAAAGAAACGGTAAAATATGGTTATGGTTTGAACGAATATGTTGATAATCGAAACATGATTTCTATGCATCATTCATATGTTTTATTCATTGATTTACACTACTGACACCTTCCTGAAGCGTTTGGTATAGTTTAATTGTTCTAAAACTGCTTGTATCAAAATCCACCATTGAAGGACATTAGGGTTTCAGAGTTTCAATATTAGGGGTTTCCATATACTGTAAAATTGGATCACCAAACCTACATGGACGAACTCGTTGCAGCAAGCCTGATTCATTGAGATACTCGCGCCCTTTTTATATTTCCTCCTCTGCTAATCGCTATTTTCACAATTTCAGTTTAGTGGGGGTTTAAAACCCCCGCTACTTGTTTCATATAATTGCAGGCAAACGAAGACGAAGCATGCGTGGCATATTGTAACTGGAGCATTTGAATCTCAGCGCGTTTTTTTTGTTTTATATCATTAAATTTTGTTTTTTATTATAATATTTGTTTTCCATTATATATACAAAGGCGTTTGGCAGCTCAATTGGCAAGGGACACGCTTGGTAAGTGCTGGGACCTGGGTTCGATTCCCAGGTCCCCCCACATATTTCATAATTTTTATCCTAACGTGTTTCCATGCAGCGTTCACCAAAAGGCCTACCATACGTACTCATGCTTAAGGCTGCCACGCGTTTATGATGATCAATCTGAAGGCCACAAAATGAAGTCCAGGGTATGGCTCAGTCAACCAGCAAACACGTGATACCAAAAGGTCAAACAGGCTTTGCCTAATGGGCCAAGATTCTTCCAGTCACACCTCCACATGGGCCAGACACCCCCCTCTGTTTGTATATTTAAATTAATTTTCTTTTCTTTTTAATTCTTTTATTTGCTTTAGTTATTTTTATTTAAATCACCTAAAATAATTTTCTTTTCATAATAAAAACAGAAAAAATCAAAAATACAAATATGTTTAATTATATTTAATTTCACCATTAAAATATTTTTGTAAATAAACTCTAACAATTAATCTAGTTTAAATTAGGTTTTAATTCAATATTTTCTTAATAAATAAAATACATAGAATTAGGTTTTGACATTTTATCTTTTTCTTAATTAATTTTTCCCCATTATTTATTATTATTATTAATTATTATTTTTGTAAATAAACATGTAAATTAATTAATTAGCGTAAATTAGGTTAACTTTAATATTTTCTTTAATAACTAAAAATAATCTAGAATTAGGGTTTCCTTCTAATTTTAATTTTCTTTATTTTCATAAATACAAAAAACATTAAAAAAACACTTTTCTTTAATTAAATAATAATTAGACTTTAATTTAATTTAATTTCTCAAAAGGGTCAAAACCCTCGGACGTTCGATTTTAATTCTTTTCGCGCATTATTTTTCTTATCAATTATTATGTAACTGCTTTCCGGATGTAATAGTAATTAGGTTTACCGTATTTATTTACTTTCCGCATCTTTATCAAAAACGGGTCTTTGTATTTTGGCGATGTATAGACCCGCGCCTTGTAATAGCGTAGCTTTTATGTTTCCGTCTTTTAATTTTCCGCACTTTTAAATTCTAACTTTGTATGAAAGAATGTATGCTAATTAAAAACAAGCGTAGCTCACAATGCCATAATCAAAGATAACTGTTAAACTGAAAACAACACACAAATACACACACCACTCCTAGGGTACGCCTCACTCGTTGCCTTCGAAACGTGGTCGTCAAGTATAGGACGTCTTAGCGGTCCTTATGTCCATGATCCAGTTGCCTATAAACAGTTGCCTCGAAATAGTTACCTCGAAACAGTTGCCTCGAAATAGTTGCCTCGAAACGGTTGCCTCGGATTAAAAAAGGATCAAGGACATAAGGGTAGCTTCTAAGGTGTCCTACTGTTGCTTCGGTGACCACACTGTCCCTACACTCGAATTGACCCGAACACCTCCAACGGTGGTGCTACCTACCTCTCAATGGTGGGATGGCACTACCTTAAGGACTTTTACACAGCCTAATTCCTTAGGGTAGGTAGATGACTCATGGATACTTGCTCTATTCAAAAACAAATCAAAAACCTTTTCACACCGACACTTTCAAAAAGCTTTCAAAACAATTTTTCAAACACTCTTGAGGACAGATACAAGAGTTATTCGAAAATCTTTCAATGAAACTTTTTTTCAAACCCACTCACATCTTGAAAAGCAAACACTTTGAAAACATAAAGAGCAAGTATCTAAGAGCCCATGGATAACCATGGATAGAAAGGGTGCTAACACCTTCCCTTTCTATAAATCTACCTCCCGAACTGAGAAACATTCTCAAAGAAGGAATTTTGCTGTGCTTTTGTCCTTTCCATGTTGGAGAACATAAAAGACGGTGGCGACTCTTGCTTCCGCGACATTTCGCGAACCAGCGTTAAATAGTCAGTTCTAAATCCACCGATCACAGAACTGGCGACTCTGCTGGGGATATTTTTAAAGTGAGGTGTACCTTAGGACTAAGATCACTTGTGTTTTCAATTGTCTGGATTGTTTGCTTTATTATTGTGGGCACTGTCTTGGGAGTTCTATAGATCCTAACCCGGATCTGGGGGATACCTTCTTAGAAAGTAGCAACAAGACTGTGAGGGAACTGTGCGGGGTATACCGACACGGTTGAAGCAGTCTGCTACGTTGATGTGGCACTTTGGTGAGTACCGGTAACCCTTGAGTCAAGTCAAGGAGAGTACGGGGCTGCCGCGTGGTGTCGTGAAGCATCAACTGACCTTAGGAACCTTAATTGAACCATCCTGGCCTCTTTAGGGTAGTGAGATAACTGACTTTGGTGCAATCCGAAGTTGGTTGATACTCGATACTACACTCAGTTGAGGGTTGTTTTCTTGAAATATTCCAGTCGCCACTTCAGTGGCTAAATCGAAACGATGAACACAGAAAACAATCCAATGATATTGAGATCCTTAGAACCCGGTTACTTCTGATAGGACAGGTTTTGAGCCCACCAACCTCAAGAGGGTAATACCTAGACCCCATGATGGCCTAAACTTTAAGGGCTGTCTTGTGTGACTTGTGTGCCTTACCATGTTTGCTTTTTGTGGATACTTGTGGTGTGTTTTTATCATAGCATCATAACATCATACAGCATCATATGCATCCACTAACCGTTTCAAGGGTTCGAATCTTCATCTTTGTTCTTGTTTTGTAGGACATGGAAACTATCCGCAGAAAGACAATTCAGATCAGCCTTGTAAGGATCCCTCCTCAGCTTAAGGAACTTATATCCAGGATTCCCGAGAGCTCTTCTTTCAGTGAGAGGCATGGAAGACTCGTCAGTTTGGTCAACACCAACATTGAGGAAGATATGATAAAGGTTCTCTTCCAATTCTTTGACCCTCTGCATCACTGCTTTACTTTCCTGGATTATCAACTGGTGCCTACATTGGAAGAGTTCTCCCGGCTTCTGAAGATCCCTATCCTTAGTCAACTACCTTACAACGGTACGGAAAGGGAGCCAAAACTTGAAGAGATTTCTAAAGCATTACGCCTACAACCATCTGACATCAAGGGACATTGGGAAGTTAGAAGTGGTATCAAAGGGTTTTTGGCCAGGTTTCTGTTTGAGAAGGCCCAAGAATGTTGGAATTCCCTTGACCTACAAGCCTTTGAAGAAGTTGTGGCTCTCCTTGTCTATGGGTTAGTGTTGTTCCCGAATCCCGATCAGCTTATAGATATCAATGCTGTCAAGATCTTCATGTCTAGGAATCCAATACCTACGTTGCTTGGGGACATCCTTCACTCATGTTACACTCGAACCATGAGAAAAAGAGGTGCTCTTATGTGCTGCACTCCCCTCCTGGGAAGGTGGTTTATTTCGCACCTTCCACAATCAGTTTTGAAGAATGAGCGGGGTTTGAGATGGTCACAACGATTGATGACTCTTACACATGCTGATATACATTGGTGTTCTCGGTCCAGAGAAGACGTCACTATCATTGATCATTGAGGGGAGTTTCCTAATGTTCCTTTACTTGGAATCAGAGGAGGTATTACTTACAACCCGTGTCTGGCTTGGAGACAGTTTGGTTATGCTCGGAGGGACGGCCCTCATGACATGTTAATTCCTGACATAGTTTTTGACTTCGACAACGATGCACAAGGACATCGCCAGAGATTTATCAGAGCTTGGAGGATGCCCAACAAGGTAGACAGCAAGACACTGGGGCACAGGAACTCCATCCCGTTGGAGCCTTATCTCAAGTGGGTACGAGCCCGCTCCCAGAAATTAGTGATGCCATATCCTCATGTTCTCCCTGTGATCAAAGAGCCAGTTTTGGGAGGAGAGGTGCCCTACACCATTCAACATCCTGACATGCCTACATCCTGGGAAGAAATGCAAAAGAGCTGGATCCAGCTTAAGGAAGAACGAAATTCTCTTGAGTCCAGTCTACATGCTAGTGAGAAGAAGGTCTTGGAGCTTACTCGCCTACTGCACGAGGAAAAGACTCTCAACACCTACATTGCTCCAAAGAGGATGTGCAGTGTCTTTTGGGATTGATTTACTTTGTAATGTTTGCCCATGAGGCCTTGATGTACTGAATAATTATTTCTTAATGATAATGTGTGTTCCTTTTTGTCTACAACAAATTTGAACTTTCGAACCCTTGAATGCATTGCATAAACAGCATATCATGCATCATGTGCATAGCATGTACTCTTCTTTTCAGGTTGCTTAATGTTCTTCGCTGTTTATTTCAGCAATCTCATCATGAATCCTGAATCATCTACTGAGCAATCCATCAAGGCCCTCCAGGCTCAGAATGCCCAATTCCAAGAGCTGGTCATGAGTTTGGCCAAAGGTCAGGAGGAATTGAAGGCTCTGCTGGTCAAGAAGAAGAAGAAAAGAACTATATTGTTCAACACTGGCCGGAGGTTTGGTAACACACTGCAGAATGAGGTTGATCAAGCTGGTTCTTCTGTAGGGAAAGGCAGTCCCCAGGGGGGAAGGGTTCCTAGTCCGGTGGTCTCTGACAACGAGACTAATTTCAATGAGGAACAGTATCCTCCAGCTGAAGACAAGTACAAGCAGTTAGAGGATCGCCTGAATGCCATGGAAATTCCACAAGTGCCTGGGTTGGATTTTGGAGACTTGGATTTATCTTCTGGTGTGGTGATCCCACACAAGTTCAAAGCACCATCTTTCACAAAGTATGACGGGGCATCCTGCCCTAAGCTACATCTCAGATCTTATATGCGGAAGATCCAGCCATATACTGTGGACAAGAACTTATGGATCCATTTCTTCCAAGAGAGTCTTTCAGGGACTCATCTCGAATGGTTCTATCAGCTGGATGGAACCAAGGTTCGTAACTGGGAGGACTTGGCCACTGCTTTTTACAAGCAGTATCAGTATAATGCCGACCTCGCTCCTACACGCACCCAACTCCAGGGTATGTCGCTAGGATCGGGAGAAGGTTTTAAAGAGTATGCGCAGAAGTGAAGGGACCTGGCTGGCAGGGTGCAGCCGCCGCTAACCGACCGTGAACTAGTGGACATGTTCTTGGGGACCCTATCCGGGCCATTCTTCAATCATCTCATTGGTAATTCGTCTGCAGGATTTACAGATCTCATTCTGACGGGTGAAAGGATAGAGGCTGGTATGAAATCGGGGAAAATCCAGAAAGGTGCGTCCTCAAGTTCTGAGAAGAAGCCTTTCAAAAAGGAAGCCAGTGCTGTGTATGGGCCCAGAAGGCAAAATAAACCAGAACGCCGCCAAGCTGTAAACGCGGTGGTGATTGCAAAGCCTGTTGCCGCTCCTCGGCAACCTAACCAACCAAGGGGTGAGAGACCCAGAAGAGAATATACTCGGCTGAGTATGACCTTGTCGCAGATCTTGCCGCAACTGCTATCGACCAACTTGGTAACCGTCAGAGAAGCTCCGAAGGTGGTAAACACGACCTCTCCGAAGTATAATCCCAATGCCCACTGTGCGTATCACTCCGATAGCCCGGGGCATTCTACTGATGATTGCTGGGCCCTAAGAAATAAGGTTCAGGACCTTATCGATGCCAAGGAAATACAGTTTGAGGTGCCAGAGAGGCCCAACGTTGTGACTGCTCCTATGCCCCAGCATGGAGTAAATGCTATTGAGGAAGACTTGTATGCGGTTTCTGTGGATGATGTTGCTACCCCTTTATTGACTGTCAAAAGGAACCTGTTGCTGGCCGATTTATTTTCGGGTTGTAGCAAGGGTTGCCTCCTATGTGTCGTTTCCCCTGCTGGTTGTCTGTTGCTGAAGTCAGGCATCCAAAGCCTGATGGATAGCAAAGAAATCTTGTTCAAGAAGACCGTTGTTCCTATTGTTCCTACTGAAGAAGTATCTGTCGCCACCATCTTCAACAATCCTACCAAGGCTCCCCCGAGGAAGCCAGTCAAAATCATGTCTGTCGCACCTATCATTATTACTGTTCCGGGGCCCCTCCCCTATAAATCTGACAAGGCTGTCCCATGGCACTATGGGGCAGATGTGTATGTACTTGGAGTGAAGCAGGAGTTCAACACCAGTACCGGTATCAGTAACATCACCGGTCCCGCTAAAGTTACTCGCAGTGGCAGGCTCTTCTCGCCTGACATTGCGCCACCAGTTATCCGAAGACCTCTTATAATCACGCCTACAAGTGCGCCTGTTTCCCCTCCTGATCAAGTTTTTACCCCTGCTGCCGAGTCATCTGACACTCGGGGCAAAGGGATTGCTGATGTGCCTGCCCAGATGGAGGCACCAAAGACTGTCAATGTTGAAGCCTCCCAGCAAGAGATGGAGGAAATCCTTAAGATCATCAAGAAGAGCGATTTCAACGTCGTTGAACAGCTGGGGCATACCCCCTCTAAGATCTCCATGCTATCATTATTGTTGTGCTCAGAGGCCCATGCCAAGGCCCTGGTTTCATTTCTGAAGACGGCCCATATGCCACAAGAGACGTCTGCTGATCAATTTACTGACTGTGTGGCCAATTTGACCGCTGACAATGGTTTGGGTTTCTCAGATGCTGATCTGACCGCTAAGGGAAAGAACCACAATGATGCCCTGCATGTCTCCATTGAATGCAAGGGCACTACTCTTGCACACGTGTTGGTAGACACCGGTTCTTCACTGAATGTATTGCCCAAGAAGGCCTTAGACAGGTTGGATTGTGAGGGCCTAGAGTTGAAGCCTAGTAACATCGTGGTCCGAGCCTTTGACGGGTCGAAGAGGATGGTACATGGTGAAGTGGATATTCTGATTCGTGTTGGTTCTCAGGTCTTTGATTCAACGTTCTATGTGATGGACATTCGTCCATCCTATTCTTGTTTGCTGGGTCGCCCTTGGATTCACAAAGCTGGGGTTGTGACCTCCACTCTACACCAAAAGCTCAAATACCCTGTCAGAGGGAAGATTGTTACATTGCAGGGGAAGGAAGAATACATGGTTAGCCATCTGAACTCGTTCCGGTATATAGAGATGGACGGGGAGTTTATTGAAACCCCCTTTCAACATTTTGAAGAGGTGCCTCCAACATTGGCGTCAGCAGAGACAGTGATTGAAGAAGACTTTCCTTTGAAGATGGCTTCCTTGAAGGACGCCCGGGCTGTAATTGAGAAAGGTGAATGTGCAAACTGGGGCAGGCTCCCTGATTTTACTCCTAAGACTGACAAGTTTGGACTGGGTTTCACTGCAGAGGCTCAGAGGGCTGTACGCAAAGCAAGGATCGGAAGACCTCCCGTGTTCATCACCAACCCGGGAGTGAATGCTATTGAAGGCGATGCGGAGGAATCAGAGCTTGATAACTGGATCTACCCGACGACCGACGGTGGACTGAATAATTGGACTGCAAAAGACTACATACCTGTTACTTTTGTTACGCAGTAATGAATTCCTTTGTTTTTTAATTTGTAATAAACAATAAATTGAAACTTTATGGCCCGGTGTCTTACCTGGGGCACCGTGGCTTCATTTGTGAGGGATTATTGCTTGTCATTTCCATATATCATGAATAAAAGCATTGGATGTTTTTCGCATTTCAAATCTTGTGCTCCCTTTCTTTCTTTCTTTATATATTGCAAAACAGCTATATTTACACACACTCACTCATACAGGTTTCAATCCACTCTGGATCTCATTGGTAACGACTCTGCTACTGCCAGTTATGACTTCGAAAATCCGATCAACTTAGCCGAAGACGAAGGTGAAGATGATTGCGAAGTGCCTGGTGAGCTTGCAAGACTGTTACTCCAGGAAGAGAGGGCCATTCAGCCGCATAAAGAGCCCGTGGAAACGGTAAATCTGGGTACTGGGACAGACAGAAGGGAAGTTAAGATTGGTGCCAATCTGGAGCTCAGCGTGAAACAACGATTGATTCAGATGCTGCATGATTATGTGGAAATCTTTGCCTGGTCCTACGAAGACATGCCTGGGTTGGATACCGACATTGTGGTCCATCACCTGCCTACCAAGGAAGACTACCCTCCGGTTAAACAAAAGGTCCACCGTATGCGTCCAGAGATGTCCGAGAAGATCAAAGCTGAGGTTATGAAACAATTCGATGTCGGGTTTCTAGCAGTGACTTCTTACCCTCAGTGGGTTGCCAACGTGGTTCCGGTGTCGAAGAAAGATGGTAAGGTCCAAATGTGTGTTGATTACAGGGATTTGAACAGGGCCAGCCCCAAAGATGATTTCCCTCTGCCTCATATTGACGTTCTGGTTGACAACACTACCCAGCACAAGGTGTTCTCCTTCATAGATGGTTTCTCCGGATATAACCAAATCAAGATGGCTCCTGAAGACATGGAAAAGACTACCTTTGTTACTCAGTGGGGCACCTTCTGCTACAAGGTCATGCCATTCGGGTTGAAAAATGTTGGGGCAACCTACCAACGTGCCATGGTTGCTTTATTTCATGACATGATCCATCATGAGATAGAAGTATATGTCGATGATATGATTGCAAGGTCCCAAACTGAGGAGGAACACCTTGACCATCTCCAGAAACTGTTTGACCGTCTGAAGTTGTACAAGCTGAGGTTGAACCCGAACAAGTGCACATTTGGGGTAAGATCTGGAAAGTTGCTAGGCTTCGTCGTAAGTGACAAAGGTATTCAAGTGGACCCTGCCAAGGTTAAAGCCATACAAGAGATGCCAGTTCCCAAGACAGAGAAAGAAGTCAGAGGCTTTCTGGGACGGCTGAATTATATTGCCCGATTCATCTCGCACCTAACTGCTACCTGTGAGCCAATCTTCAAGCTGCTAAAGAAAGATCAGGTAGTACGTTGGAATGATGAATGTCAGGCCTCTTTCGACAGAATCAAAGAGTATCTCCAAGAACCACCCATTCTTATGCCACCGGTTGAAGGGAGACCTCTAATACTATACCTGACAGTACTTGACAGCTCAATGGGGTGTGTGCTGGGGCAGCATGACGAGTCTGGCCGAAAAGAGTACGCCATTTATTACCTTAGCAAAAAGTTTACCGACTGTGAGACCCGATACTCACTGCTCGAGAAAACTTGCTGCGCTTTGGTATGGGTTGCTCGCCGGCTGAGACAGTATATGCTGACTCACACTACTCTGTTGATTTCAAAAATGGATCCGATAAAGTACATATTCGAAAAGCCTGCTCTGTCTGGAAGAATATCAAGATGGCAGATGATCTTGACGGAATACGACATCCAGTACACGACTCAGAAAGCAATCAAAGGAAGTGTGTTGGCAGACCACTTGGCCCACCAGGCAGTGGATGACTACCAGTCAATGAACTTTGAATTTCCTGACGAGAACATCATGGTAGTGACTGATTGTGAAGTACCTGGACCGGATGAAGGACCTGAGGAAGGATCCCGATGGTCTATGCACTTTGACGGAGCCTCCAACGCTTTGGGTAACAGCATCGGTGCTGTGATCATATCCCCCAAAGGCACTCATACTCCACTCACTGCCAGGCTATGTTTCAACTGCACCAACAACATGGCGGAGTATGAAGCATGCATCATGGGTCTTCAAGCTGCGATTGAATTAAGGATCAAGTTTCTGAGTGTCTTCGGAGATTCCGCTCTCGTGATCAATCAGATCAAAGGCGAGTGGGATACGAAACACCCAAATCTTATTCCTTACAAAGAGTGTGTGTTGACATTGATCCCCCATTTCAGAGATAACTTTTGAACACTTCCCAAGAGAGGAGAATCAGTTGGCGGACGCGTTAGCTACGATGTCTTCCATGTTCAAAGTCAAATGGGACAACGAGGCTCCCCGGATCATTATCTGGAAACTGGACGAACCTGCATATTGTTGTGATCTTGAGGCTGAGACAGTAACTGAAAAACCCTGGTATCATGAGGTGAAGAGGTATCTGGAAGCTCAAGAATACCCTGAAGGTGCATCTATCAATGATAAAAAGTTTCTGAGAAGGTTCGCTGCAAAGTTCTTCCTCAGCAACGGCATTCTCTACAAGAGAAACCATGATTCAACCTTACTGCGTTGTGTGGATAAGGCTGAAGCAGAAAGGATCATGGCAGAGCTACATGAAGGTACCTTTGGAACGCATTCCAGTGGACACACCATGGCAAAGAAAATCCTTCGGGCAGGATATTTCTGGTCCACAATGGAAGTCGACTGTTACCAACATTCTCGGACATGTCATAAGTGCCAGATTTATGCAGATAAGGTGCACATTCCTCCAGTCCCTCTGAATGTCTTGATTGCGCCTTGGCCTTTTGCAATGTGGGGCATTGATATGATCGGCGAGATTAAACCTACGGCATCCAATGGGCATCGCTTCATCCTGGTTGCAATTGATTACTTCACGAAGTGGGTTGAAGCAGCTTCCTACGTTACAGTAACCAAGAACGTTGTGGCACGGTTCATTCGGCATAATCTGATTTGTCGATACGGCGTCCTGGAAAGGATCATTACAGATAATGGTACCAATCTTAATAACAAGATGATCACTGAGCTCTGCGAGCAATTCAAGATACAGCACCACAACTCTCCTCCCTACCGGCCGAAGATGAATGGGGTTGTAGAAGCAACGAATAAGAATATCAAAAAGATTGTGCAGAAGATGACAGTGACCTATAAAGATTGGCACGAGATGTTACCGTTCGCTCTTCATGGGTACCGTACCTCAGCAAGAACGTCAACCGGGGCAACTCCCTTTTCCTTGGTCTATGGCATGGAGGCAGTCTTGCCGATTGAAGTCCAGATACCCTCTCTCCGGATAATGAAGGATGCAGATTTGAGCGAAGATGATTGGATCCAAACTCGACTTGATCAATTAAATCTAATTGACGAAAAGAGACTCGCTGCTATTTGTCACGGTCAAACGTATCAAAAACGGATGATCAGGGCATTTAACAAGAAAGTCAGACCACAAGAGTATCAAGTTGGGGACCTGGTAATCAAACGCATCATTCTTCCTCAAAGTGATCCCAGGGGAAAATGGACCCCCACATACGAAGGGCCATTTGTGGTTAAACATGTGTTCTCAGGAGGAGCTATGATTCTAACCAACATGGATGGTGACGACCTTCCTCACCCCGCCAATGCAGACATAGTAAAAAGATACTACGCATGATAAAAGACCCTCTAGGTTAACATACCTAGGCAAAAATTAGGGCTTCCCGGCGAACCAAAAGGGTTCGGGCAAAATGAGGGATGAAATGAAAAAAATCTGTACACCCGGCAAGTCGAAAACCTGAAAAGGCGGCTTGGGCAAAAATGGGTATCCCGGTGGACTGAAAACCCGAAAGGGCGGTCCAGGCAAAAGTTAGGGATTAAAGTGTAATACTATGTCTCATTGAATCACCTTGCATCCAGAATCCGGTATCACTATCAAGTTCAGACGGCATCGATCAATCAGCTTCATCTTCAACTAAGCAGCCAAGTGATGAGACGCTCGAAGATATAAAGGCGATAGCAGAGTTGGAACCCAGTGGGATTATCTTTTCACATAGCTGTTTTGTTTTCTTTGTACAAATTGTATAAACTCTATTGTTCGGCGGCATTCTCTTACTAGGACGTCAGCCTCCTGTACATAAACGCCTATTTACAGGCAAATTCAAAAATCAATACAAATTCACTTTTCAGCTAAATTGCCAATTGTTTTTCCTTGTTCTGTTTTGTTTTGCGAAGAACGTCCAATGTTCATTTGTGATATATGCATTTGACAATAATTGCTAACTCATAAATATTTGCATACGAAACAAAGGATTAATTACAGGTAACATCAGAAACAGGGGCAATAATGAGTTGTCTAAGCGATTTAATTGCTCTGTCCACCAAGGTACCAAGGTAAGTTCGGCTGAAGAATGTAACCCAGATACCTTCACTCCCCGCCGAGTAAGCCAGGACTCAACAATTCTCCCCAAGCAGTTAGTCTCCCATCAGCCCTACAAGGCACAATATCTCTAGCAAGTCAGCAACACTCTCCCCAAACAGAGTTAATATACTGTCGGCCTTAAGGAAGTTGGGTATCCCCATAAGATCTCAATATTCCCCAACGGAGTATGCAAACATTCCTAACAAGCATCCCCGACAGTCTTAATATAAGATTGTTCCCCGGTGGAATACCAGACATCCAGTGGAGCCATTCCCCAGTCCAATCTGAAAGGTCTCCCCCAGGAGAGTTTAATCAATCTCCCCAGTAGGAAGCTTATCCCCAGTAGATTCTGGAAGCTTATCACCTGCAGAGTGCGAATGCTCCCCCAGCTTTATTCAAGGTTATTTCCCCACCAGGATATAACTGGGTTATCCTCAGCCAGTTGCCACGGAAAGATCGTCCTCGGTGAAGTTCTTCCTATCCCCAGCGGAGTTCATCAAATCTTCCAACAGAGCGCAACAATGGTATCCCCAGCGGAGTTATCATCAAACCTTAGCAAAGTACCTCTCTTTCCCCACAGAGTTCACTCCCCGCAGAGTAATCTATCCACCAAGTTTATTCCCCAACTGAGTCATCTTCTCCTACCGGTGTCCTTGCAACCATCACCCCCAGCGGAAACAAAAAGCTCTACTCTTCAACATCAGCCCAGAAGTCAACTTCCCAGCATCCGTCAAGGATTTATTTTCCTAAATACATTCATTAACATCATATCTTCATACATTATAGCATGCACATACGCATCACGAACATACAATCTCATTTATTTTGAGAACATCACGCATCTCATACATCATGACATTTCATACAACTAACATTTTGTCTTTTCAGGACAAAGGTCAGTACAAAGATGATTACTATCAACTGTCGCAACCAAAGATCCGATTCCTGTATCTTGCCAGGGTGTATCTGTTGACGACTATATTCTAGACTCGATTCCTGTATCCGGCCAGGGCACGTCTGAAGAGTTTGAAGATCCGATTCATATATCTTGCCAGGGTGTATCTGTTGACGACTAATTCCAGACTCGATTCCTGTATCTTTCCAGGGCACGTCTGAAGAGTTTGAAGATCTGATTCCTGTATCTTGCCAGGGTATATCTATTGACGAATAATTCCAGACTCGATTCCTGTATCCTTCCAGGGCACGTCTGAAGAGTTTGAAGATCCGATTCCTGTATCTTGCCAGGGTGTATCTGTTGACGACTAATTCCATACTCGATTCCTGTATCCTGCCAGGGCACGTCTGAAGAGTTCGAAGATCCGATTCCTGTATCTTGCCAGGGTGTATCTGTTGACGACTAATTCCAGACTCGATTCCTATATCCTGCCAGGGCACGTCTGAAGAGTTTGAAGATCTGATTCCTGTATCTTGCCAGGGTGTATCTGTTGACGACTAATTCCAGACTCGATTCTTGTATCCTGCCAGGGCACGTCTGAAGATTTCGAAGATCCGATTCCTGTATCTTGCCAGGGTGTATCTATTGACGACTATATTCCAGACTCGATTCCTGTATCTTGCCAGGGCACGTCTGAAGAGTTTGAAGATCCGATTCCTGTATCTTGCCAGGGTGTATCTGTTGACGACTATTTTCCAGACTCGATTCCTGTATCCTGCCAGGGCACGTCTGAAGAGTTTGAAGATCCGATTCCTGTATCTTGCCAGGGTGTATCTGTTGACGACTAGTTCCAGACTCGATTCCTGTATCCTGCCAGGGCACGTCTGAAGAGTTTCTGGATTCGATTCATGTATCTAGTCAGGGCACATCTATGAGTAACTGATTGAAGATTCGATACCTGTATCCAGCCAGGGCACATCTACATAAAGATTTTGAAGATCAACATCGGTAACAGGCCAGGTAATTATTTTTTCTTTCTCAGGTACGCAAGTTCTCGCTAAGGAATCTCTTACGCGATCGACACCTAGATGGCATCTATAAGCCCATCCCCCTATCCATCATCTCTCCAAATGGCATCTATAAGCCCATTCCCACCATCACGCTGCTGATACTCTACTATGTGAGTGCAAATTTCTAGGCACTCTAGTGTTCAATCATCTTCCACCTTCAGATTACGAAAGGCACGCCAGCCAATCTACATCCTCAGGTTTAAGAAGATTGAACAGGGGCAACTGTTGTACCCCAAAATTTGCCCTCCCATATTCTTCAAGATTTGCCAAGATCAAGCTACAAAATCCCTCAAGGGTTGCACAGTCCAATTGCCTCCTAACACAGTCAAAATTAGGGTTTTGGTTCTGGCAAAGAAATTGAGGTTTTCAAGGGTCCAATCAAGTCCCAAATGCCTATATACATTGTCAAGCATCCATATGTCAAGTTTCAAGACTCACAGCATCAAATTGCACAGTCAAAAACCCTAATTGCTCCACAGTCAACTGCAGGGGCAAAATGGTCATTTGACAGTCAAAAGTCAAAAATTTTGGTCAACATATTATTTTGAAGCCACAATCATCATTTGATCAATTCTTGATCATGATTCCACAAGCATGGCTCAAAAAGCCTCAAGATGGAAAAGTTTCCATTTTTGGACAGTTGAAAAGTCAACTGCAAATTGACCAGGGCATAACTTCCTCATGGTTTATCAGAAAAATCCCATCTAAAGCTCATTTTGAAGGGGATGACATTTCCTACAACTCATCTTCACACTACAAGTCCAAGAAATGCTCTCACATAGAGTTATCAATTTCAACGTTATAGGTCATTTTCAAAAGTCACCAAAAAGGCACTTTAAGTCAAAGACCATAACTTGATATTGGTAAATCAAAATGACATGGGACCAAAGGCATTGGTTAGAGGACTTCAAGACCTTTCCAAAATGTCCAAGAACATGATCATAGACTCAAATTAGAGCAAGATATGCATTGGAGAAGTTGGGAAATTTTTGGGAATTTTCAAAAGTCAACTTTGCCTAAAACACTTCAAATTTGCTAATGGGCCTCAAATTCTTCCTTGAATCATTACCCAAAGCCTATGCACGACCCATTGAGCTTAAAAGGATTTATTTTCTTATTTTTAATTAATTAATTGAATTTTTATTCTTATTAATTCATTTAATTAGTTTTAATTGTAGAAAAATATCAAATAATGTTTTTCAAATCTTTTTGTGCTGCAAATATACTCCAAATATGCTAAAGATTTCGTGCATCAATCAACAAGACAAAATCTTCCATAATTGGCAAAGTTTCATTGAAAAAAAAGATTGAAATTTCATGATTGAAAATCAAATATTCAAATCATAAATTCATGGACTTTTGGGCTCTTTCTTGACCTAATTTGCTTCACATACAAAGGCTGAGTGAAACCCTATTCATGGAGACACGAAAAAGCTGCTGAAAGCTCATACTCACTTTGCAAAATTTTCATAAAAACTCAAAAACTATTTTCTGATTTACAGTCCAATTCAGAGCATATTGTTGATTCCAAACCCTTGCTGAGAGTTCCCTGAACGTGTTGCAACCACTTTCCAGTCCTCATACTCAAAGAAACGGTAAAATATGGTTATGGTTTGAACGAATATGTTGATAATCGAAACATGATTTCTATGCATCATTCATATGTTTTATTCATTGATTTACACTACTGACACCTTCCTGAAGCGTTTGGTATAGTTTAATTGTTCTAAAACTGCTTGTATCAAAATCCACCATTGAAGGACATTAGGGTTTCAGAGTTTCAATATTAGGGGTTTCCATATACTGTAAAATTGGATCACCAAACCTACATGGATGAACTCGTTGCAGCAAGCCTGATTCATTGAGATACTCGCGCCCTTTTTATATTTCCTCCTCTGCTAATCGCTATTTTCACAGTTTCAGTTTAGTGGGGGTTTAAAACCCCCGCTACTTGTTTCATATAATTGCAGGCAAACGAAGACGAAGCACGCGTGGCATATTGTAACTGGAGCATTTGAATCTCAGCGCGTTTTTTTTGTTTTATATCATTAACTTTTGTTTTTTATTATAATATTTGTTTTCCATTATATATACAAAGGCGTTTGGCAGCTCAATTGGCAAGGGACACGCTTGGTAAGTGCTGGGACCTGGGTTCGATTCCCAGGTCCCCCCACATATTTCATAATTTTTATCCTAACGTGTTTCCATGCAGCGTTCACCAAAAGGCCTACCATACGTACTCATGCTTAAGGCTGCCACGCGTTTATGATGATCAATCTGAAGGCCACAAAATGAAGTCCAGGGTATGGCTCAGTCAACCAGCAAACACGTGATACCAAAAGGTCAAACAGGCTTTGCCTAATGGGCCAAGATTCTTCCAGTCACACCTCCACATGGGCCAGACACCCCCCTCTGTTTGTATATTTAAATTAATTTTCTTTTCTTTTTAATTCTTTTATTTGCTTTAGTTATTTTTATTTAAATCACCTAAAATAATTTTCTTTTCATAATAAAAACAGAAAAAATCAAAAATACAAATATGTTTAATTATATTTAATTTCACCATTAAAATATTTTTGTAAATAAACTCTAACAATTAATCTAGTTTAAATTAGGTTTTAATTCAATATTATCTTAATAAATAAAATACATAGAATTAGGTTTTGACATTTTATCTTTTTCTTAATTAATTTTTCCCCATTATTTATTATTATTATTAATTATTATTTTTGTAAATAAACATGTAAATTAATTAATTAGCGTAAATTAGGTTAACTTTAATATTTTCTTTAATAACTAAAAATAATCTAGAATTAGGGTTTCCTTCTAATTTTAATTTTCTTTATTTTCATAAATACAAAAAACATAAAAAACACTTTTCTTTAATTAAATAATAATTAGACTTTAATTTAATTTAATTTCTCAAAAGGGTCAAAACCCTCGGACGTTCGATTTTAATTCTTTTCGCGCATTATTTTTCTTATCAATTATTATGTAACTGCTTTCCGGATGTAATAGTAATTAGGTTTACCGTATTTATTTACTTTCCGCATCTTTATCAAAAACGGGTCTTTGTATTTTGGCGATGTATAGACCCGCGCCTTGTAATAGCGTAGCTTTTATGTTTCCGTCTTTTAATTTTCCGCACTTTTAAATTCTAACTTTGTATGAAAGAATGTATGCTAATTAAAAACAAGTGTAGCTCACAATGCCATAATCAAAGATAACTGTTAAACTGAAAACAACACACAAATACACACACCACTCCTAGGGTACGCCTCACTCGTTGCCTTCGAAATGTGGTCGTCAAGTATAGGATGTCTTAGCGGTCCTTATGTCCATGATCCAGTTGCCTCGAAACAGTTGCCTCGAAATAGTTGCCTCGAAACAGTTGCCTCGAAATAGTTGCCTCGAAACGATTGCCTCGGATTAAAAAAGGATCAAGGACATAAGGGTAGCTTCTAAGGTGTCCTACTGTTGCTTCGGTGACCACACTGTCTCTACACTCGAATTGACCCGAACACCTCCAACGGTGGTGCTACCTTCCTCTCAATGGTGGGATGGCACTACCTTAAGGACTTTTACACAGCCTAATTCCTTAGGGTAGGTAGATGACTCATGGATACTTGCTCTATTAAAAAACAAATCAAAAACCTTTTCACACCGACACTTTCAAAAAGCTTTCAAAACAATTTTTCAAACACTCTTGAGGACAGATACAAGAGTTATTCGGAAATCTTTCAATGAAACTTTTTTTCAAACCCACTCACATCTTGAAAAGCAAACACTTTGAAAACATAAAGAGCAAGTATCAAAGAGCCCATGGATAACCATGGATAGAAAGGGTGCTAACACCTTCCCTTTCTATAAATCTACCTCCCGAACCGAGAAACATTCTCAAAGAAGGAATTTTGCTATGCTTTTGTCCTTTCCATGTTGGAGAACATAAAAGACGGTGGCGACTCTTGCTTCCGCGACATTTCGCGAACCAGCGTTAAACAGTCAGTTCTAAATCCACCGATCACAACCCCAATTTCAAAGCTCTAGAAACCCTAATAATCGCTAATGGTGGATTTCTATTCAGGGCACTACAGCCAAATTGGACTATGCCAATAGCTTCAGAACATCCCTATTAACATAAATCAATTCAAAAGAATAGTTAAAAACACATGAGTGATGATATGTAATTCTGAAAAATAATTCAAACCGTGTGAGTTATGTGCTTTGATTCTGATCGTGTTAGGGCTCGTTTGTGCTTGCAAAAGAATCCTGGCAATGTAAGGGGCGTGTTTGGATCAGAAAGGAAGCTTGAATTGGGCTGCAAGGTGGTTTTCAGTTTGTCACTTTTCCTTGGAATTTTTGAAACTGCTTATGCTGTATGGAGTGTTTCTAGGTCGTGAATTCTATATGGAAGGCTTGCACATGTGTTTTGTAATGAGTATCAATCCATATAATGAGCCTTGAAGCCTTGCAATTATGTTTTGGATTTTGCCATGAACACCATTTAAACAACTTGCCATTTTTGCTTCAATTTTGAATTTCATGCTTGGAATAGGTCTTGCACGAATTTGGAAGGTGAATGATGGTGTATCAAAGCTATTCAAACCACAAAATATCCCTCCATTAATTTCTTTGATTTTTATTTGAATTTTAAAGATTTAAAATGCATTAAATCAAATAAAATTAAATAAAAATGGAAAAATTAATTTTTAATCTTGGAATAAATTGTGGGACACGTGGGAGGCATGGCCAAGCTGAAACAAGTGGAAAAAGTGGGCCCTTTTTGTCAAAAATGAAGTTTCAAGGATAATTGACTTTGGCCATTTCACAAAAATTTCCCAACTTCTCCAATGCATATCTTGCTCAATTTTGAAGCTATGAACATGTTCTTGGACATTTTGGAAAGGTCTTGAAGTCCTCTAACCAATTTCTTTGGTCCCTTGTCATTTTGATTTACCAATCTCAAGTTATGGTCTTTGACTTAAAGTACCTTTTTGTTGACTTTTGAAAATGACCTATAATGTTGAAATTGATAAATTTTTGTGAGAGCATTTCTTGGATTTGGAATGTGAAGATGAGTTGTAGGAAATTTCTTCCCCTTCAAGATGAGCATTGGATGGAATTTTTCTGATGAACCATGAAAAAGTTATGCCTTGGTCAAGTTACAGTTGACTTTTCAGCTGTCCAAAAATAGAAACTTTTGACACCTTGATGATTTTTGAGCCATTCTTGTGAAATCATGGTCAAGATTTGACCAAATGATGATTGTGGATTCAAAATAAGATGTTGACCAAAATTTTTGACTTTTGACTGCCAAATGACCATTTTGCCCCTACAGTTGACTGTGAAGCAATTAGGGTTTTTGACTATGCAACTTGACCTTGTGAGCCTTGAAACTTGACATGTAGGTGCTTGACAATGTATATGAGCATATGGGACTTGATTGAGCCCTTGAAAACCTCAACTTCCTTGCAAGAACCAAAACCCTAATTTGCATGGCTTAGGAGGATGGTTGACTGTGTAGCCCTTGAATAGACCTTGAACCATTTGAGGTGATGCTTGTCAAAACTTTGAAGAATATGGGAGGGCAAATTTTGGGGTGCAACACATATCATAACGAAGTTGTACATATCATTACTTTTCATTTATATTACTTGTGCTGAGAGAATTTGAAGATTGAAAACTCTGAAAAAGTTAGGTCACGAATTAGGGATTAAAAAATTCTCCTTGATCTTTAAGAGTTAGGTTACATAATTTATATGGTTGGAATCGTGAGCTCAAATGCATCATGTTTCATGTTATGAATTTTTGTTTTTATGCAAGCATAAGCAAGATGCAATTTGAACTGGAAAACGCACGCAGGAAGCTGACCAAGGACAGGGATGAAGCGCTTCTGGGCTTTTTGTGCTTTGGGCCTTTTTGTTTTTGCCGTTTACACCCCCGGACTAACTTTTTATATTTTTGTATTTTCTTTATATTTTCATATTTAATACTTTTGTTTATTTTTTCTAAATGATAAAAAATACCAAAAAATGATTTATTTATTTTTACACTTTTTATTTTATTTTTTTTATTATTTTCTCACATGAAAAATAGTTTATTTTGATAAATAGAACTTATTTTCTTAAATAACTTGTAAATATAATAAAAAAATACTTAATATTTTTTATAATATTATTTATACTCATAAATACTTATTTTCTATACATATTTAATTTTTAATATTTAAACATAAAATTATTTATTTTTCTATACAAAAATATACAAGTTAGTAAATATAGAATATTATTTTATTTTAATTAAAAAAATTAGGGTTTCATCCCTTCCAAAAATAATATTATTTTGTTCCTTTTTTTTAGGGTTTAAATTAAATCATTTTCTCATAGAAAAAAAGAAACACAAAACATTTTTTTAATGTAAACATTGCATTGGATTTTAAATACTTGTCTTATATTTATTTAATTCACGCAATGTTCGATTTGGTTGTAATAATATATATATAGGTTTATATTTGTGCAAAATCCCCATTCAAACTTGTATCCCCCCTCCCATAATAATTGTTGTAATAGCTTAGTTTATTTTACGCAATTTATCATTTTATATACTAGGATTAGTAATTAGGGTTTGCATGACAAGAACAAAAACAAAGCAAAATAGAAAACCCTAAATACAAGACAAAAGCATGAAAATGACACACCTTTGCACACAAGCACCCTTAGGGTTTCTCCCACTTGGTTGCCTAAAATAAAATGGCCATGTTACGCATGCGAAGTATCTTGGCAAAATAAAACAAATATAAGATCATAGTCCCTCGATGACGCTATTCAAAGGTTGCCTAAAAAAAATGATCTTGGTCCCTCAAAAATGCTAAGATACTTGGCAACATTGCTATCATGGTCATACGATGACCCGCGCCCGTCCCGTTTACATCCAAAGATAGGGTTGTCTACCAAACAAATGGTAAGTCAATAATGTCAAAGGAATAAAAATGCACAAGAAATACATTTGAGTAGGTAGATAGCTTATAAGTTACTTGCTCCATTTCAAACAACAATCCTTGCTATTTTCAAAAACAAACACACACACATTTCAAAAACATCTTACAAAAACATTGAAAACATTTTTCAAAAAGACAAACATCTTTGTATACACTCTTACGAACGAGAATCATTACAAAGGTTGCCTAAACGAATGGCCTCTTTTACAAAATACTTTCCAAACCACACCAAACACCATTTCAAACAAAACAAAGCAAAGCAAGTGATCTAAGAAAGTAACTAAGAGCCCATGGAAAACCATGGATGAAAAGGGTGCTAATACCTTCCCTTTTCATAATCTACCCCCCTAACTCAAGAAAACGTCTCAAAGGTCTTTCTTGTGCTTTTTTACCTTTCCTTTTGGATAAAATAAAAGTCGGTGGCAACTCTTACTAACCGCGACATTTGCGACAAAACGCAAAACCTCAAGTCAGTTCTCCCACCGTATCACAGAACTGACGATTCTGCTGGGGATTATTCTAAAAGTGGGGTTACCTTAGGGTTTAGATCAAATTTATTTGCTTACCTTGTTTGACTTGTTTGCTTTACATTTTGGTTCTATTGTTTGGGTTTGAATCCTCCACCTGGATTTGGGAAATATTATAGGTAAATAGCAATACGTTGTGGAAACTGTACGGGGTATACCGACACGGTCTAAGCAATAGCTATGTTAGTGTGACATATTTGTGGATACCGGTAGCCTTTGAGTCAATCAAAGAGAATACGGGGCCGCTGAGTGATGTCATGAAGCACTAATGAACTTCTAGAACCCTTTACTTGACCAACTTGGCCTTTTAGGATGTAGTGAGATGACCGGCTTTGGTGCAGTCTGAAGTTGGTAGATACTCGATACTACACTCATTGAGGGTTGGTTTCTTGGAATATTTCGGTCGCCAGTAAAGAGGGTTAAACTGAAACAATGAACAAGGAAAAAATCCAATGATATTGAGCTCCTTAGAACCCGGTTACTATTACTAGGACAGTTTAAGCCAACTAAACTTCAAGAGAGTACTTACCTATGAAACCCCATGCAAGCCTAAACTAGGAACTTGTTTGATTTGTTTGTACATATATACTTGTGCATAACATCATGGACATCATGAAGCATCATATGCATCCACTAACCATTTCAAGGATTTTGGGAAATTCATCTTTGTTCTTGTTTTGTAGGATATGGAGTCACTTCACAGGAAAACTATCCAAGTCAACCTTGTAAGAGTTCCTCCACAACTCAAGGAGCTAGCTTCAAGGATTCCTGAGAACTCTCCATTCACCGAGAGACATGGTCGTCTACTCAACTTGGTCACCTCCAACACAGAGGAAGACATGATGAAGGTTCTTTTCCAGTTCTTTGACCCTTTGCATCACTGTTTCACATTTCCTGACTACCAGCTTGTGCCCACTTTGGAAGAATTCTCTCAACTCTTGAGGATTCCAATTATCAATCAACTACCTTTCAACGGTACAGAAAGAGATCCAAAGCCAGAAGAGATTGCTCAAGCCCTGCACTTGCACTCATCTGATGCCACAACCCATTGGGAAACTAGAAGTGGTGTCAAAGGCTTCTTGGCAAAGTTCTTGTTTGAGAAGGCCCAAATTTTTTGGAACTCCTTGGACTTGCAAGCTTTTGAGGAGATTTTGGCCCTTCTTATCTATGGAATGGTCTTGTTTCCCAACCCTGACCAACTCATAGATGTGAGTGCTGTCAAAATCTTCATGTCATGCAATCCGGTGCTTACATTGCTTGGAGATATCTTACACTCTTTTCACACTCGTACAATGAGGAAAAGAGTTGTTCTCATGTGTTGCACTCCTCTCCTGGCAAGATGGTTTATTTCTTATCTTCCCCAATCAGTCTTGAAGAATGAGCAAGGTATGAGGTGGTCACAAAGGTTGATGACACTTAAATATTCAGATATTCATTGGTGTTCTCGATCCAAAGAGAATGTTATCATTGTCGACCATTGTGGGGAATTCCCTAATGTCCCTCTACTTGGCATTAGGGGAGGCATCACCTACAACCCGTGCTTGGCTCTAAGACAGTTTGGTTATGCCCGAAGAGATGGCCCACATGATATGCTGATTCAAGGCTTAGTTTTCGACTACGACAACGACGATCAAGGTCTTCGCCAGAGATTCATCTGAGCATGGAGGATGCTAAACAAGGTGGATAGCAAGACTTTGGGACACAAGAATTGCATCCCTCTTGAGCCTTACCTCAAGTGGGTACGAACCTGCGCTCAAAGTCTTATGATGCCTTATCCTTCCATTCTCCCAGTGATTGTTGAGCCTGTTAAGGAGGGAGAGGTTCCATACACCATCCTACATCCTGACATGCCTACATCACTCGAAGACCTACAAAGGAGTTGGATAAAACTCAAAGGAGAACACGATACTTTCAAAGCCCAATTCTACGCAAGCGAGAAGAAGGTTTTGGAACTCACTCGGTTACTTCATGAAGAGAAATGTCTACATTGCACCAAAGAGGATGCGCAATGTCTTTTTATCTTAGAATTTTGTATTATTTTGCCCTAGGGGCATTAATGTACTCAAATTCTATTTTATTAATATAACGTGTGTTCCTTTTTGTTTGAAACAAATTTGAATTTTTAAATCCTTGAAAGAATTGCATGAATACATATCATTCATCATAAGCATAAACAGGTCTTTGCAACAAGTTTCCTCATCCCTCTACTGTTTATTTCAGAAGATGGATCTCGAACAGACGGTTAAAGACCTTCAAGCTCAAAATACACAATTTCAACAGTTACTCTTGACCTTAGCCAAGGGGCAGGAGGAGCTAAAGACTCTGCTAGAGAAAGAGAAAGAGAAAAAGAAGAAGAAGCCAGCTGGTGTGGTTATCATGGGCAGAAGGTTTCAGGGACAAGCCAGAAGGACCTTAGAATTTCCAACAACATCTGATGAAGGGGAAAGAAAAGGAAAAGAGACGGCAGTACCATCCGATTCTGAAGAAGAAGAGGAAGAAGAGGACTACTCTGAACAACAATACCCTCTGGCTGATGACAAGTACAAACACCTGGAAGAGCGTCTAACTGCTATGGAAATACAGAGAGTATCGGGGCTAGATTTTGAGGAATTGGGGCTGGTGTCAGAAATTGTAATCCCGCCAAAGTTTAAAGTGCCTTTATTTGCCAAGTATGATGGGGTGTCTTGTCCGAAAATGCACCTCCAGTCATATGTCAGGAAGATTCAACCGCACTCTGCTGACAAAGATTTGTGGGTCCACTTTTTCCAAGACAGTTTATCAGGAACGCAACTTGATTGGTTCTACCAGTTGGAAAGGGTTGATGTCCACAATTGGGAAGACCTGGCAGAAGCTTTCTATAAACAGTATCAGTACAACACTGATTTGGCGCCTACCCGTACTCAACTATAGAGTATGGCTATGGTTTCAAATGAGGGCTTCAAAGACTACGCCCAAAAGTGGAGGGATTTAGCCGGAAGGGTGAAACCCCCTTTGTCTGAAAGAGAGTTAGTGGACATGTTCTTGGGAACTCTATCAGGCCCTTTCTTTAATCATCTGATTGGGAGCTCCTCTGCATGGTTTACTGATTTGATTTTAACCGACGAAAGGGTGGAAGCCGGTATAAGAAGTGGGAAAATTCAGAAAGACGCATCTGCCTCTACAGCTGTGAAAAAGCCCTTCACTGGGAAGAAGGAAGTCTCTGCTGTTTATTCACACAAAAATCAAGGAAGAACTGAGCGCCGACCAACGGTGGGGGCCGTTATGATTCCAAAGCCTGCATCAGACCAGCCAAGAAATAACCAGCCAAGAAATAATCAGCCAAGGGTGGAAAGGCCAGTCAGGCAATTCACCAAGATTAACATGACTCCAGCTCAGGTCATACCACATCTTCTGAAACTGAATCTGGAAAATTTAAAAGAGGCCCCAAAGAATCCTAATACTGCGTCTCCTCACTACCATCTGAATGCCAGATACGCATACCATTCTGAAAGTCCAGGGCACGACACCAACAACTGTTGGGCTCTGAAGAACAAAATTCAAGACCTGATAGACGCGAAGGAAGTTGAGTTTGAAGCGCCTGAGAAACCGAATTTTATCTCCGCTCCGATGCCTAGGCATGGTCACAATGCCAATGCCATGGAGGAAGATTTATTTGTTGCCATCGTGGATGAATTGTTGACTCCGCTTCCGACCATTAAGTTGAATTTGTTGAAAGCTGGTATATTCCCAGGTTGTGACAAAGACTACCATGTTTGCCGATCCTCGTCATTTGACTACCCTCTGTTGAAAAAAGGTATCCAACAATTGATTGATAACCAAGAAATTTTGTTTGAGAAAGCTCCTGTTTCACCCGTTCCAGTTAAAGAAGTTTCTATAATAACCATCTACGCCAATCCTTCCAGGGTCCCTAAAAGACCCGTTAGGATTACATCTGCTCCAATGACTACTCCACTTAAGATTACAATGCCCGGGCTGGTCCCGTACCAGTCAGATAAAACAGTACCATGGAATTATGGTGGAGAAATCTACTACCATGGTATCAGACAAGATGAACTGAATGCTGAAGAAGAAAGCTCTGAAGAGGACAATTCCGACATCAGTAACATTGCCAGAACAAGCAAGATTACCCGTAGTGGTAGAGTCTTCTCTCCAGAGATTTCCCCTCCAAAGGCAGTCTTTGGACCCGTGGCTGTTCCGAAGATTACCTCTGCATCAATGATTGTACCTGCAAGCGTACCTACCGAAAAAGACAATACAATCCTTATCCCTACTTCCACTGTTGAGAATAAAGGAAAAAACGTTCAAGAAGAGTCTGTCCGAACGAAGGCTCAATCTATCCCTGAAATATCCAAGAAGGAAATGGAAGAAATCCTGAGGATAATAAAGAAAAGTTATTATGATGTGGTTGAACAGTTGGGGAAAACCCCTTCCAAAATATCTATGTTAGCATTGCTGTTGTGCTCTGAGGCACATGCAAAAGCTCTAGTAAAATTTCTGAAGACAACTCATGTGCCGCAAGAGACGTCGGCTGACCAATTCCAAGAGTGTGTGGCCAGTTTGGCAGCTGATAATGGCCTGGGTTTCTCTGATGCTGACTTGACACCTAAAGTGAGAAAACACAATGAGGCATTACATGTCTCAGTGAAGTGTAGAGGGACGACCCTAGCCCATGTCTTGGTAGACACTGGTTCATCTTTGAACGTCTTACCAAAGAAAGCCCTTGATATATTGGATTGTGAGGGGCTGACATTAAAACCCAGCAACATAGTTGTGAGAGCATTTGACTGCTCTAAGAGGATGGTCCATGGGGAGGTAGACATCCCAATAAAGGTGGGAACTCAAACCTTCAATTCAACCTTCTATGTGATGGACATCCGTCCTTCTTATTCCTGTCTGTTAGGATGCCCCTGGATTCACAATGTCGGTGTTGTCACCTCCACTTTGCATCAGATTCTGAAGTACCCTATCCAAGGGAAGATCATAACTGTCCATGGGGAAGAGGAATACATGATTAGTCATCTTAATTCTTTCCGATATGTGGAATTGGATGGCGAGTTCATTGAAACCCCTTTCCAACATTTTGAAGAAGTCTCTCAGGAAATAACGGCGACCAAGGCAATATCCTCGATTCCTAAGATCACAAGACCTCCACTTCGGGTGTCGTCTCTAAAGGATGCAAAGGCAGTAGTGGAAGAGGGTAGATGCACCATCTGGGGGCAGCTTCCAGACATTCCGTACAAATCAGACAAGTTTGGCTTGGGGTTTACTTCAACTGCTCAGAAGGTTGTGCGCCGCGCTCGTGCCGGAGGGCCACCTGTAAAGATTAGCAACCAAAGGGTCAATGCAGTAGAGGATAGTGAAGAAGATGGCAACTTAGAAGATTGGATATTTCCTACTGTCAGCAGAGGACTTTGCAACTGGGAAGCCAAAGACTTTGTCCCGATAACTTTCATATCTCAGTAATTTATCTTTTACATTTCTGTTGGACTTGTAATATTCACAAACAATTCGTACATTTTCAACCTTGTGTCTTACCCGAGGCACAATGGTCCATTTGTAAGGGTTTTATTTCATTTTCATATGACATTCAATGAATCATGGACACTTTTTCATATATAAACCTTTTTTGCTCATTGTCTTTCTTTTACATTTTATTGTTTTAAGATGGCTATACCCTTACACACACCAATGTAGGTACCCTTCCATTCCGGATCCCATGGGTAACGATACTGCTATAGCCTTCAGTGACTCTGAATATCTGATCTACCAAGCCAAATAGGAAGGTGAGGAAGATTGTGAGGTGCCAGGGGAATTGGCTAGATTACTACAACAAGAGGAAAGAGTTATTCAACCTCATGAGGAGCTGTTGGATACAATCAATCTGGGTACCGAGTAAGATAAAAAGGAAATCAGAGTGGGTGCTAATCTAGAGTCGAGTGTCAAAGAGCGTCTAATTCAGCTGCTGCATGATTATGTTGAGATATTTGTCTGGTCATACAAAGACATACCGGGACTCGATACAGACATTATGGTACACCGTCTATCCACAAGAGAAGATTGTCCACCAGTGAAGCAAAAAGTCTGTCGCATGAGACCTGACATGTCAGAGAAGATCAAAGCGGAAGTCATGAAACAGTTTAATGCTGGATTTTTGGTTGTTACTTCCTATCCTCAATGGGTTGCTAACATTGTTCCCGTGCCTAAAAAGGACGGCAAGGTAAGAATGTGCGTGGACTATAGAGATTTAAATAGGGTCAGCCCTAAAGATGATTTTCCACTTCCACACATCGACATCCTGGTTGACAATACAGCCCAGCACAAAGTATTTTCTTTCATGGACGGATTCTAAGGCTATAACCAGATCAAAATGGCACCTGAGAACATGGAGAAAACTACATTTGTCACACAGTGGGGTACGTTCTACTACAAAGTGATGCGATTCGGACTGAAGAATGCCGGGGCAACCTATCAACGTGCCATGGTAGCTTTGTTTCATGATATGATACATCATGAGATAGAGGTCTAGGTAGATGACATGATAGCCCGATCACAAACTGAAGAAGAACACCTTGATCACTTGCAAAAGCTGTTTGTCAGGTTGAAGGAGTACAAACTAAGGTTGAACCCGAACAAGTGCACATTTGGAGTCTGGTCCGGTAAACTCTTAGGATTCATTGTCAGCAACAAAGGCATCGAGGTTGATCCTGCCAAAGTCAAAGAGATACAAGAAATGCATGCTCCTCATACTGAGAAGGAAGTCAGAGGATTCTTGGGATGCCTGAACTATATTGCCAGATTCATTTCTCACCTAACATCTACTTGCGAACCAATCTTCAAACTGTTGAAGAAACATCAAGTAGTCAGATGGAATGATGAGTGCCAAATTGCTTTTGACAAAATCAAAGAGTATTTACAAGAGCCTCCTGTCTTGATGCCACCAGTCGAGGGAAGACCACTGATCATGTATCTGACCGTTTTAGAGAATTCAATGGGGTGCGTATTGGGGCAGCATGACGAGTCTGGCCGAAAAGAGCACGCTATTTATTACCTGAGAAAAAAGTTTATCGACTGTGAAACCAGATATTCACTGCTCGAGAAAAATTGCTGCGCTCTGGTATGGGCTACTCTCCGGCTAAGACAGTATATGTTGACTCATACCACTTTGCTGATATCTAAGATGGATCCGATAAAATACATCTTTGATAAGCCTGCTTTGTCTAGGAGGATAGCTAGATGGCAGATGATCCTAACAGAATATGGCATACAGTACATGACCCAAAAAGCTATAAAGAGCAGTGTGCTAGCTGATCATCTTGCTCATCAAGCTGTAGAGGATTATTAGTCCATGAAGTTTGAATTCCCTGACGAAGACATCATGACATTAGACAATTGTGAGAGAATAAGACCATATGACGGACCTGGATAAGGATCCCGATGGACCCTATTATTTGATGGGGTGTTCAATGCACTTGGTAATGGTATCGACGTTGTACTTATATCTCCGGAAGGATGCCATACTCCTTTTACTGCCAGACTTTGCTTCAACTGTACGAACAATATGGCAGAATACGAAGCATGCATCTTTGGACTCAAGACTTCCATAGACTTGGGAATCAAATCATTAGTTGTGTTTGGAGATTCAGCTTTGGTCATCAGTCAGATCAAAGGAGAGTGGGACACTAAGCATCCTAACCTTATCCCTTACAAAGAACATGTTTTAACATTGTTACCACATTTCGAGCAGATTACCTTCGAGCACTTCCCGCGAGAAGAAAATCAGCTAGCAGATGCTCTAGTCACAATGTCATCCATGTTTAAACTTAATTGGGATAACGAAGCTCCCCAGATCACCATTGAACGAATGGACGAACCAGCACACTATCACGAGATTAATACTGAAGAAGTAGTGGACCAACCTTGGTTTCATGAAGTCAAAAGGTATCTCGAGGCTCAAGAATATCCAGAAGGAGCTTCCATCAATGATAAAAAGTTCCTAAGGAGATTCTCCGCTAAGTTCTTCCTGAGTAATGGCATCCTGTACAAACGTAATCATGATTCTATTCTGCTCCGTTGTGTGGACAAGATTGAAGTTGAAAATATCATGGCTGAATTACATGAAGGTACCTTTGGAACTCACTCTAGTGGGAATACGATGGCGAAGAAAATCCTATAGGCAGGCTATTATTGGTCTACCATGGAAGCAGACTGCTATCAACACTCCCGGACCTGTCATAAGTGTCAAATCTATGCATACAAGGTGCACGTGCCTCTGGTTCCTCTAAATGTCTTAAAAGCTCCTTGGCCCTTCGCTATGTGGGAATCGATATGATTGGGGAGATCAAGCCTATAGCCTCCAATGGACACCGCTTCATTCTAGTGGCCATTGATTATTTCACAAAATGGGTCGAAGCAGCTTCCTTCACATCCGTTACTAAGAACGTTGTTTCCCGCTTCATCAAGCAAAATCTCATTTGCCGATACAGTATCCCAGAAAGGATCATCACTGATAACGGTATGAACCTTAACAATACTATGATCACCGCCTTGTGCGAGCAGTTCAAGATTCAACACCATAATTCACCCCCCTATCGGCCAAAGATGAATGGTGCAGTCGAAGTTGCTAATAAAAACATTAAAAAGATCATACAGAAAATGACAGTCACCTACAAGGACTGGCATGAGATGCTACCGTTTTCTCTCCATGGGTACCGTACCACAGCTCGCACATCAACTGGGGCAACACCTTATTCTTTGGTTTATGGCATGGAGGTTGTTTTACCTATTGAGGTTCAGATCCCCTCTTTAAGAATCATGAAGGATGCAGGTTTGAGTGAAGACGATTGGATTCAAACCCGACTTGATCAGTTGAACTTAATTGATGAAAAGGGACTTACTGCTGTTTTCTATAGTCAGATGTATCAAAAACGGATGATCAAGGCTTTCAACAAGAAAGTCAGACGCCAGGTATATCAAGTTGGAGATCTAGTGATCAAGCGCATCATCTTGCACAAAGTGATCCCAGGAGAAAATGGACTCCTACCTATGAAGGATCATTTGTAATCAAGAACATCTTTTCTGGTGGGGCAATGATCTTAACCACCATGGACGATGATGACCTGCCACACCCTGCGAACGCAGACATAGTCAAAAGATACTACGCATAAGAGACCCGCTAGGTTGACACACCTAGGTAAAACAAGGGCGTCCCGGCGAACCAAAAAGGTTCGGGCAAAAATTAGGGATAAAATAAAAAAAAATCTGTACACCCGGCAAGTTGAAAACCTGAAAGGGAGACTTGGGCAAAAAAGGGTTTCCCGGTGGATCGAAAACCCGAAAGGGCGGTCCAGGAAAAAGTTAGGGAATTAAAGCGTATGACTATGTCTCGTCGGATCACTTTAAGGACAATCTCTTCACAGACAAACCCAGAGCTTCTGATCAATTCAATCATCTTCGGACGAAGCAACAAATGGACAATATATTCGGAGATACGAAGGCTATAGCAGAATGGGAACCCCATGGGATTTTTTTACACATAGCTATCTTTCTTTGTATAAATTTTTCTTATGACACCATCCTCTTACTAGGATGTTTGTCTCTTTTGTACAAAAATACTTATTCAAAGTAAATACAAAGATATCTCTTTAAAGTACAGAAAAACCATTTGTCTTTCTTTCTTTTTACATTTGTGTTATATTTGCAAAAACGTACAATGATTCATTAATGAACATGTGCATTTCAACATAACTACTATTTACAAATAAACAAAATGGAAAAGAACAATTACTGACAGGTTGAAAGGATAGGAAAACGTCTTTAGGCTATTCCATGAGCGACCCCTACAGTACGTCATTAAGATCCCCAGCGGGACTAAAACTTCAAACTATTAATCCATAGTGGAAACCATCTAGTTTCTCCAAACTCCCCAACAAGTTATCTTGAAGCCTGAAAATCAGCCGGATAACGGCTAACTTCTGTTTCTCCCCAACCTAGGATAACTCCCCAGTAGAGTGGCAGACGACCGAAACTCCTGAACTTTTTCCGAACAGGAATAAGCTTTTTCCCCACGGAGTTTTCTTTGTTCCCCAACAGAACAAGGATTCCCTTTGTTTAATTCCCAGCAGAAGTTATCAAAATTCTCTGGATTCCCCAAGCAGATTACTCAAGCAGTATATGGCATTACTCTCAGCAGAATTTTTGTCAAATACTCCAACTTCAAGATATAAAGAATCCACATATCCTCAGCAATCAAGGATATATTTTCCTCAGCAATACAGCAAATCAGCTTACATGCGCATACATTACATCCATATATCATAAACATTGATAAAGTACATATATTGCATCATGCATTTCGTGCAACATAACTTTGTGCTTCAGCTAACACTTTACCCTTTTCAGGATAAGATTCACAGCTACCATTAACAATGTTCAAGGATTCTAAATACAGTACAGATACACTCTAGACACGGAAGTTATTATGTCACTTATTTAGATTTCAAGATCAGATACAGTTCAGATACGCCCCAGACACGGAAGCTATTATGTTACTCATTCAAGATTCTTCTTTCAAAATACAGTACAGATACACTCCAGACACGGAAGTCATTCTGTCACTTATTCAGATTCATCTTTCAGATACAGTTCAGATACGCTCCAGATACGGATGCCATTATGATACTCATTCAGATTCAACCTTTTGATACAGTTCAGATACGCTCCATATACGGATGCCATCCTGATATCCATTCAGTTTCAACCTTTTGATACAATTCAGATACGCTCCAGATACGGATGTCATCCTGATACTCATTCAGATTCAACCTTTTGATACAGTTCAGATACGCTCCAGATACGGATGTCATCCTGATACTCATTCAGATCCATCTTTCAGATACAGTTCAGATACCCTCCAGATACGGATGCCATCCTGATACTCATTCAGATTCAACTTTCAGATACACTTCAGATACAGTTCACATACGGATACCATTCTGATACCCATTCTTTCGACTTACAACTTACAATTCAACAAACATTCTTGGATGGCATCTACAAGCCCATCTCCAACAAGATCCTATCACATATCCAAATTTCATATTTAAGCCCATTCCCTCAACTACACTTCATCGAGTGCAAATTTATGGGCACTCTAGTGTCCAATCATCTTTTACCTTCGAGTCACGAACGGCAAAACTCGCTAATCTAACTCTTCAGGTTCAAGAAGATTGAACAGGGGCATTTGTTATACCCCAAAATTTTCCCTCTCATTTATCAAGACTTTTCTCACAAGACTTCTTGGACTCAAGACAAGATTAGGGTTTGGTCAGCTCAAGACACCCCATCTTGCACTGATAACCTAAAATTAGGGTTTGAGTTTGCACAAGGATTTTTGGACCATCAATGCTTCATGTGACTTTCATACATCATTTTGGACCCCTAAGATTACTCATGTTAAGTTTCAAGCCTTGAACCACATTTTTGATCAGTCAATTGGACAGTTGACCTAAAAATCAACTGTATTGGGAAAAAGTCAACCATGGCCAATTTACAGTCAAACTTCATAATTTTTGATCCACATCAACATTCTAGACTCATATGTACAATTTGATCAAGTTTGGATCACAACTCCTCAAGAAATTTGATCAAATCATCAAAGGGGCAAAATGGTCAAAATTAGGGTTTTGACTGAGAAAGGGCAATTTCTGATTTTTAACCTAGCAAATTACCAATTGAGTTCAAGCATGATTTCAAGGGTTCAATGGCATCATCTTGACCAAATTACATGGTTCAAAAGATCTCAAGTTCATTGGATTGACAGATGAATTTTGCAGTCAACCGATCAAAAGTCAATTGTACACTGAAAAATCAAACTTTGACTTTTTGGTCAAAATCAAGTGCCAAGGGTCATAATTCATCAAGATATGTAAAAATATGGAACTTGTACACCAAGAAACTCAAATTTAAAAATTAGGGTTTTAATTTGAAAATTTTCATAACTTAGAATTTTTCTAAGTATAAAAATTTTCTTATTTTTTCCCAACATTTCACCACTTTTTCACCATGATGCGTTTTGATTCAAGAAAAGTTCCCAACATGAAAGTTGTAGTCCTCCATGAAATATACAACTTTTCTTCACAAACTTTTCCCAAAAGATGCTTGGATCTCAAGTTATGAATTTGTGAATATAGGTCCATGAACTAAATAACTTAGTGAAATTTTGTCCTAATTTAGGTAGGTTTTGGACCCAACTTCATGGACATTTTTCACCTAGTTCCAAGAGGTATCTTAAATTGAATTTCAAAGATGGATTATAGAGCACATTGCAAGCTTTCCAAAATATCCAAGAACTCTCCAAGATCATTTTTGAGTAGGGAGAATCGAAGAAGGGAAGTTGGCATTTTCTCACTTTTGATCAAGCCATTTTCACATAGCATCAAGTTGCAAATAAAATCTATGCTGGTTGTATCTTGCTTTATAGGTCCTAAGCTTGCTATACACTCCATAATTAAATTCAAACTCAGTTGACAAAGGCTTTATCTTTGTTTTTGAAGCTTTACACAAGGTGCATTTCCATTTTGGGCAAAAAGGTTACAATGTCATTTTCATAAAGATGAACTTATGCAACTTTGTCAATCTTGAGCATTGAACATGTCCCCTTGTTGCATATAATTTACACAGCTCTCAAGCAAATGGTACAAGCTCATTTTCATCCCTAAAGCAAGAAAGTACAAGCATGTGGGATTAGTCACTTCACTTTACTTCAAATGCAAGAAAAGTTGCAAAAAGGTCCAAAGCTTGCACAGCTAGTAAGGGCTAACTTTGGATATTTTCTATACAAATATACAAACTTGTTACAAGGCATGACACGATTGGCTTGGACTTGAAACTCTCTCAAACTCAAAAACACCAAATTTCTGCCTAAATACAGAGTTTCTGCAAAAGCACAGCCAACTCTCATTTGGCTCATGCGTTTTGTGTTTAATCACTTCAAACATCTCATACACTTGCTACCTAGCCAATCCAAGCCATCACCCTGGTTTTGTAACCCCTATTTCAGCATTTGCCATTTTCACTTTGGAAGCTTGCAGTTGGACTTGGTCAGAGAGCTCCAGCCATCCTCAAAGCAAGATAAGCATTGGAATAGCTTCAGTGAAGTTCAAGGAAGCTTAAACAATCACCAGGCCTCCATTAAAGTCCCTACATTGTCCTACTCGAATCCAGCTGAAGAAGGTATTTTCTTAAACTCTATCTCTCTGAATAGGCAACCTCAAGCCACGATTTATGAAGGAAAATGTAGTCCATATCATAATGAAGTTGTACATATCATTACTTTTCATTTATATTACTTGTGCTGAGAGAATTTGAAGATTGAAAACTCTGAAAAAGTTAGGTCACGAATTAGGGATTCAAAAATTCTCCTTGATCTTTAAGAGTTAGGTTACATAATTTATATGGTTGGAATCGTGAGCTCAAATGCCACATGTTTCATGTTATGAGTTTTTGTTTTTATGCAAGCATAAGCAAGATGCAGTTTGAACTGGAAAACGCGCACAGGAAGCTGACCAAGGACAGGGATGAAGCGCTTCTGGTCTTTTTGTGCTTTGGGCCTTTTTGTTTTTTCCATTTACACCCCCTGACTTACTATTACACCCACTGACTAGCTTTTTATATTTTTGTATTTTCTTTATATTTTCATATTTAATACTTTTGTTTATTTTTTCTAAATGATAAAAAATACCAAAAAATGATTTATTTATTTTTACACTTTTTATTTTATTTTTTTTATTATTTTCTCACATGAAAAATAGTTTATTTTGATAAATAAAACTTATTTTCTTAAATAACTTGTAAATATAATAAAAAAAATACTTAATATTTTTTATAATATTATTTATACTCATAAATACTTATTTTCTATACATATTTAATTTTTAATATTTAAATATAATATTATTTATTTTTCTATACAAAAATATACAAGTTAGTAAATATAGAATATTATTTTCTTTTAATTAAAAAAATTAGGGTTTCATCCCTTCCAAAAATAATATTATTTTGTTCCTTTTTTTTAGGGTTTAAATTAAATCATTTTCTCATACAAAAAACCAAACACAAAACATTTTTTTAATGTAAACATTGCATTGCATTTTAAATACTTGCCTTATATTTATATAATTCACGGAATGTTCGATTTGGTTGTAATAATATATTTAGGTTTATATTTGTGCAAAATCCTCATTCAAACTTGTATCCCCCCTCCCATAATAATTGTTGTAATAGCTTAGTTTATTTTACGCAATTTATCGCTTTATATACTAGGATTAGTAATTAGGGTTTGCATGACAAGAACAAAAACAAAGCAAAATAGAAAACCCTAAATACAAGACAAAAGCATGAAAATGACACACCTTTGCACACAAGCACCCTTAGGGTTTCTCCCACTTGGTTGCCTAAAATAAAATGGCCATGTTACGCATGCGAAGTATCTTGGCAAAACAAAACAAATATAAGATCATAGTCCCTCGATGACGCTATTCAAAGGTTTCCTAAACAAAATGATCTTGGTCCCTCAAAAATTCTAAGATACTTGGCAACATTGCTATCATGGTCATACAATGACCCGCGCCCGTCCCGTTTACATCCAAAGATAGGGTTGTCTACCAAATCAATGGTAAGTCAACAATGTCAAAGAAATAAAAATGCACAAGAAAGACATTTGAGTAGGTAGATAGCTTCTAAGTTACTTGCTCCATTTCAAACAACAATGCTTGCTATTTTCAAAAACAAACACACACACACATTTCAAAAACATCTTACAAAAACATTGAAAACATTTTTCAAAAAGACAAAAATCTTTGTATACATTCTTACGAATGAGAATCATTACAAAGGTTGCCTAAATGAATGGCCTCTTTTACAAAATACTTTCAAAACCACACCAAACACAATTTCAAACAAAACAAAGCAAAGTAAGTGATCTAAGCAAGTAACTAAGATCCAATGGAAAACCATGGATGAAAAGGGTGTTAATACCTTCCCTTTTCATAATCTACCCCCCGAACTCAAGAAAACATCTCAAAGGTCTTTCCTGTGCTTTTTTACCTTTCCTTTTGGATAAAAGAAAAGTCGGTGGCGACTCTTTCTAACCGCGACATTTGCGACAAAACGCAAAACCTCAAGTCAGTTCTCCCACCGTATCACAACATGGAAAAAACAACGTTTATCACACCCTGGGGAACATTCTTTTACAGAGTGATGCCCTTCGGGTTGAAGAACGCTGGTGCAACGTACCAGAGGGCTATGACAACCCCATTCCATGATCTGATGCACAAAGAAATCGAAGTATGTGTTGATGTATGATTTCCAAATCCCAGACTGAAGAAGGGCATATAGAAGATTTATTGAAGTTGTTTCAGAGTTTGAGGAAGTATCGTCTCCGCTTGAATCCAAATAAATGCACCTTCGGTGTTAGATCGGGGAAATTGTTGGGTTTCATTGTTAGCCAGAAAGGAATTGAAGTTGACCCTGATAAAGTCAAAGCAATTCAAGAAACGCCAGCACCAAGAACTGAAAAGCAAGTCAGAGGTTTCCTTGGGCGTTTGAATTATATTTCCAGATTTATTTCCCACATGACTGCAACATGTGAATCGATCTTTAAGTTGTTAAAGAAAGATCAAGGTTGTGTATGGATGGACGACTGCCAAAGGGAATTTGAGAGTATCAAAGAATATCTGCTTGAACCTCATATCTTGCTCCCCCCCCCCCCCCTCCCCCCCGTAGAAGGAAGACCGTTGATTATGTATCTGACAGTGTTAGATAAATCCTTGGGTTGTATTATGGGATAACAGGATTAAACAGGAAAGAAGGAGTTCGCCATTTATTATCTCAGCAAAAAGTTCACTGATTGTGAGTCGCGGTATTCCACGCTGGAAAAAACATGTTGTGCTTTGGCCTGGGCGGAAAAGCGTTTGCGGCAGTATATGTTGAATCATACCACTTGGTTGATCTCCAAAATGGATCCAATCAAGTATATTTTTTAAAAGCCTGCTCTTACTGGGAGAATTGCCCGCTGGCAAATATTGTTATCTGAATATGATATCGAATACCGCACTCAAAAGGCTATTAAAAGTAGTGTGTTGGCAGATTACCTTGCTCACCAGCCGGTGTGTTGTACCCCAAAATTTGCCCTCTCATTTTTCTCCAGAAATCACCCTGGATCTTCCATCCAATCCCAAGCTTTGAATTACAAATTTTTCATGAAGATCACTCACAAGGGCAAAATGGTCATTTACACGCTGAAAGACCAAACTTTGACCTCTTGATCAAAATCAAATCTCAAAAATCATATTTCATCAAAACATGTTGAAATAGGAAGTTTGTTCCATCTAAAGTTCAAAAATCAAATTTCTAAGTACTTGAGATTTTTCTAAGTATTTAAGAAAAAATGACATTTCAGAAGTTCTGAACCAACCTCCAGGAAGGAGCAGTCAGAAGTTACAAACTTAGCTCAGCACATAACCTTCAGTCAGAATGTGGCTCTTCAGCATCTACGCAAGCTCAGTCAGAGTTTTCCAGGTTAAAAACAGAAGATTATAAGGCGTAATAAAAAATCTGAATGCTCTTTCAGAACATGCTTGAAAGCCTAAGGATCCCTCAGAACTTGCTAAGGCATCAGGATATCAAGATCAGAACTTGGGTACTTTGTCCTAGACTACATTGAAGTGGAACTTCTGGCTCAGCTTTAAGTAATGATGCAAATCTCATATTACAATATTTCTGATTTTTGACAAATCTCATCATCATTTAATGCTCATTAATGCTCACAACCACTTTTAAGTCTTTGTCCAAAGGGTCCCTCCATGTGTAGCATAGAAATACCTTTGTACAGATTTAGGTATGGGTCCATGTGCTACTTTTCTCTTATGGGTGTCACTTTTCCTTAATCCTTGCTTACTAATCTAGTCTAGGCTAAAAGATGCCAATCATCACAACCTTTTTTTGAACTTTCTTCAAGAGTAAGTCAGCATCTAGTGCATGATATTGGCGCCACTTGACATTTCAAAACCCACAAAAGCTTTGCCTATAAATAAAAGGGCATTGGTCACTGAGAAGAGTCCAGAAAAATTGCTGAAAAGAGACAAAGTTTGAGCAAGAAAAAACCTTGAATCTCTGCCTAAAATTCCTAGAGTTTCAAAAACTGTAAACACAACATACAAATCATTAACTTTGGATCCTTTGCTTTCAAACTCCATTTGTCCTCAAAATATTTCTTGACTAAAAAACCATCCATACAGTTTCTGACCCACACATTAGAAACTACCATAACTTCTGTATTCATACTACTATATACCCTTCATCCATCCATTCAAAGAAGTCGGAACATCATCCCCTTGCCATCCCCATAAGTTGGAAACTGTCAGCTTACTGAGTATGCAAAGAAGCTGTTCAGAACATCATTAGAGTTGAGGCTAACTCCAGTTCACAGAACTTCTTCCAGCTGCAAGGTAAGCGTCTGCTGACACTCACCATATTGCTTAAGCATCACCAGATTTGTATGCTCAAAAAACACAATGTAGATATCATGCTTCTGATGTTGTACATGTTCTGAGATTTTCACACATTTGTATGCTTAAGTAGAGAATGAATTAGTTCAGGACTTTCTTGAAGAAACTAAAACTCAGAGTTAGGATTATCAAAGGCATACTTGCCTCTGATTTTTGGTTCTGATTTTCCTTATTTCTGAAGCGCTATGACACCTGCTGAAACTGTCCTAGGCATGTCTTCTATTTTGTGGAGAAATAACCAAATTGCAGATGTTCTGACTAGCATAGAGGGAGACCAAGTTTTGACATTGGCACCAGCACTTCTGGAGCCTGTTTTGTTAACAGTAATATCATAACTTCTGAAAATTACTGTGTTCCCAGCAGGGTCAGAACCTCTGACCTCATATATTTTCACTAACAGGTTTCTGTTTTGCAGCGTGCCAGGGTCAGAACCTCTGATCCATACATTTTCACTAATAGGTTTCTGTTTTGCAGTATGTCAGGGTCAGAACCTCTGACTTCTTTCTTTCAGCAACACGCTGATCCCTTTTTTTTTCTTCCCCTTGTTATTTTCTTTATTTTTCTCACTGGCACTCCCCATTCATAAATTTGTACCCCCACCCCCTAAATATTGTAATAGCGTAGGACTTTACATTTCTGCAATTTATCACTTTCAAATGTAAATGCTAGTAAATAGGAAGTGTATGGGAAGATAAAAATCAATCAAATAGAAAACCATAATTCAAGATAAAAATCAAGCATGCAATCAAACACACTTGCACACAAACACCCTTAGGGTTTCTCCACTTGGTTTCCTTATACAAAAATAGCCATATTACGCATGCAAAGTATCTTGGTAAAACAAACAAAATCAAAAGATCATAGTCCCTCGATGACGCTATTCAAAGTTGCCTTATAAAATGATCTTGGTACCTCAAAAATGCTAAAATACTTTGCAACATTTCTAATCATGGTTATACGATGACCCACGCCCGTCCCGTTTACATCCAAAGATAGGGTTGCTTACCAAATCAATGGTAAGACAACAATTTTAAAGGAATAGAAAATGAACAAGAAAGACATTTGAGTAGGTAGATTACTTCTAGTTACTTGCGCTATTTCCAAACGACTACCCTTGCTATTTTTCAAAACAAACACGCACATTTCCAAACATTGAAAACATTTTCAAAAAGACAAACATCTTTGTATACATTCTTACAAATGAGAATCATTACAAAGATTGCCTAAACGAATGGCCTCTTTTACAAAATACTTTCAAAAACCACGCAAAGCATAATTTCAAAACAAAAAGCAAGTGATCTAGCAAGTAACTAATAGCCCATGGAAAACCATGGATGAAAAGGGTGCTAACACCTTCCCTTTTCATAATCTACCCCCCGAACTCAAAAACATCTCTAAAGGTCTTTCCTGTGCTTTTTCACCTTTCCTTTTGGATAAAAGAAAAGTCAGTGGCGACTCTTTCTAAATCGCAATATTTGAGAACACAAACGCAAAAGCTCAAGTCAGTTCTCCCACCGTATCACACGGTAGAAGATTATCAGTCTGCAAAATATGAATTCCCCGATTAGGATGTGATGTTCCTGAAAGTGAAAGATTATGATGAGCCATTGCCTGAGGAAGGCCCTGACCCTGAATCTCGTTGGAGTATGATATTCGATGGAGTTGTGAATGCTTATGGTAAAGGAATTGGTGTTATGATTATCACTCCTCATGGACCGCACATTCCTTTTACTGCAAGGTTAACATTTGATTGCATTAATAATATGGCAGAATATGAGGCTTGCATCATAGGTCTTGAGGAAGCTATTGATCTCAGAATCAAAGTTTTAGATGTGTATGGTGATTCAGCTTTGGTAATAAACCAGATTAAAGGAGAATGGGACACTCGTCACTCTGGATTGATCTCTTACAAAGATTATGCTAGAAGATTATTACCCTTCTTCAATAAAGTTGAAATCCATCACATCCCTAGAGATGAAAATCAAATGGTGGATGCTCTGGCAACTCTGGCTTCCATGTACCTAGTGAATACTTGGAATGATATACCCTGAATTACAGTTCGACGGCTGGATAGGCCCGCTCATGTGTTTGCGACAGA
The DNA here is from genome assembly GCA_948472305.1 of Vicia faba. NCBI lineage: Eukaryota > Viridiplantae > Streptophyta > Magnoliopsida > Fabales > Fabaceae > Vicia > Vicia faba. The sequence goes on from OX451736.1 coordinate 82,717,131, forward strand.
GGAGGTAGAAGATGAAAAACCTTGGTATTATGACATCAATCATTTTCTTCAGACTCGAGAATACCCGATTGGCGCATCGAGGAAAGAAAGAAAGACATTGAGAAGATTGGCAGGCAGTTTCTTCCTCAGTGAAAATGTGTTATACAAGAGAAATTATGACATGGTCTTGCTCAGATGCATGGATAGACACGAAGTAGACATGTTGATGCATGAGATTTATGAAGATTCATTTGGCACTCATGCTAATGGACATTCAATGGCTAAAAAGATGCTAAGGGCAGGTTATTATTTGTTGACAATGGAATCTGACTGTTACAAATTTGCAAAGAAGTGCCATAAATGCCAAGTTTATGCAGATAAAGTCCATGTGCCTCCGACACTTCTCAATGTGATTTCCTCCCCATGGCCTTTCTCTATGTGGGGTATAGACATGATCGGGATGATAGAACCCAAAGCTTCGAATGGGCACTGTTTTATCTTGGTAGAAATTGACTACTTTACCAAATGGGTAGAGGCTGCTTCATATGCCAATGTTACCAAACAGGTGGTTGTGCATTTCATCAAAAATAATCTTATATGCCGGTATGGTGTGCCAAGCAGAATCATCACTGACAATGGATCGAATTTGAACAATAAGATGATGATAGAATTGTGCGAAGAATTCAAGATTGTCCATCACAATTCATCTCCCTACAGGCCAAAGATGAATAGGGTTGTTGAAGCTGCTAATAAGAATATCAAGAAAATTATCCAGAAAATGGTTGTTACTTATAAGGATTGGCATGAAATGCTCCCTTTTGCTCTGCATGGATATCAAACATATGTTTGCACTTCAACGGGAGCAACCTCGGTCTACCTGGTATATGGAATGGAAGCTGTACTCCCTGTCGAGGTAGAAATTCCCTCGTTGCGTGTGATAATGGAAGCCAAGTTGACAGAGGCTGAATGGGTCCAGAACAGGTTTGACCAATTGAATTTGATTGAGGAAAAGAGAATGACAGCTTTATGTCATGGGCAATTATATCAGAGAAGAATGAAGAAAGCATTTGATAAAAAGGTCAAACCTCGTGAATTCAGAGAAGGCGACCTCGTGCTCAGGAAGATCATGTCTTTCAACACTGATTCTAGGGGCAAGTGGACTCCAAATTTTGAAGGCCCGTATGTTGTCAAGAAAGCCTTCTCTGGTGGTGCATTAATTCTTGAAACTATGGATGGCGAGGAGTTCCCACGCCCCATGAATGCTGACGCAATCAAGAAATACTTCGCCTAAAGAAATAAAAGAATAGCTCGCTAAGTTGAAAACCCGAAAGGGCGACTTAGGAAAAAAGGAGCGTCTCGGTAGGCCGAAAACCCGAAAGGGCGGTCTAGGAAAAAATTAGAGACATAAACAGAATAAATTTCCCGCTAAGTTGAAAACCCGCAAGGGCAGCTTAGGCAAAAGTTAGGGATTTCTCTTGGCAAGTAACTACATCAGACAAGACTTGATCATTGAAGCAACAATCTTCTCGGATCCTCACCATACTTCAACAAAAGTTGTTGCTCAGGATTTCAAAAGTTGTTAGGGGGAATAGTGGTCATTGTATCTCAATGTATCTTTTCCATTATGTATTACCATTTCCCAAACTTTGTAATCATCCATGGAGTCTCGCCATTCGCAGACTACCATTCTATTAATGAAATTCGAGCTTTTACCTAATTCTTTGTGTTCTTATTTTATTTAGCTTGCAAATACTCCATTTATTATTGATAATAACTTTCAAAGCAAAAAGATTAAAAAACAAAATTGATTTTTCAGAAAAAAGAGATATTTTTACAATTTACTTTTACTTTGAGATTTGTGATGAAACAATGACAACTAAAATGGTGATCCCAGGAATGAACAAACTCCGGTTGTTTTGAGAAATTTTATTTCCCTCATGAAGGTTCTCTCAGGTCATTTTGCTGGTATGTGCACGATCTTTGTATGTTTCTCAGATGGTTAAAGACGATACCAATCGGTGTAAGGTGCGGTATTGGGTTTGTGATCCCATTGTCTTCAGTCAGGTATTGGTTCATGTTTGATTTTGGGTTTGCATGGTCAGAAGCCTTTGTCCCAGATTCCCCGGCGAAATCTTCCCTCATATGTTGAAAGGTTTTATTCCTTTGGTGTGCTGAGATGTCACTCTTTTTGCAGTATTGGCATTATTGTTGGTATTTGTTTCCCCGGGAAGGCTATCCCGGGGCATCTTTTGTTGGAATAAGTTTTCATGATGTAAAGTTTCAATCCGCATCTTTCTCCAGGGAGGTAGGCTTGAATTCCCCAGTGAGGCTTGGTTGTTCTGGCGCCATTCTGCTTTATTTGAGGCTGGTCTTGCAATCTTCAGTAGGCATGTTGTGTTTGAAGAAAAAATGTTTCTCCGATGAAGCTGAAATAAGGATGATCTATCCTGGTATCTATTTAATCTGTCTACCTCCGAATTATGTTTCTCTTTAGTAAAGGTTAAAGGAAGGCAATAGGTTTGGTTTCTGCAGTTGGCTTTTACCTTTCTTGGAATGATCTTTCTGGTTGAAGTTTAGCCTAGTGTTGTTAGTACCTGAGGCAGTTTTGTTTGTTTTTTCCTACTGATTGTGTATCTGTTTTACTAGCATATGCATGATAGAACTCATACATTCATATATACATCATGCATGGTTAAATTGACAAATCATTGTTCATTGACATTTTTCTCTGGCCTTCCTGCAGCGCTCCTTGCTTAGATGGATTCGGTTTTCCCTCTTGAGTTTACTTCTCAAAGGATGTATCTTCGTTGACTGTCTTGCTCCAGTTTATTTCTGATTTGGATATGTGGTTGCATGACAACATTAGTTACTTTGGATTTATGAAAACTTTGAGTTTTAGTTTGTGCATTTATTTTACACGAGAAGACTTTATCTCCTCAGCAGGAATATCATGGCATTTCCTCGGGAAGTCATATTTCTATCCCCAGAAAGTCATTTCTTTTTGCAATTCTCCATGACAACAAGTAACAAGTCTCTTTATTTGAGACAGCTTATGTTTGATCTTTTTCAGGCAGATTTCCTTGGTTAAAGAAGAAGTTGAGACCCGTTCTAGGTGAAACACCAGAATTTTGGGGAAAACTTGATATATTTTCTCTTTCTACCTTCAGTGAACGTTGGTAGACCATCGGCAGTGAACGTCGGTGTTTATTATCTTTTTTCTATCTTCAGTGAACGTTGATAGTTCATCGTCAGTGAACGGCGGTGATATGATATTTTTTCTCTTTCTACCTTCAGTGAACGTTGGTAGACCATCGGCAGTGAACGTCAGTGTTTATTATCTTTTTGCTATCTTCAGTGAACAGTGGTGATATGATATATTTTCTCTTTCTACCTTCAGTGAACGTTGGTAGACCATCGGTAGTGAACGTCGGTGTTTATTATCTTTTTGCTATCTTCAGTGAGCGTTGATAGTTCATCGTCAGTGAACGACGGTGATATGATATATTTTCTCTTTCTACCTTCAGTGAATGTTGGTAGACCATCGGTAGTGAACGTTGGTGTTTATTATCTTTTTGCTATCTTCAGTGAACGTTGATAGTTCATCGTCAGTGAACGACGGTTGTGATCAGTGGATCTGGAACTGATTGTTTAACGCTGATTCGCGAAATGTCGCGGAAGTAAGAGTCGCCACCGTCTTTTATTTTCTCCAACATGGACAGGACAAAAGCACAGCAAAATTCCTTATGAGATTGTCTCTCGGTTCGGGAGGTAGATTTATAGAAAGGGAAGGTGTTAGCACCCTTTCTATCCATGGTTATCCATGGGCTCTTAGATACTTGCTCATTTGTGTTTTCAAAATGTGTTTGCTTTTCAAATGTGAGTGAGTTTGAAAAAGTTTCTTTGAAAGATTTCAGATCGACTCTTGTATCAGTCCTCAAGAGTGTTTGAAAAATTGTTTTGAAAGCTTTTTGAAAGTGTCGGTGTGAAAAGAGTTTTTGATTTGTTTTGAATAGAGCAAGTATCTACGAGTCATCCACCTACCCTAAGGAATTAAGCTGTGTAAATGTCCTTAAGGTAGTTCTATCCCACCATTGAGAGGTAGGTAGCACCACCGTTGGAGGTGTTCGGGTCAATTCATTTGTTAGGGACAGTATGGTCACCAGAGCAACAGTAGGACACCTTAGAAGCTACCCTTATGCCATTGATCCTTTTTAATTCGAGGCAACTTTTCCGAGGCAACTGGATCATGTCATGGACATAAGGACTTACTAAAACATCCTATATTCGACGACCACGTTTCAAGGGCAAGGCAACAGTGAGGCGTACCCTAAGAGTGGTGTGTGAATTTGTGTGTTATTTTCATGTTATGTTTTATCTTGTACATGTATCATGGTGATCTACGCTTGTTTTTAATTTAGGCATTCATTCTTTCATGCAATTAGAATTTAAAAGTGCGGAAATTTAAATGCGGAAAGTAAATCCTACGCTATTACAAGGCGCGGGTCTATACATCGCCAAATTAACAAAGACCCATTTTAATAAAAAAATGCGGAAAATAAATAAATTCCTAATTACTATTACATCCGGAAAGCAGTTACATAATAATTGATAAAGAAAATAATGCGCGAAAAGAATAAATTGGAACGTCCGAGGGCGTTGGACCCTTTTGAAATTAAATTGAATTAAAAGTTAATTAAGTATTAAATTAAAGAAAAGAAATGTTTTTTTGTTTTTTTGTATTTAATGAAATAAGAAAAGAATTTAAAATTAGAAGGAAACCCTAGTTCTAAATATTTTTAATTATTAAAGAAAAGGTTAAAGTTTAAAACCTAATTTATGCTAATTAATTATTTACATATTTATTTACAAAATATTTAGTAATTAATAATAATAATAATGATGAGAAAATTATTTGTTAAAAAAAAATGAAAAGGTTAAAAAACCCTAATTTCTACATATTTTATTAATTTAAGAAAATATTAAAGTTTTAAAACCTAAATTAACTAAGTTAATTGTTAGAGTTTATTTACAAAATAAATTAATTTAAATATTAATTAAACATATTTTAGTTTCTGATTTTTTTATTTATGAAAATTAATTTATGAAATTAAAGAAAACAATTAAAATAATTAATAGAATTAAGAAAGAAAAACAAATTAAAAATTAAAAATTGATGCAAACCATGGGGGGTATCAGGCCCATTTAGGAGGTTTTTTGGAAGTAATTTGGCCCATTAGACAAAATGCCTTGTTTGACTTTCTGGCATCACGTGCGTGTTCATTGACTCCTGAGTACCGTGGTCTGCATTCTTTGGCCATTGGATTGGGTTTCATGCATAAGTTGTTCTACTTTGGCCATTTGGCTTTTGGCTTTTGGCTTTTGGCCATTTTTGTTCTGGCCTCAACGTTCCTTAATCTTCTCAGGATGTATGTCTCGCCATGTATTGGTGTCATGCATAAGTTGTTCTTTTTTGGCCATTTGGCTTTTGGCCATTTGGCTTTTGGCCATTTGTGTTCTGGCCTCAACGTTCCTTAATGAACCTGCATGGGATCCTGTCTAAATCTGCAGTGTTGAATCTCATAAACACATTAAATAAAATCATAAAATGCAAATAAAGCCAATATATGAAGAAATTTAATGTTTAGGCACAATATGGCATGTATGAATGATTATACCCTTTTGATCATGGAGATCAAATCAATCTTACCCTTACTGAAGAAGTAGTGAGGTGTTGGTTTGTAACTGTGATGGCTTGTTTGTAGTGAGAGAGGGATTTGTAATAAGGATTTCAAGGTTTTAGGGTTCTTGAAAGAATTTGATATTCTAACAGTGTTGTGGCAAGGTTTTTTCTCTCTTTTTTCTCCTCTCTGATTTGTGTGAAAAGAAGGTGATTATATAATGGAAATTAGGGTAAAGAAAATGGGCTTTGAATGTGCAATTGGACCTCCAATGTTTACTTGAGTTCGTCACTTTCCAGGCTAAATCGCAGGGACTTAAGTGCAATTTTTGAAGTTGAAATGTGAAAACAAAATGTATCCGACATCAAGAACTAACTCCTATCTGAAAATCGGCTCAATCGGATAAACGGTGAATTAGTTATGAATTTTTGAAGTTTCAGCTCAGACAAACTTATTTTGGGCTCCAGTGTCGACTCTGATACGTTCTTCAATAAAAAACTGGTATTGATCGGAGCATAATCCGGTCTCGACTTTTGAAGGAAAGTTGTAGATCTATGAGTCAGGGACCTTGTGTAAAAATATGAGCCCAATCCGATAAAAATTGACCGAGTTATGGATTTTCGAAGTTTCGGTCCAGATGAAATAATATTCAGCATTCAGGATTTTCAGCGTGTCACGCACTCTGAGCAAAAAACGAAGGCCTTTTGAATACCGTTTTAACTCAATACCTTCTATGAAAATGTAGCCAACTCAATTTGTGAAATTTTGGCGCAGGAACCAGCTCGATACGATGAAAATCGACCAAGCTATGATTTTCTGAACATGACACAAATAAACTTCTGTCACAAATTTTCTGTACGAAAATACTTGATAAATCCACATTTTTGAAGACCTTCTGATCGAAATTGGCTTCCAGCTGTGAGAGATGAAAATGTAGATAATGTCAAGACGGAATTTTGGCCACCGGAACGGGTTCAAAACTAGTCAGATCTTCAAGTTATGAATTTTTTAGCGCGTAAAAACTGCACTTTCAGCACACTTTTTCACCATATTTCTTCAAGAAAACTTACACATTCGGATACCTTCTTTAAAGAATTATCTCTTGAGCCAAACCTGAATTTGAGAATACGTTATCAGAGATATCTTGGGGAAAGAACACCTGAATATGACGCGTCGGGTTGGACTTGTGAATTTTTCTTGAAATATTTTGAGAAATATGGGAGGGCAAATTTTGGGGTACAACAGTTGCCCCTGTTCAATCTTCTTAAACCTGAGGATATAGACTGGCTTGCGTGCCTTTCGTGATCCGAAGGTAGAAGATGATTGAACACTAGAGTGCCCAGAAATTTGCACTCACATAGTGTGGTATCAGCAATATGATGCAGGGAATGGGCTTACAGATGCCATTTGGAGACTGTAGGCATCTGGAGATGGGCTTTTAGATGTCATCTGGAAGTATGATAGTACCTTGTCGGGAATGGGCTTATAGATGTCATCTAAGTGTCGATCGCGTAAGAGATTCCTTAGCGAGAACTTGCGTACCTGAGAAAGAAAAATAATTACCTGGCCTGTTATAGGAGTTGATCTTCGAACCCTTTATGTAGATATGCCCTGGCTGGATACAGGAATCGAGTCTGGTAATGTTAGTCGTCAACAGATACACCCTGGCGAGATATAGGAATCGGATCTTCGAACTCTTCAGATGTGCCCTGGCAGGATACAGGAATCGAGTCTGGTAATGTTAGTCGTCAACAGATACACCCTGGCGAGATACAGGAATCGAGTCTGGTAATGTTAGTCGTCAACAGATACACCCTGGCGAGATACAGGAATCGGATCTTCGGACTCTTCAGACGTGCCCTGGCCGGATATAGGAATCGAGTCTGGAATTCAGAAAGGTTGGTGAGTTGTCTCTACTGACAGGTTATTTCCATGGACGGGTGATCTTTAACGACGAGTGTCTATAACGACGAGTGTCTATAACGACGAGTGTCTATGACGACGAGTGTCTATGACGACGAGTGTCTATGACGACGAGTGTCTATGACGACGAGTGTCTATAACGACGAGTGTCTATAACGACGAGTGTCTATAACGACGAGTGTCTATAACGACGAGTGTCTATAACGACGAGTGTCTATAACGACGAGTGTCTATAACGACGAGTGTCTATAACGACGAGTGTCTATAACGACGAGTGTCTATAACAATGAGTGTCTATAACGACGAGTGTCTATAACGACGAGTGTCTATAACGACGAGTGTCTATAGCGACGAGTGTCTATAACGACGAGTGTCTATGACGACGAGTGTTTATGACGACGAGTGTCTATAACGACGGGTGTCTATGACGACGAGTGTCTATAACGACGAGTGTCTACAACGACGAGTGTCTATAACGACGAGTGTCTATGACGACGAGTGTCTATAACGACGAGTTGTATCAGAGAAATCTTTAGGCATTGATTTAACTGGATTTGTATTCTTTGACTGGGTTGGTCTCTTTTGATTGTATTCGTCTACATAGCTGATCATTTAACTGTATCCTTCCTGAAAGGTAAAGGTCAGTCATATGCAATGCATGATATGAATCAAGCAATTATGTTCTCAACACATGAGATTGTATGATATGATGCATGTATGCATGTATCATGATGTATAACAATGTGATGTTATGAATGTATCTTCGTCTGGGAAAATAGATCCTTGACGGATGTCGGGAAGTCAAATCCTGGGTTGATGTTGAAGAGTGAGATTCTTCGTTTCCGTTGGGGATGATGATTGCAAGAATACCGGTAGGAGAAGATGACTCCGTTGGGGAATAAACTTGGCGAATAGATTACTCTACGGGGAAAGAGAGGTACTTTGCTGAGGTTGATGAGGATAACTCCGCTGGGGATACCGTTGTTGTGCTCTGTTGGAAGTTTTGATGAACTCCGTTGGGGAATAAGAAGAACTTTGCCGAGGACGATCTTTCTGTGGCTTTTAGATGAGGATAATCCAGTTATAAGCTCTGGTGGAGAAATAACCTTTGAATAAAACCGGGGAGACGCGTTCGCTCTGCAGGGAGTGAAGGTATCCTGGTCGCATTCTTCAGCTGAACTTACCTTGGCACTTCGGTGGACAGGGCAACCGGATCATTTAGACAACTCATTATTGCCCCAGTTTCTGTGGGAGAAGAAGGTACCTGTGAAGGTGTTTGATGACTGCCGTTTGACAAATATTCTTCTGGTAGGCAAGTGACGAGATACCGGGACATAGTCGTACGCTTTGATCCCTAATTTTTGCCTGGACCGCCCTTTCGGGTTTTTAGTCCACCGGGATACCCATTTTTTCCCAAGCCGCCTTTTCAGGTTTTCGACTTGCCGGGTGTACAGATTTTTTTCATTTCATCCCTTATTTTTTCCCGAACCCTTTTGGTTCGCCGGGAAGCCCTTATTTTTGCCTAGGTGTGTCAACCTAGCGGGTCTTTGATTTTGCGTAGTATTTTTTCGACTATGTCCACGTTCTCAGAATGTAGGGAGGTGCCCCTGTTGTTGTGTTGCCATGCCACCAGAAGATCTTCGTTTGATCGTCCAATGCCCCAAGTGACTAAGACGGAGATTTGCCCCAGGCTATTTGGCATTTGAGAGATTCTCTGAATCTTGACTTAACTGCCCCAGATGACGGACAATGATCATGTCATGCCCCTTGTTTGGGAGTGCTTTTGTTCATCCGATATTCGTCGTGCGAGCTTCTATGTTGTTCAAACAAATAGTCGTATGCAAACAAAGTTATGTTAAAAATGCAAAGCTTATGTCTGTTTCGAAGCTTTTGGAAATGTAGTTTTTTAATAAAACAAGTGAGTTCTTTTGTAAACTGTGATGTCAAACTCGTTATTTTACTGCGAGCCTTAAGGAGTCAGGATACCTTTGTAACAGTATGCTTTCGAACTAACCCATGTGTTGTACCCCAAAATTTGCCCTCCCATATTCTTCAAGAATTGCCAAGTCAATGCTTCAAAATCTCCCCAAGGGTTGCACAGTTCAAGGGCCTCCTAACAGTCAAAAATTAGGGTTTTGGTTCTGACAAAGAAAATGAAGTTTCCAAGGGTCCAATCAAGTCCCACATGCCTATAAACATGTTCAAGCATCCTCATACCAAGTTTCAAGACTTACAGCACAAAATTGCACAGTCAAAAACCCTAATTGCCCTACAGTCAACTGCAGGGGCAAAATGGTCATTTGACAGTCAAAAGTTCAAATTTTTGGTCAACATCTCATTTTGAAGCCACAAACATAATTTGATCAATGCTTGATCATGATTCTCAAAGCTTGGCTCAAAAAGTCTCAAGATGCAAAAGTTTCCATATTTGGACAGTTGAAAAAGTCAACTGTAACTTGACCAGGGCATAACTTCCACATGGATTATCAGAAAAATTCCATCCAAATCTCATTTTGAAGATGAAGACATTTCCTACAACTCCTCTTCACACTTCAAGTCCAAGAAATGCTCTCACAAAAAGTTATCAATTTCAACATTATATGTCATTTTCAAAAGTCAACAAAAAGGGACTTTAAGTCAAAGGCCATAACTTGAGATTGGTAAATCAAAATGACATGGGACCAAAGACATTGGTTAGAGGACTCAAAGAACTTTCCAAAATGTCCAATAACATGAGCAAAGCTTAAAAATTGAGCAAGATATGCCTTGTGGAAGTTGGGAAATTTTTGGATATTTTGAAAAATCAACATTGCTTCAAATGTCTTTAAAATGCTAATGGGCCTCTTTTTCTTCCAAGAATCATTATCCAAGGCATGTGCACGACCATTTGGCCCAAAGGGAAGTTTTTTATCATTTTTATTTATTTATTTGGATTTTTAATTATTAATAATTCATTTAATTAAAATAAATATGTGAAAAATACCAAAACTAGGTTTTCAAATCTTTGTGCAAGACAATCACTCATGATTCCCTAAGGATTTCGTGCATATCAAAAAAGGAAAGAATTGGAGCAAATTGACATGATTCTTCATGAAGAAATATTGGAAAAGATTCTTAAGAATCAAATCTTGAAAATCATGAATGCAAAGGTTTTTGTTTGGTTTCTTTGACCTAAAACCTTCACACATATATACATAATGAAAACCTAATGCAAAGGACCTCCAAGCTGCGCCCAAAAAGCCATAACCAAGTTGGCATTTTTTCAAGAAAATTCTAAAACTGAAATCACCATTGCAAGGGTTTTCAAGCCAAAACAACCATTATATCACCTTCCTGGGACATCAAGGAAGGCTCCTGGATCAAAATCACTACCTCTAACGCCCAGAATTGGTAGAACGACCGAGCCCTGTTCATGATTTTTTCCATACTCACTTATCATGATTCTTGCATTATTCTTGATTTTTAATGTTTGGTTTGTGTTATTTGAATCATTCTGAAGCTAACCCAGTTGTTTGATTGAGTTTTCATCACCTATACGCGAAACTACCATGGACGATGCTTAGGGTTTTCAGAACCTTGAATTGGGGTTTCCCAGTTATGGAAAAATCAGGACATGAAACCTAGGCCATTAAAATCAGGGGACTTGGACGAATTATTTGCCATGGTCGCGCCCAATTTATATTCCAAGATGAGCTATTCTCTATTCTTGGAAACAACACATTTGGGGACGGTTCAAAACCGTTGCTAATTATTTTTTGTTTCAGGGAAAAAGCAAAACGAGGAAGAAGACGCTTAGGTGGCGAGGCATAAGTGGTTGATTTGAATTTCGCACGAAAAATACTATTAACCATTGTTTTGAATTATATTAATTGTTTTCTCTATTATGTTCAAAGCGCGTCAAGAGCTCCAGTGGCAAGCAAGCATATTGGTAATCTCCAGGACCTGGGTTCGATCCCAGGTCCCCATCCCTTTCCATGTTCTTTTTCTAACAATGCTTCTATGTAATTTCTAAGCAAGCGTCCATCGTACATCCACAATATCAAGCCATCCACGTGCCTACTGAGATGAATCAAAGGGCCATAATTGGAAGAACATGATGGGCAGGAGTCAACGCATATGCATGCTACCAAGAAAAGTCAATTAGGCCAAAGGCTTAATGGGCCTGATTGCTGGACGGAACCCTCCAATTGGGGACAGAACTCCCCAAGGTTTGCTATTTCTTTCATATTTTCCATTTTTTTTTATTCAATTATTTCTTTTTTTTCAATTAATTTCTTTAATTTAGTTTATTTTCATAAAAATATAAAAACAATACAAAAATCAGAAAAAGACAAAAATAAATATTTTTATTTAAATGTTATTTTTTTTGTAAATAAAATCTCACCAATTAATTAGTTTTATTCTAGGGTTAATTTTAAAATCTTTTCTCAATAAACTTAAAAAACATGTAGAATTAGGTTTTAATTAATTTTAATTACTTTTTTCTTTTATTTTATCATCTCTAATAATTAATTATTTACTATTATTTTTATAAACCAAATTGCTTTAATTAATTAGTTTAATTTAGGTTTAACTTTAATATTTTTTTCTTAATAAGTAAAAGTTATAGAATTAGGGTTAATTTAATTTTAATTTCAGTTAATCTTTCTCATTAAAAATTCACAACTCCAAAAAACCTCAAAAATAGTTTCTTTTCATTTTTAATTTAATTAATTTGCTCAATATAATTTAATTTCATTAAAAAGGGTCCAACGCCGTCGCTTTCGATTATTAATTTGTTTCGCGCATTTTTATTTTATTTCTTATAATATTTATGTACCTCTCCCAAAGCCTTGTAAACTCGGACATTTTATTTCTCGCACTTTATTTACTTTCTGTCAAATCGGGTCCTGGATTTTAATTTGGCGATGTGGACCCGCGCCTTTGTAATAGTTTAGAACTTTTAATTTCCGCACTTTTTAATTGTTAATAATGGCATGCAAGAATGAATGACAAAAATAAAAACAAACGCGTAGATCACCCGTGACATGACAAAAGACAAAAATATCTGAAAACGACACACAAATCACACACCACCCCTAGGGTACGCCTCACTGTTGCCTTGCCTCGAAAGGTGATCGTCGAGTAGAGGATGTCTTAGTAAGTCCTCATGATCCGGGAACCTGGCATGATGGTAGCTGCTAAGGTGTCTTCCCATTGCTCTGGTGATCACCATGTCCCGAACCTTCGAATTGACCCGAACACCTCCAACGGTGGTGCTACCTACCTCTCAATAGTGGGATGGCGCTACTTTAAAGGACATTTACACAGACGAATTCCTTAGGGTAGGTATGTTCTCGTAGATACTTGCTCTAATTTCAAAACAACTCAAAAATACTTTTCACACCAACACCTTTTCAAAAAGCTTTCGAAAGCAATTTTTCAAACACTCTTGAGGACCGATACAAGAGTCGAACTGGAATTTTCAAAGAAACTTTTTAAAAACCCACAGTTGAAAAGCAAACAAACCAATTTTGAAAACACAGATGAGCAAGTATCTAAGAGCCCATGGATAACCATGGATAGAAAGGGTGCTAACACCTTCCCTTTCTATAAATCTACCTCCCGAACCGAGAACTAATCTCTTTAAGGAATTTTTCTGTGCTTTTGTCCTTTCCATTTGGAGAAAATAAAAGACGGTGGCGACTCTTGCTTCCGCGACATTTCGCGAACCAGCATTAAACAGTCAGTTCCAGATCCACCGATCACAGAACTGGCGACTCTGCTGGGGACTTAACTTAAAGTGAGGTGTACCTTAGGACTAGTTCATAACTGTGTTTTCAATTGCTTTCTTTGCTTGCTTTAAATTGTGGGACTGTCTTGGGAGTTCTATAGATCCTAACCCGGATCTGGGGGATACCTTCTTAGAAAGTAGCAACAAGGCTGTGAGGGAACTGTGCGGGGTATACCGACATGGTTGAAACAGTCTGCTACGTTGATGTGGCACTTTGGTGTGTACCGGTAACCCTTGAGTTCAGTCAAGGAGAGTACGGGGCCTCCGCGTGGTGTCATGAAGCATCAACAGACCTTAAGAACTTTAATTGAACTATCTTGGCCTCTTTAGGGTAGTGAGATAACTGACTTTGGTGCAGTCCGAGGTTGGTTGATACTCGATACTACACTCAATTGAGGGTTGCTTTCCTGGAATATTTTGGTCGCCAGTTCAGTGGCTAAATCGAAACGATGAACAATGAAAGCAATCCCGTGATATTGGGACCCTTAGAACCCGGTTACTTCTAATAGGACAGGTTGAGCCCACCAACTTCAAGAGGGTAATACCCAGACCTCATGCTGGCCTAAATTCTAAGGGCTTCTCTTGTGTGACTTGTGTGCCTTCGTACTCGACTACTTGCATGCTTGTTGTCTGACACTTGAGTTTCTTGCAGGTTTCGTTTATAATCCTTAATTAGGACTCATAACAGGTTTTACTTGAGTTTCTTGCAGGTTTTGGTTTGCAGTCCTTAATTAGGGACTCATAACAGGGTTTACTCACATTACCCCATGCATACCATAACATCATACCATTGCATACATCCTAACCCATTTCAAGGATCTCAAGGGCTTGTGATGCAGGTCATGATAAATCAAACGTCTAGCAAGGGGCAAAGAGGATTTATTTTCCTCTAGCCAAGATTGTCAGGGGCTATGACCCACTGGATATGGTAAGCCTTTGACCCTTGACGAAGGACTCTCAACAATATGCAGTTCCTTCAATCAAGCCACCGAATTCAAATTCTAACGGTTTTCTTGTTTACCCTACGAGATCCTTGAAAACATTGCATGCATATCATACATATCATTGCATTGCAGGTACCCTTTTGACAGGTTGCTTACCCTCTTCGCTGTTTATTTCAGCCGATCGTCATGAATCCTGAATCATCAACTGAGCAGTCCATCAAGGCCCTCCAGGCTCAGAATGCCCAGTTCCAAGAGCTGATCATGAATTTGGCCCAGGGGCAACAAGACCTGAAGACTCTGCTCTTGAAAAAGAAGAAGAAGAGGACTGTGTGGTTCAACCCTAGACGCAAACCTGGGAATGGCACACAGGATGAAACTGAGAGGACTACTCCATCTGTTGGGGAAGGCAGTCATCAAGAGGAAAGGGTTCCCAGCCCAGTGGTCTCCGACAACGAGACAGATTTCAACGACGAACAATACCCTCCTGCCGAGGACAAGTACAAACAGTTGGAAGACCGCCTGAATGCAATGGAAATTCAACAAGTGCCTGGTTTGGATTTCGGAGACTTAGGTCTAACTGCTGGTGTGGTGATCCCACACAAATTCAAAGCCCCCTCTTTTGCTAAGCACGATGGGGCGTCCTGTCCCAGGCTGCATCTCAGGTCTTATGTGCGGAAGATTCAGCCGTATACTGTGGACAAGAACTTGTGGATCCACTTCTTCCAGGAAAGTCTTTCAGGGACTCATCTCGAATGGTTCTATCAGCTGGATGGAACCAAGGTTCGTAACTGGGAGGAGTTGGCTACTGCTTTTTACAAGCAGTATCAGTACAATGCCGACCTCGCTCCTACGCGTACCCAACTCCAGGGTATGTCGCTGGGATCGGGAGAAGGCTTTAAAGAGTATGCGCAGAAATGGAGATACCTGGTCGGTAGGGTACAACCACCGCTGACTGACCGCGAACTTGTGGACATGTTCTTGGGGACCCTGTCTGGTCCATTCTACAACCACCTGATTGGGAATTCGTCTGCTGGATTCACAGATCTTATCTTGACTGGAGAGCGAATAGAAGCTGGCATCCGGTCTGGAAAGATTCAAGAGGCTGCACCTTCTGACCAAAAGCCTCATCATGGAAAGAAGGAGTCCAATGTTGTGCACGGCAAAAAGAGCCGTCATGAGGTAGGGGCAACCCAGATCTCCAATCCTAGACCTGCTCAACAAGGACAGGGGCAGCAGCGCAAGGAGAGCGCACCCAAACGACAATTCACCAAGATCAACATGTCGTTAGATCAAGCACTACAACAAATGTTGAAGGCAGGGCTGATCACCTTAAGGGCTCCTCTCCGGAATCCAAACACCTCTGCTCCTAACTATCATCCCAACGATA
Organism: Vicia faba; assembly: GCA_948472305.1. Classification (NCBI taxonomy): domain Eukaryota; kingdom Viridiplantae; phylum Streptophyta; class Magnoliopsida; order Fabales; family Fabaceae; genus Vicia; species Vicia faba. The sequence goes on from OX451736.1 coordinate 82,732,815, forward strand.
GGTGCGCATACCATTCTGATAGCCCGGGGCATACTACGGACAACTGCTGGCCTCTCAAAAACAAGATTCAAGACATGATCGACGCTGGAGAGATTCAGTTTGAAGTACCTGAGACTCCGAACATAATCACTGCTCCGTTACCCAATCATTGAAGACTTTTGTTTATTTGGATTTCCGAGTTGTATTTTTCTTTGCTTATACAAACAATTAATGTCATAGCAAACTCTTTTATTCTATTAAAGCATCGCATATGTCTGTTTTGGGAATTAATACAATTATTTTCATTATATTCAAAACTGTTTTCATATTTTTGTGATGATCAACTCTCGGTTAATAATTCTAAGCCTCTTGAGGGAGGATGACGAAAACGATACCACGATCCTTACAGTATGCTTTTGAACAGACCCTGCTGATGAGGTACAGGCATTGTTTCAATCCCTAAACACTGGAGTTATAAGGATGATAATCCCTCGTCAACCCCTCTGAGCCAAAGAAGTAGGAGTTTTTCTTTTCGAAATTTAAAACCCTTAATCATAACCTGGGGCAGGGTAGTCTCTCAGTTGATCCAAGTGCATAACGAATGGCACCCAAAGAGATCCTTACAAAAAAAGATAGTGATGGTTCCGAATATTCAATAAAGAAAGACAGTCATTACTTCTCAAATTAAAAACCCATTAAGTCAAAACCTATGAAGGAGACTTACAAAACTGGGGCATCCCGCTAACTGTAATTCCAAAAAGAAACAGTTCAGGCAAAAAAAAATAGGGATAACGCAATCAAAAGAAAAGAGGTCTTACAAACCCTCAACAAAAAGGAATGACTGCCTATTCAAAATAAGTTATCAACATCCGAATCATCACCGGAAAATCAGAGCAAAGACTCCAACAAGGTCTAACGTATGATCAACTGAGTTTAGGTTTGGAGAACATCATGAAGAGCGGGTGGGTACAAATAAAGTTTGAGCCTTTATCCTTTGTTTCTTAAAACCGTGAACCAGACCACGTTATAACCCTTAAAAGTCCTAGCTGAAGCATGGGTTAGTTCGAAAGCATACTGTTACAAAGGTATCCTGACTCCTTAAGGCCTATGGTAAATACGGAGTTGACATCATGTTTTACAAACATTCACTTGTTTTATGAAAAAATGCATTTTCAAAATCTTCAAGACAGACATAGGCTTTGCATTTTTAACATAACTTTGTTTGCATATGACTTTTTGTTTGAACAGCATAGAAGTTCGCACGACGAAAGTCTAATGAACAAGAGTATCTCCAATCAAGGGGCAGACCTGATCATTGTCCATCATCTGGGGCAGTCCAACCAAGATTCGGAGAATCTCTCAAAAGGCCAAACAGCCTGGGGCAAATCTCCGCCTGAGTCACTTGGGGCATTCCAACAACGAATCGTGCCGGATCAAACACCTTCTGGTGGCACGGCAAAATACTTATAACAGGGGCAACTCCCTACATTCTGAGAACGGACATAGTCGAAAAATACTACGCAAAGTCAAAGACCCGCTAGGTTGACATACCTAGGCAAAAATAGGGGCTTCCCGGCGAACCAAAAGGGTTCGGGCAAAAATAAGGGATGAAATGAAAAAAATCTGTACACCCGGGAGGTCGAAAACCTGAAAAGGCGGCTTGGGCAAAAATGGGTATCCCGGTGGACCGAAAACCCTAAAGTGCGGTCCAGGCAAAAGTTAGGGATTAGAGCGTACGACTATGTTCTGTCATCATGTCACCTGCCTACCAGAAGAAGGTTGGTCCCTCAACAACTATCAGCACCTCACAGGTCTTCCTCTCCCACCTCAGAAATAGGGGCAATAAAGAGTCGTTTAAGCGATCTAATTGTTCCATCCACCAAGGTACCAAGGTAGGCTGAAGAACATAACCTGATACCTTAATTCCCCAGAGAGTGAGCCAGCAAGTCAGTACACTCTCCTCAAGCAAAGCTATTATCAACCTTAAGGAAGTTGGGTATCCTCCCGCAGATCTCAATATTCCCCAGCAATATACAGGCATTCTTAACAAGCATCCCCGACAGTCTTGGCCTAAAGATTGTTCCCCGGCGGTATATCAAACATTCAACGGAGTTACTTCCCCAGCATATCAAAACTTCCCCAAAGAGAGTCCAATCTAATTCCCCAGGAAAGTTGGAATCCATCTCCCCAAGCAGTAAGCTTATCCCCAGTAGATTCTGGAAGTTTATCCTCGTAAAGCACGAATGTGTCTCCCGACTTTATTCAAAGAGTTATTCCCCTACCAGGATACAACTGGGTTATCCTCAGCCAAAAGCCACGGAAAGAGCGTCCTCGACGAAGTTTTCTTATCCCCAGCGAAGTCTATTAACACTTCCAACACAACAAGGGTGTCCCCAGCAAGTTACTATCAACAGCTCAACAAAGTACTTCTCTCCCCACAGAGCATTGCTCCCCAACAAGATTACTAGAGTGCTTTTCTCCCTGCTGAGTAATCCATTCGCCAAGTTCATTCCCCAACGGAGTTATCTTCCCCTACCGGTATTCTTGCAACTACCATCCCCAGCGGAGGCAAAAATCTATTCTTCAACAGCAGCCCAGGAGTGACTTCCCGGCACTCGTCAAGGATTTATTTTCCTAAGACGAAAACATATGTTCATAAACATCACATCTTCATACATTATAGCATGCATATGCATCATACTACACGAATCTCATTAATTTTGAGGGCATTTTGAAATCATGCAGTTCATGCATCATGATCTTGCATACAACTGATGCTTTACCTTTCAGGAAAGGTCAATACAAAGATGATTACTATCAACTATCGCAACTCTTTCTAGATATGGTTCAGATGTGACCCAGATATGGCAACGTTCTGATACTTCTTCCAGATTTCCTTCTAGATATGGTTCAGATGTGACCCAGATATGGCAACGTTCTGATACTTCTTCCAGATTTCCTTCTAGATATAGTTCAGATGTGAACCAGATATGGCAATGTTCTGATACTTCTTCCAGATTTCCTTCTAGATATAGTTCATATGTGAACCAGATATGGCGACGTTCTGATACTTCTTCCAGATTTCCTTCCAGATATGGTTCGGATGTGACCCAGGCATGGTGACGTTCTGACACTTATTCCAGACCCCCCCTCAGATAACTTAGAGATGCTCCGGACACGGAAGTTGTTCTATTGTTTATTCAGAGATCACCTTTCTAGAGATGGTTCAGATGTGACCCGGATATGGCTACCTTCTGATACTTGTCCCAAGATTCTCTCAGCGTCACTGTTGAAGTAGAAGATATCCAAGATTCTCTCAATGATTACTGTTGAGGTTGAAGTCGCCCAAGATTCTCTCAATGATTACTGTTGAGGTTGAAGTCGCCCAAGATTCTCTCAATGATTACTGTTGAGGTTGAAGTCGCCCAAGATTCTCTCAATGATTACTGTTGAGGTTGAAGTCGCCCAAGATTCTCTCAATGATTACTGTTGAGGTTGAAGTCGTCCAAGATTCTCTCAATGATTACTGTTGAGGTTGAAGTCGCCCAAGATTCTCTCAATGATTACTGTTGAGGTTGAAGTCGCCCAAGATTCTCTCAATGATTACTGTTGAGGTTGAAGTCGCCCAAGATTCTCTCAATGATTACTGTTGAGGTTGAAGTCGCCCAAGATTCTCTCAATTATTACTGTTGAGGTTGAAGTCGCCCAAGATTCTCTCAATGATTACTGTTGAGGTTGAAGTCGCCCAAGATTCTCTCAATGATTACTGTTGAGGTTGAAATCGCCCCAAGATTCTCTCAGCGTTACTGTTGAGGTTGTAATCGTCCAAGGTTCTCTCACCGTTCCTGTTGAGGTAGTAACCATCCCTGGTTCATTCATCACCGTTTGAAGATCCAGATTCAGCTCCTGTAACCAGTCAGGACACATCTATACAAAAAATCTGAAGACTAGCTCATGTAACAGGTCAGGTAATCATTTTTCTTTTGCAGGTACGCAAGTTCTCGCTAAGCAATCTCTTACGCGATCGACATCCAGATGGCATCTATAAGCCCATCCACCTTCCATCATCTCTCAGCATGGCATCTATAAGCCCATCATCCTATCCATCAATCTCCAAATGGCATCTGTAAGCCCATTCCCCACCACCACACTACTATGTGAGCGCAAATTTCTGGGCACTCTAGTGTTCAATCATCTTCCACCTTCGGATTACGAAAGGCACGTCAGCCAATCTGCATCCTCAGGTCTAAGAAGATTGAACAGGGGCAACTGTTGTACCCCAAAATTTTCCCTCCCATATTCTTCAAGAATTGCCAAGTCAATACTTCAAAATCTCCCCAAGGGTTGCACAGTTCAAGGGCCTCCTAACAGTCAAAAATTAGGGTTTTGGTTCTGACAAAGAAAATGAAGTTTCCAAGGGTCCAATCAAGTCCCACATGCCTATAAACATGGTCAAGCATCCTCATACCAAGTTTCAAGACTTACAGCATAAAATTGCACAGTCAAAAACCCTAATTGCCCTACAGTCAACTGCAGGGGCAAAATGGTCATTTGACAGTAAAAAGTTCAAATTTTTGGTCAACATCTCATTTTGAAGCCACAAACATCATTTGATCAATGCTTGATCATGATTCTCAAAGCTTGGCTCAAAAAGTCTCAAGATGCAAAAGTTTCCATATTTGGACAGTTGAAAAAGTCAACTGTAACTTGACCAGGGCATAACTTCCACATGGATTATCAGAAAAATTCCATCCAAAGCTCATTTTGAATATGAAGACATTTCCTACAACTCCTCTTCACACTTCAAGTCCAAGAAATGCTCTCACAAAAAGTTATCAATTTCAACATTATAGGTCATTTTCAAAAGTCAACAAAAAGGGACTTTAAGTCAAAGGCCATAACTTGAGATTGGTAAATCAAAATGACATGGGACCAAAGACATTGGTTAGAGGACTCAAAGACCTTTCCAAAATGTCCAAGAACATGAGCAAAGCTTAAAAATTGAGCAAGATATGCCTTGTGGAAGTTGGGAAATTTTTGGATATTTTGAAAAGTCAACATTGCTTCAAATGTCTTAAAAATGCTAATGGGCCTCTTTTTCTTCAAAGAATCATTATCCAAGGCATGTGCACGACCATTTGGCCCAAAGGGAAGTTTTTTATCATTTTTATTTATTTATTTGGATTTTTAATTATTAATAATTCATTTAATTAAAATAAATATGTGAAAAATACCAAAACTAGGTTTTCAAATCTTTTTGTGCAAGACAATCACTCATGATTCCCTAAGGATTTCGTGCATATCAAAAAAGGAAAGAATTGGAGCAAATTGACATGATTTTTCATGAAGAAATATTGGAAAAGATTCTTAAGAATCAAATCTTGAAAATCATGAATGCAAAGGTTTTTGTTTGGTTTCTTTGACCTAAAACCTTCACACATATATACATAATGAAAACCTAATGCAAAGGACCTCCAAGCTGCGCCCAAAAAGCCATAACCAAGTTGGCATTTTTTCAAGAAAATTCTAAAACTAAAATCACCTTTGCAAGGGTTTTCAAGCCAAAACAACCATTCTATCACCTTCCTGGGACATCAAGGAAGGCTCCTGGATCAAAATCACTACCTCTAACGCCCAGAATTGGTAGAACGACCGAGCCCTGTTCATGATTTTTTCCATACTCACTTATCATGATTCTTGCATTATTCTTGATTTTTAATGTTTGGTTTGTGTTATTTGAATCATTCTGAAGCTAACCCAGTTGTTTGATTGAGTTTTCATCACCTATACGCGAAACTACCATGGACGACGCTTAGGGTTTTCAGAACCTTGAATTGGGGTTTCCCAGTTATGGAAAAATCAGGACATGAAACCTAGGCCATTAAAATCAGGGGACTTGGACGAATTATTTGCCATGGTCGCGCCCAATTTATATTCCAAGATGAGCTATTCGCTATTCTTGGAAACGACACATTTGGGGACGGTTCAAAACCGTTGCTAATTATTTTTTGTTTCAGGGAAAAAGCAAAACGAGGAAGAAGACGCTTAGGTGGCGAGGCATAAGTGGTTGATTTGAATTTCGCACGAAAAATACTATTAACCATTGTTTTGAATTATATTAATTGTTTTCTCTATTATGTTCAAAGCGCGTCAAGAGCTCTAGTGGCAAGCAAGCATATTGGTAATCTCCAGGACCTGGGTTCGATCCCAGGTCCCCATCCCTTTCCATGTTATTTTTCTAACAATGCTTCTATGTAATTTCTAAGCAAGCGTCCATCGTACATCCACAATATCAAGCCATCCACGTGCCTACTGAGATGAATCAAAGGGCCATAATTGGAAGAACATGATGGGCAGGAGTCAACGCATATGCATGCTACCAAGAAAAGTCAACTAGGCCAAAGGCTTAATGGGCCTGATTGCTGGACAAAACCCTTCAATTGGGGACAGAACCCCCCAAGGTTTGCTATTTCTTTCATATTTTCCATTTTTTTTTATTCAATTATTTCTTTTTTTTCAATTAATTTCTTTAATTTAGTTTATTTTCATAAAAATATAAAAACAATACAAAAATCAGAAAAAGACAAAAATAAATATTTTTATTTAAATGTTATTTTTTTTGTAAATAAAATCTCACCAATTAATTAGTTTTATTCTAGGGTTAATTTTAAAATCTTTTCTCAATAAACTTAAAAAACATGTAGAATTAGGTTTTAATTAATTTTAATTACTTTTTTCTTTTATTTTATCATCTCTAATAATTAATTATTTACTATTATTTTTATAAACCAAATTCCTTTAATTAATTAGTTTAATTTAGGTTTAACTTTAATATTTTTTCTTAATAAGTAAAAGTTATAGAATTAGGGTTAATTTAATTTTAATTTCAGTTAATCTTTCTCATTAAAAATTCACAACTCCAAAAAACCTCAAAAATAGTTTCTTTTCATTTTTAATTTAATTAATTTGCTCAATATAATTTAATTTCATTAAAAAGGGTCCAACGCCCTCGCTTTCGATTATTAATTTGTTTCGCGCATTTTTATTTTATTTCTTATAATATTTATGTACCTCTCCCAAAGCCTTGTAAACTCGGACATTTTATTTCTCGCACTTTATTTACTTTCTGTCAAATCGGGTCCTGGATTTTAATTTGGCGATGTGGACCCGCGCCTTTGTAATAGTTTAGAACTTTTAATTTCCGCACTTTTTAATTGTTAATAATGGCATGCAAGAATGAATGACAAAAATAAAAACAAACGCGTAGATCACCCGTGACATGACAAAAGACAAAAATATCTGAAAACGACACACAAATCACACACCACCCCTAGGGTACGCCTCACTGTTGCCTTGCCTCGAAAGGTGATCGTCGAGTAGAGGATGTCTTAGTAAGTCCTCATGATTCGGGAACCTGGCATGAGGGTAGCTGCTAAGGTGTCTTCCCATTGCTCTGGTGATCACCATGTCCCGAACCTTCGAATTGACCCGAACACCTCCAACGGTGGTGCTACCTACCTCTCAATGGTGGGATGGCGCTACTTTAAAGGACATTTACACAGACGAATTCCTTAGGGTAGGTATGTTCTCGTAGATACTTGCTCTAATTTCAAAATAACTCAAAAATACTTTTCACACCAACACCTTTTCAAAAAGCTTTCGAAAGCAATTTTTTAAACACTCTTGAGGACCGATACAAGAGTCGAACTGGAATTTTCAAAGAAACTTTTTAAAAACCCACAGTTGAAAAGCAAACAAACCAATTTTGAAAACACAGATGAGCAAGTATCTAAGAGCCCATGGATAACCATGGATAGAAAGGGTGCTAACACCTTCCCTTTCTATAAATCTACCTCCCGAACCGAGAACTAATCTCTTTAAGGAATTTTTCTGTGCTTTTGTCCTTTCCATTTGGAGAAAATAAAAGACGGTGGCGACTCTTGCTTCCGCGAAATTTCGCGAACCAGCGTTAAACAGTCAGTTCCAGATCCACCGATCACACCATGCTTCAGCTAGGACTTTTTAGGGTTGTAACGTGGCCTGGTTCACGGTTTAAGAAACAAAGGATAAAGGCTCAAATTTTATTTGTACCCACCCGCTCTTCGTGATGTTCTTCAATCCTAAACTCAGCTGATCGTGCGTTAGACCTTATTTGAGTTTTTGTCCTGATATTCCCGTGATGGTTCAGATGTTGATAGTTTATTTTGAATAGGCAGTCATTCCTTTTTGTTATTGAGGGTTTGTGTGACCTCTTTCCCTTTCTTCTTTTTTTCGTTATCCCTGTTTTTTGCCTGAACTGTTTCTTTTGTGATTACAGTCAGCGGGATGCCCCAGTTTTGTAAGTCTCCTTCATAGGTTTTGACTTATTGGGCTTTTGTTTTTTTTTTAAAGATAATGACTGCCTATCTTGACGATTATAGGGAACCATCACTGTTTTTTTTTTGTTTTGTAAGGACCTCTTTGGTGCCGTTTGTTATGCACTTGGATCAACTGAGAGAACTACCCTGCCCCAGGTTATGATTAAGGGTTTTAATTTTCGAAAAGAAAAAACTCCTACTTCTTTGGCTCAGAGGGGTTGACGAGGGATTATCTTCCTTATAACTCCAGTGTTTAGGGATTGAAACAATGCCTGTACCTCATCAGCGGGGTCTGTTCAAAAGCATACTGTAATGATCGCGGTATCATTTTCGTCATCCTCCCTCAAGAGGCTTAGAATTATTAATCGAGAGTTGACATCAAAAAATGAAAGCAGTTTGGATATAGCGAATGAGAATATATTGATTCAAAAACAGACATATGCGATGCATCAATGAAATAACAGCGTTTGACATGATAATTGTTTGAACAATCAAAAGAAAATTACAACTTGAAAGTTCTAATGGACAAAAGTCTTCTCATCTCAGGACTTGTTACTTCAGCTGGTGAATTCTGTAGCGATGGTAGAAAAACTCAGCCTGACCCACTTGGGTGAAATCCACTGCTCCTTCATTAATCAGATCCTGGACCTTGTTCTTCAGAGCCCAGCAGTCGGCAGTGTCATGTCCAGGACTATCAGAGTGGTATGCACATTTTCTGTCGGGATGATAGTTAGGAGCAGAGATATTGGGATTCCGGGGAGGAGCTCTTAGTGTAATCAGATTCAGTCTCAACAGGTGTTGTAAAGCTTGAAACAACGACATGTTAAGCTGGGTGAACTGCCTCTTGGACCTGCTTGGCTTATTCTGATCAACCTGTTGCTCTGGGCGAGGTTGATGCTGGGCTTGTGAAGTGGTAGCAATTTGGAGAGGTCTATTCTTTGCCATACCGGACTCATGTCCTCTTGGAAGCTGATCAATGACCTGGTCCATGACTTGGGCTGGTTGCTTCATATCTTAATGAAGCTGACTGATCATGGTCCTCAACTCTTCTTGCTCCCAAGCTAAACCTTGGATGAGAGCCCTTTGCCCCAGCATCTGGGTTTTCATTGTGTCTACCTCAGCTTGCAGACGTTTCAGCCGTTCTTCCTTGTCATCTTCAGGACTTTCCTTGGCCAAATTCCCCATGAGGAGTGTCCTCAACTCTTCTTGCCCCTTGGATAGGCTTAAGAAGATCTCCCTGAACTGAGTCTCTTGAGCATGAAGATTCTGGTTATCTTGTTGGCAAGCCATTGCTGAAATAAACAGCGGAGAAGGTAAGTGACCTGTAACAAGGGTACCTGTAATGCAATGATATGTATGATATGCATGTAATGTTTTCAAGGACCTCGCGGGGTAAACAAGAAAATTGTTAGGATTTGAATTCGGTAGCTTGAGTGAAGGAACTTCATGCTGTTGAGAGTCCTTCTTCAAGAGTCAAGGCTCACCATATCCAGTGGGTCATAGCCCCTGACAACCTTGGCTAGAGGAAAATAAATCCCCTTTTCCCCTTGCTAGACATTTGGTTCATCATGACCTGCATCACAGACCCTTGAGATCCTTGAAATGGGTTAGTCCTTATGCAGGATGTATGCAATGGTATGATGGTATGATGTTATGCGATGCGTGGAGTGACGTAAGTGAACCCTGTTATAAGCCCAGATTAAGGACTGTAAACAAAACCTGCGAGGAACTCATGTTATCAGATAACAAGAATGTGCAAGTAGTTCAAGTTTGAAGGCACACAAGTCACATAAGATAGCCCTTAGAGTTTAGGCCAGCATGGGGTCTAGGTATTACCCTCTTTCAGTTTGTTGGTTAAGACCTGTCCTATCAGAAGTAACCGGGTTATAGAGGATCCCAATATCACTGACTACCCTCAATCGGTCATAACTCCAGCATCGCAATCTTTTCTTGCGGCCAGAACCATCACGAGAGTTTAGCCTCAATGGGCGTAGCATACTGCTACTGTTCTATTGGCCAAGTTGGGTCATTTAAGGTTCTAAGGTCGGTTGGTGCTTAATGACTCCTCAGAAGACCCATATTCTTCTTTTTTGGCCATTTGGCTTTTGGCCATTTGGCTTTTGGCCATTTGTGTTCTGGCCTCAACGTTCCTTAATGAACCTGCATGGGATCCTGTCTAAATCTGCAGTGTTGAATCTCATAAACACATTAAATAAAATCATAAAATGCAAATAAAGCCAATATATGAAGAAATTTAATGTTTAGGCACAATATGGCATGTATGAATAATTATACCCTTTTGATCATGGAGATCAAATCAATCTTACCCTTACTGAAGAAGTAGTGAGGTGTTGGTTTGTAACTGTGATGGCTTGTTTGTAGTGAGAGAGAGATTTGTAATAAGGATTTCAAGGTTTTAGGGTTCTTGAAAGAATTTGATATTCTAACAGTATTGTGGCAAGGTTTTTTCTCTCTTTTTTCTCATCTCTGGTTTGTGTGAAAAGAAGGTGATTATATAATGGAAATTAGGGTAAAGAAAATGGGCTTTGAATGTGCAATTGGGCCTCCAATGTTTACTTGAGTTCGTCACTTTCCAGGCTAAATCGCAGGGACTTAAGTGCAATTTTTGAAGTTGAAATGTGAAAACAAAATGTATCCGAAATCAAGAACTAACTCCTATCCGAAAATCGGCTCAATCGGATAAACGATGAATTAGTTATGAATTTTTGAAGTTTCAGCTCAGACAAACTTATTTTGGGCTCCAGTGTCGACTCTGACACGTTCTTCAATAAAAAACTGGTATTGATCGGAGCATAATCCGGTCTCGACTTTTGAACCAAAGTTGTAGATCTATGAGTCAGGGACCTTGTGTAAAAATATGAGCCCAATCCGCTAAAAATTGACCGAGTTATGAATTTTCGAAGTTTCGGCCCAGATGAAATAATATTCAGCATTCAGGATTTTCAGCGTGTCACGCACTCTGAGCAAAAAACGAAGGCCTTTTGAATACCGTTTGAACCCAATACCTTCTATGAAAATGTAGCCAACTCAATTTGTGAAATTTTGGCGCAGGAACCAGCTCGATACGATGAAAATCGACCAAGTTATGATTTTCTGAACATGACGCAAATAAACTTCTGTCACAAATTTTCTGTACGAAAATACTTGATGAATCCACATTTTTGAAGACCTTCTGATCGAAATTGGCTTCCAGCTATGAGAGATGAAAACGTAGATAATGTCAAGACGGAATTTTGGCCACTGGAACGGGTTCAAAACGAGCCACGATCTTCAAGTTATGAATTTTTTAGCGCGTAAAAACTGCACTTTCAGCACACTTTTTCACCATATTTCTTCAAGAAAACTTACACATTCGGATACCTTCTTTAAAGAATTATCTCTTGAGCCGAACCTGAATTTGAGAATACGTTATCAGAGATATCTTGGGGAAAGAACACCTGAATATGACGCGCCGGGTTGGACTTGTGAATTTTTCTTGAAATATTTTGAGAAATATGGGAGGGCAAATTTTGGGGTACAACAACGGTGATATGATATATTTTCTCTTTCTACCTTCAGTGAACATTGGTAGACCATCGGTAGTGAACACCGATGTTTATTATCTTTTTTCTATCTTCAGTGAATGTTGATAGTTCATCGTCAGTGAATGGAAGTGATATGATATATTTTCTCTTTCTACCTTCAGTGAATATTGGTAGACCATCGGCAGTGAACGTCGGTGTTTATTATCTTTTTGCTATCTTCAGTGAACGTTGATAGTTCATCATCAGTGAACGACGGTGATATGATATATTTTCTCTTTCTACCTTCAGTGAACATTGGTAGACCATTGACAGTGAACGTCGGTGTTTATTATCTTTTTGCTATCTTGAGTGAACGTTGATAGTTCATCGTCAGTGAACGGCGGTGATATGATATATTTTCTCTTTCTACCTTCAGTGAACGTTGGTATACCATCGACAGTGAACGTCGGTGTTTATTATCTTTTTGCTATCTTCAGTGAACGCTGATAGTTCATCGTCAGTGAACAGAGGTGATATGATATATTTTCTCTTTCTACCTTCAGTGAATGTTGGTAGACCATCGGCATTGAACGTCGGTGTTTATTATCTTTTTGCTATCTTAAGTGAACGTTGATAGTTCATCGTCAGTGAACGGAGGTGATATGATATATTTTCTCTTTCTACCTTCAGTGAACGTTGGTAGACCATCGGTAGTGAACGTCGGTGTTTATTATCTATTTTCTATCTTCAGTGAACGTTGATAGTTCATCGTCAGTGAACGGAGGTGATATGATATATTTTCTCTTTCTACCCTCAGTGAATGTTGGTAGACCATCGGCAGTGAATGTCGGTGTTTATTATCTTTTTGCTATCTTCAGTGAACATTGATAGTTCATCATCAGTGAACGGCGGTGATATGATATTTTCTCTTTCTACCTTCAGTGAATGTTGGTAGACCATCAGCAGTGAACTTCGGTGTTTATTATCTTTTTGCTATCTTCAGTGAACGTTGATAGTTCATCGTCAGTGAACGGCGGTGATATGATATTTTCTCTTTCTACCTTCAGTAAAAGTTGATAGACCATCGGCAGTGAACGTCGATGCTTGTTATCTTCTTCTCTGATTCAATTCTTTTGGTCCACCAATGATTTATTTTCCTGGTGATATTGCTCCTTTGTTTCTTCATTTTTGTTACATCCCCAGTGATACTTTGCGTCTCTTTGGTACTGTTCATATGCATTCATATGCACAAGCATTTGCATGGCATCTTAGGGCCAAAAATAGGGTTTTTTTATATTTAAGTATCTTCGATCACGTCGACACGAAGATTTTTAACCTTCGTATCTCCAGATAGAAGAGACTTAAATAAGGGCAGCTGTTGTACCCCAATTTTTGCCCCTAAGATCCCTTCATCATACCATGTTGATTCAATTACAACAAGATCACATTAGGGCTTTTGGTTCTTCTACCTATCTTTAGCTTTTCTCTTTGAGGAGTTACCAAGCACCTTGAATTGTTTTCTTTTGTGATCATGAATATTTTGCTTTGATTTTCTTTTTTATTAATAAAATGCAATGTTGGATTGCCTTACTTGTTAATAATGTAGGTAAAGGCAATGAGGTTTAGCAGGTTGCTTCATGGGTTCATGAGTTTATTTCCATGCCCTATTCAATATAGCTTGAGGAGTTCAAACTTCACTATTGGAGTGGTTTTGGAAGAAATGGCATAACAAGGCTTACTTTGGTTCAACATATTTCAAAGCTATCAAAATTGATTCAAAAGTACAAGGGGTTGAGGGAAGAAGTTGTCATGATTGAACAAGGTCTTGTTCCTATTGGTCACAAGAGCACATTTCTCTCAAATTTCAAGATATGGAAGTGGTTTTGGTGGCTATGAGTCCTCATCATCATCCTCAAAAAATTCTATTCACAAAGAAAGAATATTGGCACAAGAAGTTTGTTCAAACTTGTCAAAGTTCCTCAAAGCATTCTCTTGATCTAGAGGCTAGGGTTTTGAACTTCAAAGGAGCATATCTTGCTCATCTTTTGGTATTTTTGATTCCAAAGACATCTTTCTCTTCAAAGAGTTACTAACAAATCACTTCAAAAGTTCCAAAGAGCTTTCATGTTGAAGGAACTTGGTGAAGAAGAAAGATTACAAGTCATCCAGATGAATCCCCAATTTTCCATATGTGACTTCAAATGGTCATAACTTGGTCAATGTTTATCACCTTGAGTCCATTCTTTTTCCACAATGATCTTAAATATGTGTACTTTATGCCTTCTTTTATGTGAAAAGTGAGAAAATGGATGGAAGTTGCCTTAAGAATGCAAAAGATTATAGGTCATTTCATGATTTTTGGCCAACTTCAACAAGTTATAACTTGCTCAATGTTTGGATATTTTGAGTGGTTCAAATTGAAAAATGTCATTCAAGAGATCTACTTCATTCCATCTTCTTTGTCCAAGAGCAAATTCTAAGTGGAAGGCCATGTTTGGATACAAAAGATTATAGGTCATTTTTGAAGAAGAACTTGAAATATTTCTAAGTATGGAAAGTCAACTATTTATCTTCAACTTTGACTCCATATAACTTTCAGCTCAAGCATCCATTTGATTCCATTCTTTTTCCATTGCAAAGCTTGTAACCTCGTCTTTCCAAAGCATTAAGAATTATGCCCTAAGACCCCTTGAGTTGGAAATGCCATGGATTTGAATTTGGTAACTTGAAATTGAATTTCTTCACAAAGTCAGGATTTTGAAATCTTTGTTTTGGCTTCTAAACACAAGTTTTCCACGCGTTTTTGTTTCTAATCATGATTAGCAACTTTCCAGAAGTGATTAGCATCATGAAACGCACGATTTGACTGAGTTTTGATCAAATTTGAATCACGCTTTCTTCATGATGCAGACCCACACGAATTCCCTCCAAAACGCACCATTCACTCTTCCTTTTGATCCCATTTGCTTCCCTATAAATAGAGGGTCATCCCCCATCCATTTTCCCAAGCTTAGAGAGCCAAGAACACCCTGCCAAAACCTCACACAAACCCACTTTTTCTGAATTCAGTTTTTGAAATTTAAGCTTCCTTTTCCAAAATTCTTTGCGCACTCATCATCCTTGAACTTCATACAAACACTCCAGCACTTAAACCAATCAAAATGACCCATAATTCAAGCTACAAAAGTCCAGTTTCAGAGCTTCTTACTTGAACTTCAAAAAGGCAGAATTCTCCACCATTTGGATCCAAATTAAGCACTAATCTATTCTACTCCTTTGTCTGATTCTAATGCTGCTTACAATTTTTAAATCCATTGAGAATTGAGAGAGAAATCCCAAATTGAAGGTGCTCGCTATTTTCTGAGTTTTTGATTCATAGCTCTCTCCATACTTTATATAAATTTGGCGCGATGGTTGTGTTAGAATCGTCTTGAAAAGACGAGTTCAATGATGCTAGCCAGGGATCCTAATTTTTCCATTTGAAGGATCTCACAAAATCCCCATTGCAGGGTGTCTGGAGGTTAAAGATGATGACATGTCTCGTCTTAGCCAATGATAGCATGTCAAACGTTTTAATTTCATTGATTGCCCTTTTTCTGATCACATGTGTGTTTCACTAAGGTCCATATCAAGCACAACGCGTCTGGTCCATTGGATTAGCTTACTAACGCGTTTTGACTTTGATCTGATGGTCCACATCTTTTTTATTTTATTTTATTTTTTTGATTTTATATTTTATTTAATTAAATTTTCAAAAATTCATAACTCTTTTATTTTTTATCCAAAAATTATGAAAAAATTCACAAAAATACTTTTAATTATTTCGGATCTCATGAATATTTTTTCACATTTTTATTTTAACATTTGGTATTTTTTATATTTTTTGTATTATTTGCTTTCTTTTAATTACTTAAAAAATACTTTCTGACATTTTTTAATTCTGAAAAAAATCCATAAATATCATTTTGTATATTTTTGACTTTCTAGAAATTTTGTGGAATTTTATATTGAGGTTTATTATTTTTGATCTATTTTATGTTTGTTTTAGCAATATTAAATAGTTTAAAAATAGTTTCTGACTTTTAAAAATTACCAAAATTTTTATAAAAATATTTGGATCCATTTCTGATTTTTCTATGACCTTGTTTTTCATTTCTTGATTAATTTGAACATTATTGATATTTTCTTCATTATTTTCTATTTTTAACATTTTTTTAACCCTTTTAATGTATATATTAAATATGATATTATTTTGTGATTATTTTATGGCTGTCTTGAGTTGATTTTTTGATCATGACTTTATTAACATCATTGGATCTTAGGTGTTGAGTTTAACTCCACCAAAATGGATGAATGATTTTAATAATAGTTTGATTAAATTTTTAATTCAAAAGTGGTTTATTCATCTTTTTGCCCTAATCCTCTTCATCTCATCCCCTTCTCATTACACTAAATGTTGTTGGAGCATGATCTATATATCATATCTCAAAACAAATGGTGCATAGATTGCTATTGACCGGCCTCAAAATAGGTGCGACTTCTATATAAGTCCACTTACGATTGCTTAACATAGCGCTAAATTTTGTCCCGATTCGAATAAATGATCATTCGTGGCCCAAACTTATGATTCTAAGCCCAAGTATGTTAATTTGATCTCTTTGATCCAATAACCTTGAGATTCATTGTGTGGAGGCTTTGGTTCTACCAATCCTCTAATGGATCTATAACACCTTTGGTCAACGTGGATCACTTAAACATCGTTGATCATTAAATGGTACTTGTGAGAATTCCAAATGGATGATATACTTGACAAAAAGCAAATGCAACTTGTTATGTGGAGGATTTGGTTCTACAAATCCTCTAATGAGTTCCAAATGCAAGTTTCAAGATGGTCATCCAACTAACCACTAATTATTAACTTGTTTTATCTTATGCTTTTATTCTTTTTTATGCTTTATGTACTATTTATTTTTTCTAGCATTTACATTTCATGCCATTTTCATCTTTGCTCATTTGAGCATTTATTTTCTTGTCATTTTTACTTTGCTCACTTGAGCTTTTCTTTTCTTTTCTTAAGATACTTAATAATCAACATAAACCCTAAAAAACTCTTAATGATACTTGGACTATTTGATTACTATCCTTGGCATTATGGAGCAGGGGACTTTTTCTTAGACTTAGGATTAGAGACCTTGGCCTATCTTGGAGACCTTGTGATCTTATCTGATTATTTTGTCTGGAGTTCTTGAGATTTACCTCAAGACATTGGGTTGCTTGTTTGTTTTTGTGTGCAGGTTTTTGTGATTACACCCTTTGTTTGTAATCTGGAATTCACCCGTATACAGCCGTTACTCTGCCCAATTTTTGTGAAGATTTAATACACTTGAAGTCTGGTTCTCTCAAGAGGTCTAGTATCTTTGCTTGCTTGGTTTCAATCTAAAGAATGGGAATTCTATCTTGACTCATAATGTCAAGTATCGGCTTCTTGTTGGTTAGATGACTCTTCTCCTTAGCTTTTACCTTATGCTTTAGGATAGTCTATTCTTCTCCTCCCATCTTCTTTAATTTCAAAAATCTTCTTCCCCTTTTTGAAAACTCTTCTTGTTTTTAAACTTGAACCATTTTCATAATAAACTTGGACTTAGGTCCATGCATTTTCAAAAAAAATTCATGAATAAATTTCAATCAACTTAATAATACCTTGACATTTTTTGTGAGAAGACTAAAAGTCAATCAATCTCATTTCAAACCACTTTGCCACTTTGGCTTTTTTTTATTTTAAAAACCTTTTCTCAAAAGGTCAGACTCTTGTCAATCCTTGTAGTGATGCAAACAACTATACTTCTATGATATGTAGTGAAGTGAGGTATTTTCCACTTGGGTGTTGAGTGAGGTATTGTTGATTTTAAAATCCAAGCCATATCCTCCACTTTGAGATGATGCAAATTCTCCTTTCTCATGATTGTGAGTAGTAAGTATGTTTTCCACACGGATAATGACGATGATGTCTTATCTCATAAAATTAACCAACACACTTGTGTTTCAAATTTTAAAAAGATGAACTACGTGTACCCTGATCCCATATTGCTCGAAAGGTGCTACGTAGGCACTAAAGGTTCGCAACCGCGGCGGGTGCAAAAATCATAAAGTGTATTTATTTTCTCACCTCCACCATCCATTTTATATACAACACATTTTATAGCCAAAATATATAGATCTTTACAAAGAGGTTCCTGCGGAGTACCGTAGATGTTTAGGGTGCTAATACCTTCCCTTTGCATAACCAACCCCCTTACCTTGAATCTTTCCCCCTTTTTTGGGTTATTCGCTATTTTCCCATTCCTTTGAAAACAATAACGCGTGGTGGCGATTTTTATTTTTTATTTGTATAAAGTCTAGTCAATCCAATGGCTTAGTCTTGAACATTTCTACCGCTACATCATCTTTCGTCCTACTTCATCTCTATACTCCCTCACATAATTGTTTTTGAAACCAGCAACACTGTAATCATCACCTTGCTCTCAGTTTCCCTTCAGCGCGAACAAACGTTTGTCACTTCCTCCATCTCCGTAACAATTTTTGTACCACCGCTTACACTCTGTCTCTGCGAGTGGCATCTCCCTTAGCTTCAAGGTTTGTTTTTTTTAGCTTCTGTTATTTCTCTTTCACCATGGCCATGTTTATTGTTTTTATTAAATGAATAGAGGAAAGTAGAAAGAATA